>JAFBJW010009050.1:2133413-2455933 GCA_016785235.1 Pseudorhombus dupliciocellatus | reverse complement strand
ACCCCCCCCCCCCCCCTCCCCCCTCCCCCTCCCCTGGGACTCATTCCGGCGTTCAAACTGAAATCAATCCTCCACCCTGTCACTCCGAACCCCTCCCTCAGCTCCCTCATTCTCTCTCCCTCTGTTCAGTCGCCTCCTCCTGTCCTCCATCCGTTTCCCCCAAGCCCATATAGCCAGGAATCCAATTACATCACTGAGAGTATATCCAGTGTAATTCCTGCTGCTCCGGTCCTTTCCTTCTTAAACTCATCCCTCTCTCATTTCCTTTTCCTCCATCTTCTCTCCCTTTACTAAAGGATGATCCTCAGGGGGCGTGTCACTCTGTCCTGGGTCAGTGTCACCTTGCGACCCCTCTTCTCCCGGCCCTGGGTGGCTGGCTTTCTTTGCGTTCCCACACTAAACAGTGGCTGTGTTGACACTGTTCTGGTGCCCGTGCTCTCACGTTCATTCCGACACACAGCAGGTGAACCATGACTGAAAACAAGGCCAGAGCGAGGCCGCGGATGGGTGGATGATGGCACCGGTGACACTGGGGGAGGGGGCGGGAGTCAGTTGTGACAGCATAGTGTTTTTATCGACTGGATCTGGTGGGCTGGGTTTTTCATTCCTAGTGTTAATGAGATGTGTGAGATATTAGAATGACACCATCTAATATTAACTTAACCACATTTGTTATACTTTTTATTGGACAGGAGCAACGCTGGGGTGGATGTGGTTGTCTCAACTTAGTTTTGCCTTTGTGTGTGTTTGAATTACTAAAGTGTTGAGATCCTCCGACAGAAGGCAACAGATATTACCCCCATATTTCACGTCAGCAGGAGTGGACGTGACCTGCCGCTCCCCCTGTCTAATCAGTCTAAAGTGGACTGTGCCAATGATCAGCGGCCACAAATCACCATCATTTCCAGTTGAAGGGTGTTCGTTTATTGTATTCTTCAACACCAACCATGCCGCAGCATTCTGTGCTGGATAGAAATGGCAGAACCTTTACTTTTTTCATGTTTTCATGTGGTCATATGTGCTGTTGATATGGGATTTCATTCAGGTATGCATAAATCAAATGGTAATGTACCCTGGATCCATTGCCACTTTAAAGGTTGCTTTCTGTAATACACTGTCATAAATTCTCCACAGTGCTCAGCTTAAATACAACCGCCTCTTAATGCACGGCAAATTACGTGTACCTGCAGTGAGGTACCTGCTGTCAGACACAGTAAAGATGTGTACTGTTGCTCAGGGTAAAACAAACAGTACGTGAAGTCCTGTAAAGTGGAGCTGAAGGTTGAAAGCAGCACTTCTTGTGTTGTTAGTTTGGGGGGGGATAACCAAGTGAAGTATGAATTCTAGCCCCCCAGTCTGCCATGACAGTTCAGGCCAAAGCTCCGCTCTTGTGGAAGCCATGAAAGCAAAGCTGTGATGCAGGCTGTCTTTCTTTCTCCTGAGCTGTTCAGCTGTCAAACTATCCAAATTGGATTGGCTTTCACCGATTTTAATATAGAACTATTTGACAAGCTGTGTAATACACATAGTGAAGTGAGACTGTTGGAATCCTCCAGCTTTATGCCAGTCATTGTAAAGGGATAAACTGGCTCGATGCAGCAGTCAGGTAGAAAAATACACCCCTGCCTCGGATTTCGACTCTTTAGCTCTGCCTCTATAAAGTCAGGGCATGGCAGGCTGAGCGGCGTGACTGGCACAGCTCCTCATAAAGCTCCCCGGCCCCTGGGCAGCATGCTAATGTAAACGCCGTGCTCCGCTGCCCCTGTTTTAATCTTAACCATATGCCTTGCATTCCTTCCCCTGAGGACCCGGCCCGGCCCACAGTCGGCCAGTAATACGACAGCCACTCAGTTAGTGATTGTGTTGATTTGCTCGAGTTGAAACACCTCATATCAGCAGACCGCTTTTTAAATATTATTTTTCCGCAGAGTTCATATCACACCCGATGAGGCCGAGCGGTTATAAAATACTGGCTCATGGTCGGACTGTCAAAAGTGGCAGGAAAGCTGCAGGAAGAAAAGAATAATGCTCTCTGTTTCCTTAGCCAGGCTGCCCTCGAGCAAGACATTCAACTTTTATCTCCTATTATTCCTCTGCTGGGGCTGGGGGGGTTAAATGGAGGATGTGAATGTGCAGGTTCTTTAATGAACATATGTAAAAAAAAAAAAAAAAAAAAAGGTAATGTAAAATAATAATAATCATCATCATCATTTTCTAAGTTTTTGGAAAGCATCATGCTATAGATTTTGTGCTGTTTTATATGTTAATGTTCAATAAAAGGACAAAAACAGCTTTAGAATGTATTGAAATTTTAATTGCACCTTATTCACCCTTGCTTTTATTATGTTCCAAGTCCTGGAAGATTCAACCTAGTGTTTCCTTAATAAATATCCTATTTTCAGTTAGGCAGTTTCACAGTAAAAAAAAAAAAATTGAAAAGGTTCTTAAAAAGCAGTCGTTTCTGAGTACCTGCTGAGTACCAGTGCATATACTTTTTGAAAAAGTTGAAAGCATCATGCTATAGATTTTGTGCTGTTTTATATGTTAATGTTCAATAAAAGGACAAAAACAGCTTTAGAATGTATTGAAATTTTAATTGCACCTTATTCACCCTTGCTTTTATTATGTTCCAAGTCCTGGAAGATTCAACCTAGTGTTTCCTTAATAAATATCCTATTTTCAGTTAGGCAGTTTCACAGTAAAAAAAAAAAAATTGAAAAGGTTCTTAAAAAGCAGTCGTTTCTGAGTACCTGCTGAGTACCAGTGCATATACTTTTTGAAAAAGTATTTAACGTCAGCCCCGTTTAATCCATTTCAAATCACTCAGACTTCCGTTCTTCGTTTTTAATGTCTAATTTTTCCACCAAGTGTGAATTTGTGTAATAGCTTTTTGCACAACTCTGCTTAGAGACAAAAAGGCAAAGAGCAATTAGAGCACAACCCCATGACAGAGGGAAACAAATTGCAAGCCCTTGTGTTCCTCCTCAGTGCCGCTCATTGATTGCGTTATAAGTGCATAGTGTTGTTTTATGTGGGGCTGAGACCCTGTATCTCAGAGCTCAGGCAGAGCTCTGGTTCGCTGAGGACAAACCCCACAAAGCACCGCAGCAGGTGGACGGTGACTCGGCGTATGTTTGTCCATTATGACACCAGTGTCGTACGCAGTAGCTCTTCCTGTCATCCTCCGTCACTCGCTGCCAACGTCTCGCGTTTCATCCAACCTCCTTTCCCGTCTCTGTGTCATTTGCCCGCTCCCGCTCAATCGCTCATGTCCGTCTGACGTTTCACACTTTTCCCCTGCTTTGTCTTCCGAGGCCGTGATGGATTGGTCTTACTGAGCAAATAGCTTTGCATTCATCACCCGCGCCGAATGATTTGACAAACAGTATTTTCTCTCCCTCTATCAATCCACTGGGTATGTGTTTAGCTCTGGACTAATGTGGATGCTAAATAAGAGCCTGACTAAAGAGCAGAGATGGGCCAAATTTTTCACATGTTTGATTTCTGTAGAAGACACTGGGGAATGGACCGTGTTTCAAGAAGAGAAAAATAAGAAAGGTTGCTCTGTGCTATGTGGCTGGACCTGCTCAGTTGGAATGTGGGTGGTCTGATGTCATCGTTCACACATGCAGCCAGTTTCTGCATTCGTGCTGCACGGCCCAGCTTCAGTTTCAGTGCACATGCACGTGCTTCAGTTCCCTATCTGTTTGTTCTTTGATCTTCCGTTTCATCTACTGCTAAGGCACCCTGAGATCTCCTTCATGGCCCAGTCCTTGGGACTATAAAAAAAAAAAAAATCTCTGTACAAACACCAGATGTGCACTCTGGTCCCTCCGCTTCCATGTTCAAAGAATGGCATGTTCCCAACCCCCTGATATAACTCTTAACAAAGGAGATATCCTGAAAGAACATTGGTGGTCGTCTTGGCTGTGTACCAGAGGCCCCGCTTCATGTGTCTGAAGCTTCCCTTCCCAGATTGCTCCTTCATCCCTCAGTGTTGTGGTTCTTTTTTAAGAGAGGCAGTGATAGGATCTTGCCTGTGGCTCTTCCCACTGACTCTGACAAATGAGTGTGTGTGCAGTGTGTGTTGTGAAGCCACCAGCAAGTGTCCCATACAGGTAGAGTGACAGCAGAGTTGCTGAGAGGACAGGAAAGGGGCCTTGATTCCCACACTGCACGGGAGCAACAATCTCCATTGGGACAAGTTAGGCTGAAGGTAAGATCCGTGCTGTGGCTCTTTTCCCCTGGAAACGCCTCCTCAGCTGAATCCAAACTCTCGGGAAGTTGTGTTTGTCTTGGGTTGGGGATGTTTTTCATCCCAGTTCAAGACTAGATGGGAACCTTCCAGAAATTCAAACTCTGCTGTGATAGATTTCTCGTAAGACCTTTGTCGCTGGTCATAAGGCTGAATTGTAGATGTGCTTAAAGGTAGAGATGATGGAACAACACCCATCTTTTTTTTATTGCTGGTTTCATAAGGGCTGTAACTGTTGCTCTACTTAGCAATCTTGCTGTGCACTGTGTTTGTGCATCCGTGTAGAGTTACACATCCAAGTACTTTGTGCACACAAGTTTTCAAACCTTTTCCCCTCTTTGGATTTCAAAGTAAGCTCCTGCAAAAGTCAGAAGTGCTAGAAAATGAAATCAAACATGGTGAAATTCTTTTAAAGAGACTTCCTCCTTTTTCTTCAAACTTCTCCATTCTGCCTGACTCCCCTGCTCAGTTAAAGAAAAAGCAGTGTAATCTGTTATGAAGCCGTTCCACCTGATGTTCCTCAGCCCACCTCGTCAACAACAAAGAGATGTAAACCATTCCTGGGATGAATGCTACCCTCTGCCTCAGTCTCATAGCAGGGATAGTTGTAAAGTTAGACATTCCCCATTAAACCAGTTTCTACAGACTTTATGTGCACGTTAGCCACGTGACTGCTAAAGAATGACAGGTTATATTGAAAGGTTTGCTCCTCATGCTGGCTTTGAGATCATCTATTTAAATTCCTGGCTTGTGATGAACCTTTTTTTTCTGACAATGATTTCAACATATTTTTGCCTGATCCCAAAATACTGATCTGCTGTGCAACCGAAAACCTGAGCTGGCAGCCCACTGTGACCGAATTAATCAAATTTGCAGCAGGAACTTCGAAATCCTGCTTTTGTAAAACTCTTTGTGACTTCACTCTGTGAAAGGTGCTATACCAAATAAACTTTACTTACTGCCTACTTAACTTATATAATGACATCGACAAAGGAGTGCGGATCAGTTGCAACAGGGCTAATGCCCGATCCGCTCGCACCAATCCGATGACGTGTTTCCCCACCGTGTCGCATAAAGTAATCTCCCTCTGTGCTTTAAAATAATCCATGCTGGAGAGTGGGAGCACAGAATATTAAATGCAATTTAAAGGTTAATAATAATCTTCCAGGCTTCTTGCTGCTTCTCACTTCTATGCTCTCATTTTAACGTCTCTGTATGACTGTGACAGCCCGCTGTTAAATTGTAGCGGTGGCAGCAGCCATTGGAAGAGACGAGCACAGAACGTGTGAGGTCTGGTGAGAGTCAGTGAACACATCAGTGTAATGTTCCTGTCGATTCCGCTTCACATTTTCACCACTCGAGCCTGCACATCATTTTTATTTTATCACCACATATTGAACCCTCCTTTACTTTCGCTGCGCCTCCATACATTCTTTCTGACAACTGTGTCATTGCCATTGAGCACGGCTTATTATTCCAGCTGTGCTGTAGCCGCAGCGCTGGCAGCAGCTCAGCACGTCCACTCCTGCCGGGGTCAGGAGTGGGTTACCAGCACCACCGGCGTGTCTCAAAGTGAAGAGGTGGTGCGTGTGCGTGTGCTTCTGTAAAATGATACAGTCATTGATCTGACTGAATAGTCATCCCAGTCGCCTGTGATTACCTTGTGGAGAGATGCGAAGCTCAGTGTTGACATCGCGTTAACTCAAACTCTTCCCCCATTGAGGCCGTCATGCGGCAACACACCACAGATGGATCATCTACCCCTTTACCCGTGTGATCGTGCCACAAGGCCAGAGACCCGCCCCACAGCTGTGTCCCCCCAGGGCTGTTGTTGCTATGATATGCTGTAAAAAAGGCGCGGCATCGGCCGGGATGGATGTTACTGTTCTGAGAGGCGGCACGTCCGATCACGTGAGGAGCTTGGCAGCCGTAGGCCTGTGCACGCTGTCAACACACACACACGCATGTAAACACTGGGAACTCAATAGGAAAGGGCTGTCGTGGTCCAAACAAAGAGAAATCAATTGGTAGCCCCTCTGCTCACGCCGCTTTGTGTGTTCAGGTTCGAAGCCCACTCTCTCTGTAGAGCGAGTTGTTGAATCAAATGAACAGATATTTAGAAGCACAGGTGTTGTTTGCCTTGTTTTTTTTAGTTCTTTTATTTTTAAAGTGGGGATAAAAGCACGTTTTTACATAAATTGAATAGCTGGCACTGCCGAAATGTAATTAGAGGTCTCGAGAACAGAAATGTCATAGCTATTGATCAGTGGGCGCGAGGGGCAAGAATCCACTGGCCGGTCCCTGTATGTTTAACGACTAATTAAAGGGCCTCATTAGGAGGGCAGAGGCTGATTGTCTGCGGGGCAGAGATGCTCGGCAGCCTCGGTCATCGGGCCCACAGTGGAGCTCTTTGATCATTTGTGGAGCACGAGGGCCGGGCAGCCGGCAGCTTGATGTTGAGGACAGGTTGACAGACACAGAAACACAAAAGATCTTACATTGTGCGTGTTTTTACACTAGAAAAACAGATTGCGCTCACTTGTTGTCTGTGAACCCACACGCAATCATGAGGATCATCCATGAAGAAGGGATCGATAGTCTTGATTTTTAAATGCATTTTCAGGGAGAGCGAACACCAGCCGCACTCATGCCAGTGCATGAACTCCTCTCTCCTAATGCACTTATAGACTGTTGTTGTTGTTGCGGCTCTCCCTCTTCTAATATCTCAGGATGGAAAAGAGGAGTCCTACATCACACATCATACATATCAAGAACCTTTTGATAAGAAAGGCATTCTCCGGCATTCGTGTCTGAAAACGCCTTCAGACAGCTTAAGGGACAAGGACGGTAAAGATATTTTTCTCAGGACCACATCTGATCACACAGCTCAGCCGACTGACACAATCGTTGGCGTTGTCTGTGCTAGTGCTGCAACGTCAGGAGACCTCTTCGTATGCTGTGGCAGAAGAATCTAATATTTCAGAACTTGTAATAAGGCTGCAAATGTAATACTCTTATACCTGAGGTCACAGAGCGACGAGGCTGTCTCATGCAGGATTGTGTTTACCGGTTTTGTTTGTCGTTGTTTTTTCTGTTTCCCTGGTGCCGTGCAGCGTGATTGGTTAGTTATGAGCCGTGCACGCCACTGAGCAGGTGCAACTTTGTGAACTTATCTTCAGTTTTTGCCATAGAAACGCAGCCTCTAATTTTGCAAATAAGCAATAAGGTTGTGATAATAAGCCGGTGTTTATCGAGTCATTGGGATAGGGCTGATGTTGGCCTGCAGAGAGCTGCACAAACACGACGTCTTCATCACACCGTCGTCCTTTTAATGCCGAGACCCGTTTCATTTTTATTAAACAATCTATTCCTGTAAGATGTAGAATTTATCTGGAGAGAGACATCAGTGTGACAAACGCTGTTCCAGCAGCGTCCGAGTTAGCGCTCGCCCTGCATTGATTTTCCAACTTTTTAGTTCACAGATCCATCTCTCCGACTCTTCGCAGTTCAGCCTCCTGGCGCGGTGGACAGAAATTGAATCTAACTCTGTTTACTTCCCCGCTTTCCCACTGTGACATCAACAATTTTTCTGTCCTCGCAGCATTTTCCCTTCATCATCTTTGAATCAGTTCTTACAGCTGTGCCGGACACCTTCAGGTGCTTTCATGGTTACGCCAGCAACAAGAAGCTGCCAGAGAGGGCTCATGTTGTATAACCTGATTCTGGCCCTGAGGACACAGAACCATTTACAGTGGTGAAGTGCTCAAAGCTGTCTCGAGCGTGAACGATCGTCAAAGTGTTGAGGAAATGAAAGATGTGAAATAGACAACATTGCTGGAAAGAAAAGAGAAAGGAACAGAGTGATTTTGAACAGTAATACATTTGGACGTATTGCTACGTCTTCCACTCTGGAAAGCAAGTGGCGTTGCCGTGCAGCTGCAGGCACAATAAGTTTGGAGGCTCCAGGTTAAATTCAAACCGTCTCTGTTCTCCTCTGCTCTGTCGCATAATGAGGAAGGAAGACTTTCGCTCCTTTTGATTAAAGTGTCCAATCACAGGGAGGTTATCAGGAGACAGATTCCTCCCTCCCTGTTATGGAGAGGCATTATCGCTGTCGTTGTCATTATTGTTTCTTTAATTGCAAACGTTGCCGGTGTTTGCCTCTTTTGACCTCTTGGAGAATTCCAAATAAAAGCGTGTGATCGCGTGATAGCGATAGTTATGAGGTGCAGTAATGAAATAAGTTAATACTGAGTAGCAGACTAAATGCTCTGATACAGGTTGCCCAGAAACCCAGGAGAACAGGAAGATATCCCAAACTTTAGGCTGTTGTATTGTGGTCCAAAGTGCTCCACATATTGGTCCCATCCTCTGCTGAGCTCCGTCTCAGCCAACCGTATTTGGACCAGCCAGTCAACAAGCAACAACAAGGCTCCATGCATAGTAAAATTTCCAGTATGCAGTTTTAATGTGACCTGCTTATGATGCTAGGTTTACATTTTTGTGGAACCTCATATATCGCAGCATGGCGGAGCCTGTGTTTTTCAAAATGATGTGCTTTGATGCGTGAAGGTCAGCTTTCATGGACTGTGCAGTTCGCTCTCTGGATCACAAGGTTCAGAACCAGTGTGGTCTGTTTCTCTTGATTCTCTTTCAAACCGCGTTAGGTCTCCATCTCTCTGTGATCAAGCCTCCTGAGGCGGCACGGCCGTTAAACGGCTCGCCGGGCGATTTTCTCTCTCGAGAAGGCGCCAGCAGCGGAAGCGGATTAAGACCAGTTTCATATTCCATTCATCCGTGTAGATGTATCCTCCATCACCAATCATATTACTGTCCTATTTTGGAAGAGTTATGTTTAATCAGGACAAGATGCTTTCATGAATATCGTGACTTTTTCTTCTTCTTTCATGCTCTAATTCATCTGTCGTCTCTTCATAATACCTTTTCCCCCTGCGTCATACCGCAGCATGTCACCCTGACCTCCCTCCACCACAGCCGCGCCTTATACATCTCAATTAGTCATTGATTTCTTTTTTTCTTTCACTGCACATCTGTTGGTTCCAGGCTAATCTATGTTTTGGTATGACCTTTTTACCTCAGCCAGGCCCCCGCAGCTACATTGTTAGCATAGATCTGCGATCCAAGTATGAGGTTGATGGCCTAATGTGGTCAGTGCTGAGTGATGACTCACATTAAGACCTTTTTTTCCTTTGGACTGGGAACACTGATGGAGGTCGCAGGGCCTCAGGTTTATTCTCCCATGCTGAGGCTGTTTACTCACACCAGCAATGCACTTCATTTACTTTGAGTCTGTCTTCCTGCCCTGTGGAGAGCTTTTAAAGAACGCATTATTTAAAATCAGCGATTTAGTCATTTGTAACACAAGACTCATTTTCTTTTTTGGGTAATAACAGCGAGGGCTATGAGTGGGAAGCAGAAGGGGGGTGCACAGGTCTTTCACAAAAACAGTGGTGGGTCAGGTAAATTCAAAAATAAAATATATTTGCCTGGCAAATACAAAAGGGGCTCTTGATCATTATGTTCTTATATTATTGAAGTCGGCTGTGGAATGACATTTACATCATTTGAACGCGTTGATGTCAGCGGGTTGGAGGTTTGTTGCAGTGTAACGTAGCTCTGTTGGTATGCATTGTTCTGTGCTTGTACAGTGCACAAACAAATCAAGACCACATGCTCGGACCCTCGGTTGTGTAGATTGTATGATTAACTTTTACCTGATCCCTGATTGAAAGCAGTTGTTTGCAACTCTTGAATTACAACACCATGGCTTGTGTGATGGTATGAGGAGAAGGGGGGGGGGGGATTCGCCTTTAAGCACTGGGAACCGTCGTACAGGCTTTTACAAACCTCAGTTTTCAGGAAGATACAGTACTGAGAGAACTAAGTCAAGCCATGCTACATCATTCGTTTACGACCGAGAATGGCCAGGGTGCAGGTTAATATAGACCAGACATCATATTAAACCGTTCTGCTCCACCGTGAGCTACAGTGAGCTAGTCTATACTATTTACTGCACAGTACAATAACTCAGGCTCCTTGTGCCAAGATCTCCGCAAGTTTATCTTCATTTGGTCTGAAAAAAATGTCATCAGCCACAAATCTTTTCAAAAACATTGCAGATGAAATGTACATTTTGAGGGTAAAACTAAAATTTAGTTCATGTCTGCTTAATTGGAAATAAAACTGAGTTCCCCAAAGTTTATATTGGAGTTTTTAAGTGTGTATTCAATCATCAGGTTTGGAGCCTGACTGATTCAAAATGACTCAATGAATAATCTGTTCTGTCCTCAGTTAATATGGTGGTGTTATTGCATTCTCAGTGAAGCATGTTCTTCTTCTTTCTCCTATAAAAGCCGGTTTGATAGTCTCTGAGTTTTGGTCCTTATGAGATGTTTTTAAAGATTCAAATGGCGTCAGGTACCAGGTGGAAGGGACGTTTGCGATTTGGTTTTGGGCTTTAAAACTTTGAGGCAGCCACAGCTTGCTTCAGACTGGACGTTGACCTCATCTATCGGTCACTATATAATGTTTTGAAGTGTTTGATACCCAAACACTGTTCCTCCACCAGCTTATCCATCCTCCGCCTTCTCCCATCACCCCCCTCTCAGTAGCATTCATAGGAATCTGGAGGTGGGGAGGTGGGGAGAGGGCACCAAGGCCACAGCGATGATGTCTCACTAATTCTCCCCTATAAATAACGTGCTGCGATTCCTGCACCCTCCCACGCTGTGTCCGCCTGCGACCTGTTGATTCATTTGTCTGTCTGTCCTTGTCTCACTGAGCTGCTGCTGCTCGTCTCTCTGGGGCCATCAACACTGCTACCACCTGTAGCTGCCAAATCCAAAACTCAGTGACGTCACGACAGACAGAGTTACAGAGCCCTGACCTGCTTTGTGAAGAACGCCATAAATAATGGATGCTGTGTGAGTAAATACACATGAGCATGAGATGCGTTTCACAAAAGTGAAACAAATACAAATGTTCAAATGTTAATGTGCCAGGAAAAGCTCCCGGTGCAAAGCTCTGTGGGGGGGAGCTTATAGAAATTCTAACAAAAGGGCCAGACAGAATATGTTATCATCATATTACGTCTTTCAGTTAAAGTTAAATCCTTGCAGGCTCTGTTGTGGGGTTTTAAGCCAGTGGTTCTCTGCTTACACTTTTATGTCAGTTAGTTATGATCAGTTATAATTTGTTTTGGACAGGGTGAGCAGTATTTTATCATTGTCCTGTATTGGGCTGTTAATTATCTGTTGACCCCTGGACATAGGAGCCAGAACAAAATAACAACCTTTTGACGTGAACCCTGGAGAGTTTCTGAAGGTTGACATCAGCTCCCATCCAGATCTCAGGTGTCTTCTCCACGCTTGACATGTATTATTCCAGTTTTGTGTCTGTCTATTAGAAACATCATCAACTTACCCACTTACCCTGTATGCGTTTTCCACTGTATTCCCAATATCCCTGATTGCAGCTTGTGTTAGGCCATAGCCATTTGCACCCTTTCCAAGAGCCAGCGAGGAATGTGTATATTCAGAAGAGGGAGAGGCAGATGTTGCAGCCATGGCGCCGCAGCACGTATAGGAAAACATGAGAGCTGCGGATGCTTGTCCATGTTCACTGGGGTGTGATTGCAGGCAAGGGGCTGATCCGGACGTTCGGTTTGGGGAGCTGTTTCTAGTTCAGCAGCCTTGCACGCAGACTCCCCTGCAGCGGGAGTGAGGATGGTGAAGGGGGGAAGGAGTGTATTACAGGGGGGACTGGCAGAGTGTGGGTGTGTGGGGGTGCAGTTGACTAATTGTTGGAACGTGGTCGAACGGTGCACGACTGAAACTCGCTCCGTCTCCGTCCGTCTGCGTCAACTTGCCTTAGAGTGCCTCTGTCCTCAGTCGTCTGGAATGCACACTTTATCATGCACGCATGCACAAATGAGAGGCTGCAGAAGGACACACACACACACAAAACCACACACAACCCCAAAATCAGAACCACACACATACATCTCCTTTACCTCCTGGGGGAGTGGAGCCCATATCATTAAGTTATCCACTGCGTTCTCAGTGTTTGTTTTTCCTCATTTATGTCAGTGGACGTGATTTCCCCTCAGAGTTTCCCTCACTCCTCCAAGGGTTATAAAATCCTCTGCGTGTCCTGTACTTCTGTATGGCTCACTGAAGAGAAATGGTGGGAGTCTTTGTAATGGTTTGGGTGGTTGAGTCTCTCTTGGGCACTGGCAGTAAAACATAGATGAGTTTTATGCAACGGGTTTGCTGGTCTTGCAGTTTTGTTTTTGTTGTTTTTTGTTTTGTTTTTTTTTTAACCTCCATGAATATTTGACAGTATCTTGAGCTGTGAAAACACTGATATCTCTTTGTATTGTGTACTCTGTTTTTTTTTTTTTTTTTTAACTTTAATTGGCTGCTGGCTGGCTTGTTCTCTCCCCGTGTGACTAAGCAGAAAACATGGAGTTGGTGTTTCGGAGGTGTTAACGGTCTGTGTGCTTCATGGAAATGATGAATCTGTTTTTGATTAGTCACATAATTCACCTACGTCACTTAGCGGAGCTGGAGCCAGTGAGCCAGGAGCATGCTCATTTCTGCGTGTACACAGATCATTAATGTGCGGGATGTCTGCTGGTGCTTAAGAAACAAAGGCCTGTGTCTAAAGTTCAGGTCTGATTCCTCAGTTTAAGGAGTGAATGTCTAATCGTATCTCCTGTGTCGTTTATGACTTCCCTCTGTCTAATGAAGATGTGTTGATTTAATAATGGTTTGTGAATTATGAACAATGAGTGGTGATGAGTTCTGGTGCTGCGGGTCATTAATTATCAACAAGGATTCCTTGTACTGCATGTGAGGTTACGCAAATATTTGGAACAGGAGGAACAGTGTGATTGATTAGAGAGCTGTCGGAGAGTTACTCGTGTTTATTACAATTGGTTCTCCACATGCATTTAATACAAGGACTCCTTCCAGGTTAATTGTGCTATTAGGTTCTATTCATTCCTCCTGCTGGAGTTGTCGGACCCTTCTCAGGCCCTCGCCTTTGTTTGGTCAGTTCCATCCTTTAAGATGAGCGAAGACGCACTCTGCGTTACCTCCCGTCGCTCACACCGCTCACAGTGCCGCGGATTTAACGGTTAGCCACACCTCGCTGCATTCACCTCTTTGAATGAGTTGTCATTGATTAAAAACTCATTTGCATTTAAATGGTCAGCTGATTTTCCTCCACTCATTGTGCCCTGGTTGGAAGATTTGAATAGAGAAGAAAAATGCTTTTTGCAGAGTTTTTGCTTCATCTCCCTGAGTGTCCGTATGAGTCTCAGTGTTTTTCAATATGGACTTTGTTGTTATGTGTGTGCGTCTACATGTGGCAGAGCAGATAAGGTGACAGAGGCAGCGCAGCCCGAGCGTCCTTGCATTTCTCCGGCTCTCTCTCCTCCAGAGTGCACGGCAAAGATCTCATTTGGGGACAGATGGATCTCCCTGTTTCTTTCTCTAGACAGTTTCCACTTTGGCTGTTATCTCCAATCCGTCCATTACAGGCAGAGGAGGGGGCAAGCGGTAAATAGAGTCTGGTGAAGAGGTAGGAGAACTAGCCCCCCCCTCCCCCCTCTGACTCATATCCTCTGTGCTTTCCTTCTCCTCCTTCCTCCACTTGTTCCCTACTCTACATCCTCTGTGTGTCTTTCTTTGTGACTTTCCTCACCCAACCTATTTTCGTCCTGGAACTTGGACGTACTTCTTCCTCCCTGCATGTTATTGCAGTAGTTGTTTGTTACAAGACTGCCATATGGCCACTTGACTATATTCCAACCACTTTAATTGCGTTTTTTTTTGTTTTTTTATGTTAAGTCACATTCACATGCTGCAGATATCGTTGTTAAAGCTGCACTGTGTTGGGACGGGAGCGTGGCACAGCGGCTGACTGCTCACTCTACCTCGTCCTGTCACTGAGCAGATGGAGCTGACACTTGTACTCACAACAGATGCTCACCCTCACTCTCTCCCTCGTGCACTCTCTAACAACTTCCCATTACCACGTTTTCTTTTTAAGCCAGAGTGAGCATCTAATGCAGAAAATGAGGTTGTTACCAAACTGGAACTTGTGTTATTGGACATCCGGGTGAACCGATCAGTGCAGTTGCCTGGCAATCCCCTCACCTCAGTTGATTTTAATGCAGCAGTTTGATGAGATTTCAAACCACTGTCTGACTGGTTCTACTGAGAGAGGAGAATCCGACATCTCATCTCTTCTCTCTCTCTCTCCCTGTGTCTTCTCTCATAACCAGTGAGTGTCATTATTTGATCTAACCTGCCCGCAGACGCTGGAGGTTTTTATTTTTCCTGCGACGGAAGATTGCTTTCCTCCTCCTTCTCCAAAACAATGATAAATTAGGCACTTTTTCAAAGTAGGCAGAAAGCTGAGAGCACGCCCCAGTTCTGAGGAATATTAATTGCGCCAACAGACGTTCACTCACAAACACTAATTACCTCTTCTCATCAGCAAGGCTCGTGCCTTTCCCCGAGCGGATGTTTCTCTTTCCTCCTCTGTTTTGTGTTTTTTTTTTTTTTCTCTTCACAAACAAAAACAAAATCTTCTCATTTTCAGTGTTCTTGAAAGAACCTTTAAATGTTGATAAGAGCGTATCACACACAGATATGCAGCGATGCCACTCAAGCCATTTTGTTCTATGCTACGTGCTCATTCTGTCCAACCTGTTTCCTGTTCCCTTTCTTGCAATATTGAAAAAAAGGATCCTTACATTATTTCTTTGCCCACGTCGCATCCGTCCCATTAGTTCCCATTCGTCAGACAGGGGTGACAACATAATTAATGATGATAAACGCAGACACTAGATACCAAACCAAAGCAGCTGTAAACCCACCTCTTCTGAGGTCATTTGATGTGAAAGGGCAGCTGCCTCCATGACTCACCCTGGCTCTGCGTCTGACTGATGTGTTGTCTGCATATGAAAGATGTTTGGCAGACGTCTTCCCTGAGTGGACGGGACAACCTGACTTAGTGGGACTGTTTTACCTCAGAGACGTGTGCTCACTCTGACCGACCTGAAGACCTCGGCCGGCTGACGGCTCTCTGACTGATGGTCTGATCCTTTTAGCAGATATTTCTCTCAGGAGTTGGCGAACTAGACGCATATGACTGTTTTCTACAGTGCAGATGCAAGTATAACCTGGCAATGTGTCTCTGTTGTGTTTACACATTGTTCCACTTTTATTAAAACAAGATGAAATTTAGCCTTTGGAAAAGGAAAAAGTCTTAAAGGTTTTCATTCCCCGTAGCAGACGTCTGGGCGCTGCTGTGTGTCAGAAGTTTTATTTCTTTCTCTGGCACGTGCACTCAGAGGTATAGTTTGAAAGGTTAGCCACTGGGAGCACAGTAACTCTCTCCGGCGCACTTTCTGACTCTCTTGTATTTCTTTTCACATCATAGTCGACTTAGTGTTCAATTTATGAGCCAAAGCCCTGTGGTGTGTGTTCATCCTTATCTTGCAGACACATACCACATTAACACAGATGCCGTCTGACCAAAACCGAGCCTGGATCGACATAAATAGCGACACGCTGGTTTCGAACACATGGTTTTGGTTGAAATGATCACACAAACACATAAACATGTGTCTCGTAAACACCTCTGAGAAGCAAGGCAAAGACTTCAGTGAGGCTCAGAATGGCTGGGTTTTATTCCTGACTGACTTCATGGAGGAATATTCAAGTGGAGACATATTAAACAACCTTAATTACAAAATAGCATTAGGTATCATGCATCATTTCCACCTGAATTTATTGAATTTCATTTCACAGGTTCATGCCAGGGTGTGGGTGTGTGCTGCTGTGTTGTTATTAGTGCCGATGTGTCTTGGTGTCTTCCTTTAGCTTTTATGAGAGCGGGATATTGCATTGAGTTACATCTCTCCATTTGCCCAGCCAGTCTCCAAGGTAAACACGCCTGTAAGCCTGAGCAGCCTGAGCAGCCTCAGCTCTGTGTAATGTTAGCCTTGGGTCTGGCTCTGAGTTAGTGCGAAGGCTCCTGACTGTGCCCACGACTTAGCATGAGCTCTAACACCAACACCGTAGCCCCCCCCCTCCACATAATTAAAACAAAGACTGTTTCCACCAGGACGCACATTTTCAGCACAGCCTCCTCAGGCTGTCTGCGCTGACGGCGTTAGACTTGTCTGGGTTAACTTTGGCTGGATTCTCTTCCACCGAGAGGGTTTGTAATGGGATCTTAAATCACCTAATCCCCTGCTTTTAAATTCCGCTTTTCAGAAATTGCCGATTCAATTGACTGCTGGAGCAGGACACGGCCCATGTGTGCCATCCGAGTTTATAGCTTTCTCCATAACCTTTGTTTACTGGAGCAGTTTTGCTGAAGGTGTCCTTTGGATTTTACAAGGACTCGTGGAGATGGAGGAACTGATGGGTTGTCTGTGGAAGGGATTATTCAATGAAAAGAATAAGCTGCTTTCAGACATGCACTGAACCCTATAGGTCCGCTGTATCTTCGAGGAGAGGAGGAGGTGCATGTGTGGACGCCAATGTCCGAGTGAATACCAGACAAGAGGCCGTGACAGAGGCAGCACTTTATCCCCCACCCATTCAAGTGGGGTCAAGGCCAGCATCCTGCACCAGCTCCCAATCTCCCCTCCTGGAATTCACCTTGATAAAACTTCCTGCGCACAAAAGCTTTTGACCACCAGATTACATTAACTCCAGAAGGCATCCCTGTTCCTGTCCTTAACTATCAAGATCCATGATTATTATTTATGTCAACTGATCTGTTTTGGACTGCACTGTTAACATATTTCTCTCTCTCTCTTTCTTGGTTTCCTCTGGCCCGACGATGATATTCGAACCATCGGTCCATCAGGTAAGAAAAGTCTTACACTGTGCATTATGTTCACTGGGAGGAATATCAGCCTCTGTCCTCCCATGACACGAGGATTGTTTGCTCTTGGCCTTTAACCATGACAGGATTTAAAATGCTACATTTTTATCATTCCCCACATTTTAGACAGCAGAGTAGGGGAAGCCATGAGGATGAGGAATGAGGCAGATATTTCCTGCGGTTTGTCCGGGGAGGGTTTGTAATAATACTCGAACAGTAGATGACTGCGTGCGTCTACATACCAGAAGACTGATGACTGTGGTGATACAGTGGTACAACCACTCGGAGGTGGACAGGTGCAGCGTTTTCCCTGTCGCACACATTTTAATCCACTGAGATGGAAACCAGATGGAATTTTTCACTTGTAAAAAGGACTACATCACTTTTCCCCTCAGCCCATTAAATGTCCCACAATCCCTTGAGCCGTGGGCGCTCACTGCAGCCAACCTCGGTCGTGTCACTGTTACTGACGCTTAGTATATTTTCCATTCCATTCCTGTGATCTTCAAAAAAAATTGCAGCGCCCCGGTGAGGATCCGGCTCTCGCAGCTCACCGGCGGACCGCAGATAAGTCTAATGTGAGGCGGCAGCGTGATGCATTTCACAGGGGGAGGTCCGCTGAGGGAACAGAGCTTTAGAAATGCAGTTTTCACCTCTTTTAACTCATGCATACGCGACTCCAGTGCATGGAAAACTCCTGTGAGCCACCTGTCAGCTCTGCCCATAAAGAGGCAGAGACTATTTAACCTGACGTCTGTTGAGCGCTTTGGCTGGAGGCAGAAACAGTCGCGTTCAACTACATCTCGATGGATAAACCACGTTCGTGATCAACAGGTGGCTGCACAGTTCAGTGGTAAATCCTTAGGCAACTTAATTTAAAGGGATAAGTCGGTCCATAGGTGCTCTTCCATATCATACCTTTTTAAGCTCGAGCTGAGGCTTTGCTGGGGATGAATGAATTCGAATCAAAGCTGACAGAACTTAAACATATGCTGTAAACTTGTTTTCATGTGACGGACGCATCGAGTCCCTGCTCAGCTCCAGAGTTGCTTGGGTGGTCCCGTCTGTTCGGTGACTAAAAGGAGGCTGGTGTTGCTTCTGTGCGTGTGTGAGGAGGGGCGTTCCCGCCCACTCAGCACATTCTCTCCCCCCCCCCACCACCAAGGGGGGGGGGGGCCCCCGGGGGGGGGGGGGGGGCATATCTGTGGCACACTCCCTGCCCTGGTCCCCTGCCAGACCTCCATGCCCTCCTCCCTCCTTTTCCCCTTCCTTTCTCCTCTTTTTCTTTTTTTTTGCTCGTCCCTCCCTGTCTTTGTGGTCATTTCTGTTTGTTTTCCTTTGCCTCCTGCTCATCCTGGTGCCGCCATCCTCCTTTGAAGCATTTCTGAGGGTCCCTTCCTCCACATCTCTCTCTGAAGTTTGCCCCTCATCCCAAACTGCACCAACAGGTTTCAGAAGCACAGACATTACAAAGGTTTACACAGGTTGTGCAGGACAGACAGCCCTCCAGTGCAGAACAATCTATATCGGCCTTGGGTAGAAGTGTTGTCTCTAACAATAAACTTAAGAGCCTCTTGTTTATTAGTTTGTACAGATGTTTCCTTCTTTCAGGCACATGATCAGTAAAAAGTGAGCTGCTGTCAGTGATTACGGGCTGCTGCCGCCCAGCCAGCTGATCCCGTCTGTCTCACACTCTGTCGCTTTCGCTGTCTGTCTTTCTGCCTGGCCTGGATTGTGCAACTGCACGCTTCTTGACTTTTTTGTATATTTATGTATGTATATTATATTTTGTACAAGACAAATTAGTAAAAAAAAAAAGTTTCCACATTCAGCAATATTAAATAATATAATAAAACCCCTCACACTACATTTTCATTTCCAATGCTTTGTTATCAAACTTAGATTTCATTGTGACGTAGATTTGAAGGGGTCTTCCGCATTTGAATGTGAGTTATGTCATGATTCGTGTCGGTCAGCGTCGGCCACCCAGCTGCAGCAGCTGTTTGCTTTGCTTTCTTGAGAAAGCATGTGATGCTGTGTCACAGTCTGAGCAGAGAGGGGGGGTGTGTCTGTCTGACAGAGCCATCCCCGTGGATTAAGACTGAACTGGCGGACTGTTCCTCGGACGCGGGCCCCGCTCCAACCTGAGGCTCAGTCGTAATACTGTGTGTGTGTGTGTGTGTGTGTGTGTTTTCCTTATCACGACTGGGTTGTTCAGTTTGCTGAATAACCCAGTTACACACATAATTATCGCCCTCTAACACAAACAACGCATCCCATGGTTCACTGGGCTTCATGTTGCTCATGGTGCTATGGTGTTAGGCCACTCTAGTTAGCAAGAGCTCATGTTTAAATGTGTGTGTGCTCCTGTTTAAGGCAGTGGATTTACACACACACACACACACAGAGACTCACATTCTACACATTTACAACATCATCTGGACACAGGCACTTGTAAGACATGAATGTAAATTACAAACTTAATGTGTGAGCTCATCGATTGATGGTGTGTGTCTCGGTGCATGAAACATATTAATAGGTCGAATCCATCTTACTGTGTCCAGTTGTTTTAAATCATGGTTAAACTCTCATTTGATTACAATGGTGGGAATTTATATTTGATATTTAATCAAGTCATGTGTTCAGTTGACATTTCAGTAAATGTTTCTACCATTCATATTCATCTGCCCCCGCTGGTTATAGTGTTACAACTGTGTGTGTGTGTGTGTGACTCTGGCCTGGAGTCAGCTGTTAAGGGCTGCTGTGCTGGATGAGTGTTGCCTGATGCTGACCCAGAAACTTCTGCAGACGTAACCATCGGTGACTGCTGCCCCATTAGCCCACAGCTCTGCAACACACACACACACACGCTTTTGTAAAGTCTGTGTGTGTGTGATTCTGTATGAAATTGACAGACAGTTTGTGGTCAACGGGCATAACAGAGTTATACACGTGTGTACATTTTATATGAGTATTAATTTAGTTCAGTGTTTCCTTTCCTCATCTCCTGTGTTCGTGTGTGTGTGTGTGTGTGTGTGTTCCCATTCTGTTTCTAAAAGTAGACCAGTTAGCAGATGTTGTTTGAGTGTCCCTTTTGTATGCATGCGTTGTCCATCGTATTCCTCCGCATGAGCGCGTCTACGCGTCTGTATCTGTGCACTCGCACGCGTCTTGAGTCAGCAGAGTGACAGGGTGACGGGGTCGGGGTGAAAGTGGGTCAGCCGTGCCCTCTTGACACACGACGGAGATGAAGTGTTGCCTGTGTGGATGGATGGATTGAAAACGACGACATGCAGATGCTGAATGCTCTGGACAGCGTGGCTGAGGGAAGGAAACAAGGATGCAAGGTTAGACACAGGCTGAGGATGGAATTACATAAGAAGGGAAGCAGGCAACAAGAAAAGGATGAGCGTGAGAGAAAGAGAAGGAGTCTGCAGACCTGGCAAGAAAATGAGAGGACAGCAAAAAAGAAAACACTGGAATGCAAAGTCGCCAGCTGTGGAGAGACGCAGTGCTGAACAAGCACAAGTGACATTAGGGCACTTTTCAGAGATTAGATGAATTTACATAAAGTAAACTTCTAATAAATATAATGCATCAGAGATATTATAAAATATGTCTAACAGCAGTTTCCAAACAACAATTATCTGATTAGCTGGATAGATACTGGAGTTATTTCCAGTGTAATGAAGTCAGGACAAGTCATCTCTTAGTTTATGAGACATGAAGTTCTGTGAGTCTTTGAAGACTGCAATGCAATGTCCTCTGTGCAGAGCTGGTACACATTGTTTACTCAGATGAAGGTACAGATACTTTTGTTAAAAGTAAAGTACGGGCTCTACAAATACAGGATATAGGATGCTTCTACCGAAGGAAACTGAGACCTCTGTCTTATTTCTTCTTACTTCTCCTCTGTCCTGTCTTCTGTGCAATACTAAAGTACAGATACCTAAAAAAAAACTCCTGAAGTTGTTTAACAAAGTATTTGTACTCCATTAAAATAAAAATGAAAATAAGAATAAAATAACAATCTCATGCTGGACTTCATGCTAGCTCTGTGAAGACGAACCTTGGACATATGTCCCTGGACAATGGACACTGTCCAACCTTTTTTCATCCAAACAATAGAGTTCATTTTTCTTTGTGGAGATTCACAGATTAAAATACACTCATGCACCTATGATGGAGGCATCAGAGGATCCGATCAGCATGAGCACTGTACACACACAGTACTAGTCCGGCTGTCCCTCACGCTTAATGATCCTGAGCGACATGTGCCCCCTGGTGGCAGAGTTAATGAGCTTGCCCTGGGCCCTGAGGTGAGGTGGGCTGTGGCAGGCGCTACTTAATCATAGAGACTAACTGTCTCCTCCCCTGTGGCCACTCAGAGTCCAGGAACTAACCCTGCCCATATGTGATGAAGACGTGAGGTGTGCAGTTGCAGTCGGAAAGAGCGTCATGATGCTCTAGGGCACGGACACGCCTCCACGATCCACGCTGTTCTCTGATTGACCTTCTTCATTCATTCTTTGCCTCTCTCCGTGTTACATATCTCTCTGTTTTTCCTCTTTGTTCCACATCTTGAGTCTCTATTTACACCCCCCCCCTCCTCTTTGTTTCCATCTCTGCTGGCTTTGCTCTCTCCATCTTTCCCCCTGTTGTTTATGTGACACCGCCCCCCCTCTGCCCTCTGCTGTCCTACCCACCCCGGGACCCCAGTGGGTCTGTCAGTGCGGGGCTCACCCACCGTGGGCCTGGGGTGACTCGGCACGCTGCCTCTGATTAAACCCCAGCAGGCGCCCATTTGTCTTGCTGTGAAATAGAATATGGGTGGAGACAGGCCAGAATATTATGGTAATACATCTCGCCACTGTATAGGCGCTTAATAAACCGGATCTGCAGCTCAGTCTTAGGTTTGAATTGTCACTCTTAAGCTTTTTCTTGTAGCGATGCTGCTTTACTCTTTACTCTACTTTTCTGTTGATCTTTTTTTCCCGTTCTTCCTGCTCTTTTGCCTGTTCTCAACCTGCCTTTGTATTAAAGTGCTGATCTCTCCTCTAAACTAATACTGCTGTTGGTTTTGAAATGCCTCCTGTCAATGAGGAGAGGTAATTACTGTGAAAACACTTGAGTCCCACTGGCTTGTGCATCAGTCAGTCAGTAATCGCATCATTAGCAGGTAAATTCCTCAGGAAAGTTGTGAGGAAATCTCAAATTCATTGATCTGTAAAGATTTAATTGTGATTCGTTTATACCTTTGTTTTAAGTGATGTCATTAAAAGTCACATCTGCTTGTGCTGTAATACTTGTTTGGACTAAGTGCAGAGCTATCCTGTGTGTCAGCGGATGATGGATCCTCTCGGGGGGGGAGCTTCACTCGTACACACAGGTGTCATCACAGGAATATTAATGGGAGAGCAGTGTGTGTAGCACCCACATAAATCATGATGCAGGCACAGCGTTATTGTTAATATCTGAATCCTTGGCCGGCACGTGCTGGTGTTTGTTAAAATAGATGTGTGCCCACACACACACACACACACACACATATGGTCCCATGAAACGTCCCATGAAGGTGCTTCCCTCAATCCACAGTTGGATTGCAGCAGGGTGATCCACATCCTCTGCCGCAGCCGGTTTTGCTGCCCTACGTGCTGAAATCAATCCTCTCAGGATTTTCTTTTTTCCCTGCAAACAGGACGACGATCAATGAAAGCAATCTAGACCATAGTAAACAGGCGAGCAGCTCTCGGACTCACATCCACAAGACAGGACTGAAAACCTGTCATAGATTTAACCCTGACTGCGTTGCAGCTGGTGTTTTTCTGGCTCGACTCAGATGTCAAATGATAACAATCTCTTTTCTTCCTGAGCTCTGCTGGCTGAAAGCTAACCCCATACATATTGAACCATGGTGATTATTACCATTTCACACTCATTTGAGACTGGAGTCTAGCACCAATTTTAAAGTTCCAATTTTAAAGGGAATTTAAAGTTCCTCCTGTGTTTTTAATTGTGTCAGGATTTCTGAAGCAGCTCCTGAAACGATTTCACAAAAAGCTCCATGTTCTGTTTGTGATGTGAGGAGAGGATGCTGTGGTTCGTTGTAGGTCTAGATGTATTTTAGTAGGAAGAAGAAGGTTTTTGGCTCATGCTCTAAAAGCCAGATCCAGATTCATTATTTAAGCGTGAGAGTGCATTTCCTCATCCATTCAGAGCCTCGCTGCCTCGAGCATTGATTGGTGAACCACGTGTCCCGGCCACAGGAGACATTTGGAAAAAATGTGTTCAATCACATGAGTTTTTGCAAAAAGAAAAAAAAGTGTCTGAGAACTGCAGGATTCTTTTTCCAGCCTCATACAAATATCATTTCTGGGGCTTATCCTCTCTCACTAGGCACAGTATGGAGACACCATTATAAACCTGATACTGGAGAAAACACTGACTCTCCACCTCAAATATTACAATGCTCTATTTTTTATTTGGATCAATGATGCATGAAGTTGAGAAGCTGAATGCATGTGAAATATTCACACTTACTGCTGTATTTTACTTAACTTCCTCATATGTTTTTGAGTAAATGGCTCCAAGCATTTATGTGGTATTTCAAAAGCTAAAAAACATTAATACCATTTTTAACAGTGGATAGCACATCTCCCCTGGTCGTCCACTCCAATGCACTATGCCAGATAGTTCTGTTATCTGCCTCTGTGATATTTCAGTTTGTTGTCCATCTTGGTAATAGTATTTAAAAATAACAGTCTCACAATCCATTGTGTTGTATTGCTCATTGTCAACTACCAAGGGCTTTCCTTTGTTTTTGTAATACCATGTTATTCCAGAAGGGGGCAGCAGACTGCCTGGCTGCAGCCATCAGCACCTTCACCACAGCCAGTACTCATCTAGCAGCTGTTGCTATGGATACAGAGTCTGGCCACTGCTGTGATGCAAGTCACATCAGATAAATATAGGGGGTGGTGTTGAGCTCAGAGAAGTGGGGCTTTTGAACCACACACACACACACACACTACCTGCAATATGAATATAACATATCAGATGACTACAAATCAAAAGTAATTTGCTTTTTGCCAACCTCTCTGTTAACCTTCTCACATCTTCCCCATCTACATTTTCAACACAATCACCTGCAGTGAACCTGAATTTAGAAAATCCGACATCTAATCAAATCTAATCACTGGTCAGGGGTCAGATCTCGCTCTCGTTCTCTCCCTCTGCCTCCTCTGATCATCCGCTAATCATTAGGACATATGGTTAAGCTCTGATCAGTGGTGATGAGAACGTTAACTTAATGTTGCTGTTGCTGATGCTTAAATCAATTAAATGGTGATTAGCCCTTATTATCTGATTAACTGGAGCCATGCATGTACTGCTCACTTAAGAGTTGATTACTTAAGACATGACTTGGGACAACCTGTGTGTCTTGTGGCTATATTTAACTGGAAGTGGGTTATATTTGAATGGCACAAATACATTTGACTTTAAAGCCTACTTTCTTTACTACGTCCCACTTTGGAGAAACTAAATTTAACAATAAACAGCCCACTGAAGAAGGCTGAGGTTCTAATCATAGCTCCTGTCTGCAAATCTTCCCCTTGATGTTAAAAAGACTATTGAACACGTGAGACTAGAAAGTTATTTGTTACCTTGCATGCCAGACTGTGTTTTTCCACATTGATAAAACAGTTTGTTTCCAGCCAAACATGGCGACTCTGCCAAATCCGACTTGGCGTGGTGTAAAACAGGCTGGCACATGAGCATATTTACAGCTTTCTTAGTGGGGCTGTTGCTTTGTGTTAAGACGGTAAGTGTAGCTGCCATCGCCTGGTGTGCTGACTGACATCAGAGTAGCTCTGTCTGATAACATAGATGGTCATTTATTGCTGGGCATGCAACCGATGGGTTGCCTGCAGTAAAAATCTGTGAACATCCCAACCCTCTGTGGTGCCTATAACCATAGATATGTAAAGTGCTAGAAGTGCTTACAGTGACATGCTGATTTAGCACGTTGATCACATCTTTCTTGTGTAAGCACATGAAATACTGTAAATATGGACTTAGGCAGATCCTAGACTTGTGAATGGTGGGAGAAAAAACAATCCAGGGATCTACATAGCGATAAGACACGGCCCTGCAGGGCACGTTACAACTCCACGGGACACTATATATTTTCTATAGGGAATGCTACGTGGTCATCAGAGTAAATGAAGCCGATCCCCAGACTGCAAAAATATCTTTCCTTTATATCTATCCCTTTACTCAGTGGATAATTGAAAACATTGCCCAGCTGCTCTCAGTAGAGGAAAGACTGACGTATATATACGCCTTTAGTGAACATGTCAGAAAACATGAATGTTATATTTTTCATAGGCGAAAGGAATGATGACTGTTGAAGGCTTCTCTGAAACTAAAAATGAAGTCTGTTTAAATTCCTCCACATGTCAAACTAATCAGCATCAATTTTTTTTCCTCAGTCTTGAGTCAACAGCCTCAACCATGATTCATTTCAACAGTGAGGTCATACCGAGGCAATCATGTAGCATAAACATAATAACCGGGGCTCTACCCTGCATAATGACGTTGCTCATGTAGAGCATGAAGCACTCCTGTAGAACCAAAGTCAGCAGAAGTCATCAAACCGTTCCTTTCCCACTACGGCGTCCCAGTCGCAGGAGGAGTTGAAACCCAAGTTTCAAGTTGTTGTTTTATTTTCTGTGCTGTGAATACTGATGTCAGCTGCCAGCGGAGGGTCTGGCTGGTGCCATTTCTGTCTCTGCATGTCTGAGCAGGGCCTTGGCTGGCAGATCAGAGCTGAGGGGTGCAGGGGTGTGCTCAATGGGAGATGCCTGGAAAGTAGTGGGGCACTTTTACATTTCAAAATTCTTTTGGAGAACATAAACTCCTTCACCCCCTCCTGCCATGGACTGCGTGTCTCCTTCTCCAAAATTGTGCTTGTTTTAGGGGGCTTATGGAAAATCTATAACAGGTGGGCTGTGTTTGAAGGATATGTCTTTTCTAATTATGTGTTTGCAGGGGGATTTGGGTGTGTGGCTGCTGGGCCAAATGTTCTCCCAGCCCTGCCCTGCCTCTCTGCACATGAATCAAATTGAAATTAGGGAATTGGTTGCTTAAATATATCTAAAAAAAATCTGCATTTAAAAGTTTCTTTTCAAATCTGGATAGCAAATATAGAAGAAATAAGAATGTGATTGTACTTTTATACTTCTGCCTGGTCACTATCACAACTAGCCTCTTGTATCATTCTGTACACAGTACCAAAACAGATCAAGGCAACATACCAGCAGTTTAAGGACTTATGGTGTTACCTTCTCACCATTGGTATATATATGGGCTGACTAACTGCCTTAAAGGCTTAAAGGCAGGTGAGAGTTGACCTTTTTGACATTCGTAGGAATTAGTTGGGCGAGATTCCCAGTTTGACATTTGCTGAGTCTTAAATTCAAGAATAACACAGTCATCTGTATTTGTGCCGTTTGGGCAAATGGAGACTTGATTGGCAGCCAACTGAAATACTGAAATCCAAGTCTGATGGTGTTGTAAGTCGTGAGCGAGAGCAGGAAATGTGGTGGAATGGTATTTGACCTTCCACCAGAAACAACACAACATTACTCTGGGTTGCAACAAAAAGTGTTAACACCTGGACTTCATGCCTACTTTGGTTCCGGCTGACACCAGCCAATCAAAAGGGTTGTGGTCTTTTACATCTGCTCGCATTGCAGCCTTTGGTCCAACCTGTCCATTGTGGACCCATATCTTCAGACTGTACTTCAGGTCACGTTGACAGCTACAGAATGACAGCATCACATGGTGCTAATGTCTTAAACTCGCAGGGTCAGAGGGTTGGTTGAAGGTCTGCTGGGGAGGACGACCCGTTGCTCTCCAGTAATTGATGTGTGTACATAGAACATCGGGGGCTCTCTGTTGGCCTGAGCGTTGCCTTGTGACCTGTTGTGAGGATTACAACTCAGTGATGTGTCTGAATGGGACGGGGCCAAGAGCAGCGTTTCCTCTCAGGATGAGCTCAACAGTGAAAGATCGGGGGTCATCATTTAGCCTTCATCACGGAGTGCAATTAATCCCTTTTTACTTCAAGAGCCTGGGATCACAAAAGCTGTAATGAATCCTAATGAGTAAGATAATTTTCTGAAAGGAGCCAAATCAAAGCATTATACTTATCCGAAATCTTCAATTTAAAGCAATATCATTTTTCACAAATTATTATTCCTGGGTTTTTTGATTAATATTTTCATGGTAAGACCATCAGCTTCCAACCCTTAAAGTGACCATAAGTTGGTTTTGGTTTTCTGCACTTGGCTCTTGCATGTTTATATTAATGACAGACAAAAATGTGGGTCACATAAAAAAAAAAAAAAGAGTAATTCGCATCATGTCTGTGGGATGTGCCAGTTGTGCTTCAATTGTGTTTTTATCATATGAACCTACAATTATTCTGCCAACTGTACAGACCGCTCTTCTCAATCATCTTATTTTACACACACATACAGATGCACACACGTACACATAGTTTCCATGGAAACAGGATCCAGGGCCTTTTATGACTGGTTGTTTGCCCAAGACAACCAAAAATGATCTCAGCAGCCAAGCAAAGACGGCAGATAAATCATTTGTGTAGTAAATAATAGGACGTGTACTAATACAGAACGTCATAAGATGTTTGTTGTTGCCGGCAGCGGCATTGTTACCGAATTTAGATCAAAACATTGTCGTATTCATTCGGTAAATTATCCCATTTTTTTTTTTTTTTTCCTTTTGTGTGATGGCAGTCTCTGCTTCGTTACTCGACTTGTCGTTCTGTTTGTGTTGTGTTTGCACATGCCTGGAACGTGGACACTCACTGTAGTGGCAGCACAGACACACACACGCACACACGCGCACACATTTGGACACTTTCCAGCCGAGCTGCCCCTCAGTAGCTTAATGTGTGTCTGAGGTCCAGATGGCGTAGCAGTGGGAGGGCTGATTTGCGGTGCTAGCTGAAGCGCTATAGCGGTCTTAGGTTTTGCAAGACCGGGCCGGTTGCTGGGAGAGAGTCTGCAGCCAGTAACCCCTCTGAGTTACAATGGCAAGTGCACAATTCAGAGCCATGCTCTCAGCGGCCAGCTTTGCTGTGGCAGCCGGGTAAACTTGAGCATCTCTTTCTGTGGGAGCCGAGCTGTGGGGCTGTTTGACACTTGACTATGAATTATAGCAGTGACTCCTGTGATGTTCTTATACCTGCTAGCCTTGTGTTTTTTTTTTTCTCCCTTGATGCGGCTCTCACATGTTGTTCCTGTTTGTTTCCCCGATGACAGGAAGCAAGCTTAACAAGGACCTGAAGCATTATCTGAGCCTGCGCTTCCAGAAGTCCTCGCCTGACCACGAACTGCAGCAGACCATCCGAGACAACCTCTACCGTCACGCCGTGCCTTGTGAGTCCTTGAACTTCTTTCAGCGTGTGCTGTCTTTGACTGAATTATTTCTGGTTTATTTTTGGTAAGCTTGTTTTTAGTCGCAGGCATCACTGAGCTTTTTTCTTCCTCATCCTGTTGATTTGTTTTGACTCTGTCAACACACACAGACTTTGGTGTAATCCAAAAGTCTATGACCCTGTTCAGCTGTGGTATAAACATCTGTCCTAAGTGACCCAATTGCAGTTGGTCAATGCTGAGTGCTTCCCGAATACGTCCTGAGATTGGAACAGTCATGTTCAGAGGTGGCACCCATGTGGGCCTTCTACTCAGCTGATGATCAGTGTTGCCCTGATACACTGATTATTTCCTTTTTGAAACTGGTAAAATCTCTCTTCATAGCAGAGCCGCAAGAGATTCATTCACTCTTCTCCTGACTGCTCTCTCTCTCTCTCCCTCGGATCTATAATGTCAAACTAGGTACAAATGTTAACACAAATATCTCACAAGATACTTATTCACCAAATATTTTATTACCAGCTCTGAGCAGAAGATCTCAATATTTTGACTGGCTTTCTCAGGGAATAGAATAGAATACATTTTGTGGAAAAAAAATCAACCCCTTGTCTGGTCAGTGTGAAACACTGAGCTTCCTTTTTTCAGTCTAGTCCAAGAATGTTCCCACTTGCCTCTTGCCAAGCACTGACCTGGCTGATAATTTCATATCCCCCTCAGAGCTCCCGAGCATTGTGGGTTGATCCTTTTTCACTTGCCTCCCGAGATACTAACAAGTAGCTAACAAGAAGTTAATGGAAGCCTCCACCTTTCATCCGTTCAGTCAGCACAGTCTTACTTAAATTGTTCGATCGGGAAACATCTTGTGACTCCACAGTGAAGAGACGTAAGATGGTATCTTATGGCCACAGGATCAATAGCACCAGTAATTATTAGTTGTTGTGGCTTCATCCTCGTCCCCAACTCTTTATCACTAACTGGTATCTCATCCTCAAGAGGAGCTGGCTGTGTAATCCAGGAATAGAGGCTCTAGTCTTTGACTCTTCCCTCTGACTGTCGATACAGCAAAGATATAAAGGCGCATTTGTTTCCTGACGCTGGATATCACCCTTTGTAGCTGCTGCTGCTGCATGTGAAGCATTTTATTTTTTCCCTGGTGTGAAAAACAACCCTCGAAGACAGCATCAGTGCTAGAGACAATGAAAGGTAGCGTTAGCACCAAAATAACAGAGTGATGCTCATCTGATAAAAGTGCGGCTTCGTCTGCTGGGAAGCAGATAAACACCTACAATGACTGTAAGATTCCTATCACATGCTGCTTGAAATCAGCTCCACTGTTTAACAATGTAATAGGGATTTGAGATGAAATTAAGTTTATTATAAGATAAGATAAAGCTAAGTTAAATATAATGCACAAAAATCCATTCCATTAAAAAAAAAGTTACTTATTAATTATCTTTTGATCAAGTACGTGGATAATTGCTTCCTTCTTGCAGCCACACATACCATACTACTTGTTTGTACTGCAAATACAATGGACTACTGTTCCAAATGTAATTTGGAATATTCAGACCTCATCAGAAACCTTAAACAACTTTTCCCCGGTAATTACTTCTCACTTCCGCCATCACAATATATTTTCCAAAGCCTTAGCACATTGGATTTTTTTGCAGTTAATTTCGGACTTGAAAGCTTTCCTTATTTCCCCAAACCGTGCTTGTCCCTTAATAGTTCTCATCCGTTGGTTTTTCAATTAGTTTATTCATGGCCCTCTCACGCAAATTACTCTCTGTATTACAGAGGCTTGTTTAAGGGACTTTATCTGCATTACCTCCAGTGCCATATGTCAGCCAGACACTGTGGGAGGATGGGGGTCTGACCATAATGGCCAGTTTAATCACTGAATGGTCAAAGACACACCAGTAAAAAAAAAAAAAAAAACACCCTGGTGTTGTTTGTGGTAAACAAAGCATGAAGGTGTTCCCCAGGCCATAGGTTTTATAGGACTGTAAAGTTTTGTTGTTGTGCACTTGTACAGGAGCATGAGATTCTCATAGCTCGTGAAATTTATAAATCCTTTGCCACAGCTTAGTTTTCAGCACCCTTGTATAATGGGAGGTTATGTTACAGTGGGCCCTGCCAATGAATCCATATTCTCTAATGCCTGTCACACTCATAGAACAATTAAAAGGTGTAGAGTTGTGTTCAATTCCACGATCATTTGCTATGAGGGGGAAAATGAGATAGATTTGTGTGGACCTCTTTGGCCTGTGATTGTGGTCAGTGTGTGTTCATGTTGACATCTGTCCCGAGGTTGTTCAAGGTACTGTCCATATGTAGGTGTAGGTGTGATTAATGCACAGCAAGCAGGTGGAGAGACAGATGGAGAAGTGTGTCTGTGGAGGCTACAGCATCTCCTGCCTCTAAATGCAGTACTTGCAGTACTTCCCTGCACATTCTTGTTTCCACATTAGCAAAATAGATGATGTAATCTTTTCTATTTGTATTGGGTTTTTGGAGGCTGGTATTAATCAAGTGTAGATTTATATCTACTGAGTCCACCAGCTAACCTGGCGGATAATCCCACTCCTCTTACCTCAGTCCATACATGCATGGTTGCAGCCCATGCATGAGAAGCTGCTTTGGAGCCTTCAGTCCTCGTCAGATACTTTTGTTGACCCAAGTTGGACTGAATTTCCTATTAAAAAATGTTTATATTTGTTTTGCACAAGATTATCTTCCCACTATGCAACAGATTATAATATTAAGTCAAGTACAAACATGCACTGATTTCATTAGTGTCATTTGTGGCCTGCTGCTTATTATTTGCTTGTGTGTCCTTCACTCTTGTGTTTTCATCTTTTCTGGAATGGATAATTCCCAGTGCACTGTGATTACTGCCAAGTCACGGTACTAGCCTAGAGACTCTGTGGCTGCCATGTGTTGTCTGTAATACAATGCAACATGTTTCTACCTTGCTTTTCACCGGGCACCGAGTGGCTTTACTAATACTTGTGGTATCGCTCTTCAAACTTCAGCCTGCTTCATACTGGGGCCCTATGCAACCAATCAGAGTCAGAGTGGAGGCAGTAGGGACATGGTCCCTCGCTGAGCTTCACACCCGTCAAATATTCAGTTTAACTGAAAGATGGACAAAGATGGTGGTTAAAGGTAAAAAGTCAAGGTGACAACACAAAAACCTACTTTACTTCATGAAGTAATTTATTTTAAGAATGCCTTGAGCAGGTCCTTTCAAATTTGATGTTCACTCATATTTAGATATTTTTGATTCCTGATTCTGGTTGTCAAGTTTCAAGGTCCCACTGGCCCATCAAAAAAATCTTATCTTGACTCTGCCTTGAGGAAATGTCTCAGTTGTCACCAAGAGTCATAAATGAACTGATTTGATATCAGAAGATTTAAAAAGTGAAGGCCATAGAGACCCTGTAGTGAGAAATTAATGTAGACTGAAACTGCACTGGTTATTGGAGCCATGCAACCTGAGGGTGGCAATTCTAGTTCTGAGTGGTGGCAGGCTGCGAGTGTTGCAGTATGTCTGTAAGCAAGATTTGGTTTATGTGAAAAGGTAGAATTAAACAATGCATTCTTTTGGCTGGTTTTAAAGAAAAGTCAAAAACATATTCATGTATGTTCATAAGTAGTCATTTTTTAAATGGATGTATAAATATAACCCATGCAACATGTTTATATCTCATTTAACACTTGTGAGAGCCATTCCTTCAGACAGCTCATCCAGTCTCTCCACTCATGTTCCCATATCACTTAAACAATTTGGAGCCACAGCTCCTCCCCCTCCCCCCATCAGCCGAGGCGTCCGTCAGCTTCCCTTGTGGTCACCCCTGTCCGCACGTTCAGCATTCCCAATCTCCATTATCCCTCGCCAGCCCTCCTCCCCCCTTTCCCACTCTCATTCCTGAATCCCCCAACGCATGACACCGCTGCCTCTCGCTGCTGCTCCCTCTCTCCATCTGCATCGCTCTCCCTCTCGTCACATTTTTTCTGCCAGTCATTTAGAGCTGTGGCAGAAAGAAGAAGACGAAGAAGAGGAGGGGGGGTGGTTCTGTTTGGTCTGTACGCTCTATGAGCTCAGCATTCTCTCTCGCCTGCATCAAGGCGAGTTGCAGCGTTGCCTGCTGTGGTTGTTGACGACTCGGGCTTTGCCTCCCAAATGAGTGAGGTTTGAAGAGGGTCGTGTTCACGTGCACGTGCGTCAGTGTGATGAATCGCAGGGCGGGCAGCAAAGACGATTGGACAACCTGTATATAGGCTAAGAGGACAGCTCAGAGGGAGGCGGGGGCTGAAGCCTCGGGGCTAGAGATGGGGGTGGGGTGGAGTTTGGGTGTGGGAGTGGGGTGAAAGGAGGGGGGATGGGTGGAGAGGAGGAAGCGAGAGGGGATGGAGGCGATGCAAAAACACTCACATTCTCCAATCAACGCTGGCTGTGGTTAGCTAGTCAAGCTAGCACAAACATATGTACACATGATGTGAGTTGTGGCTGCGCCAGGCGTGCGTGGTCTGATACGTACAGGTTTGCGTGTAGTGTGACGTGTAATCAACCGTGCTGCTGGTTAGGTGAGGTTACAGATACCATTTATACAATCGCACGGTGTCACCTGAACAAAAGAAACGCCCTCACTGGGAGAATGACTGCGCTGTTCCTGAAAAGCAAAACGTGGCAAATCGAAACTGTGAGTCCAACACCGTGTGTGTCCCTAGTCATGCATTACATTAGGGATGACATGGCATGTTAATGACGAGTCCTTCCCATCATACCAGTTCTACGCTGCTATGCACAAATGCCACTGGCACTGACTCCACCCCACTGCTGATTCAATGGCCACAAACAATTTTAATATTAGAACAGTGAATTTAGACACGTGTCTTTTTCAGACATGACCTCTTGGTGTGTCCGCACTTGACCCACAACTTATTTTTTTTTGCACATGCCCAACAATTCCTGTGAATTATTCACAGCATGCAGTAGACAGAGGCAGGAAGTGACATTTTAACAGCTGCAGAGACCACAGAGGTATTGAAAACATAAGAAGCGAAAGTCCAGACCAGCTCCTAAAGTTCACCTGTTGTTGCGTTGTGTATTGTTTGTTTAAAAACGACTGTTATCTGCAAATCAAACAAGGCTAGCTATAGTGTTTGTGCTGGTCTAAGCAAAACACTTCCTGGCTCCCTCTTTATTTTTGTTGAGGATCTCCTGCTGTATTCTCACATTGGCTCTGCTAAACTTTTTGCAGATTTGTACCAAGGGGCCAAGCGGAGAAAGTTCGTAGAAACTATACACCTCCTCCAGAGTATCTCCACAGCTCAGCGCATGTCTGAAATAAGCTGTAGATTTGTGGGGGCTCCCAGCATGCAGCAGGTAGACCAAACAGAAGCTGGGCTGCAAACAATAGGAGTTGAACTGATGCTGTTGGGGGAGTTTTTTTTGTAGCTAACGCACCATGAGCAGGGGTCAAAGAAAGGTTGTCAAACAGTGTGAGTGATGGGAGAAATCCCCCAGATTCATAGCACCCAAGTGCCCCGCCCACACACTCTGGTGCACATATTGTATGTTCACACTCAATCACTGACACCGTTGCACACATTTATTGAATGGAGGCACGATAGCCGAGAATATATTTCTAAATTTAGATGCACGCCTCTGTGACTTGAGTGTGTTTGCAGCTCATCCTGTCCAACTTTAAAAATACGTCAAACTTTAACAAATATTTTTATGAAGATATAGAGAACGATATAATGAGGTGTCTCAAAAGAGTTAAATATGTGCTGTGTTGCCAGTTAGTTTGTAATTAAAGTTTTGTCCCTAAAGAAAATCATGCTCCTAAACTACTCATGAATCACATTGTGGCTTTGAAGAGTTACTGGCAGGCAAGAACATTTCATCTGAAGACTTAGCAATTAGTCGTTTTGTTTTCTGAGCTGTTACTGGAGTCGACTCGCCACAGCTCACTGTTGGTTGAAATGTTTTCCAGCTGCGAGTTGCTCCTTTGTTTCTTCCACTCATTGCACTGTGGAACAACACAGTCCATCAACACCACACTCTCATCAAGTGGGTTCGAAGGTATGCTGACATCACTGGATAATCTTAACTATTGGAATGCCACTTCAGTTTCTATTTAAGGTTTGTCAGATGTAGAGGACGGAACATCATGCGACCTTTGACCCACCACCCTCTTGCATCTTGGCTCTCCCCACCCCCTCCCCTGACCCTAGAGTATAAGGGGTACAGAGTGGTGCCAGTCGACCACTCCTGTTGTGCACATTGCTCGTTCGTATTGACCTCCTGGTGGATTTGATGCATCTGCTGGAAGTGAACCCTTAACTCTGGCACTTATCGTCTTGTGTTTGTGTTTAAATTCACACGCACTCCAGCCTCACTCCAGTCCATGCCCCCCAGCCCAGCACTTGTCCCAGTCAACCCTCATCTTCCTCAATGTTTCCTCTCAAGCTTCTTCCCCTGACTTGTGTCCTCTTTACACGCTGGTCAAGGATGACTAGTGTGGAACTTGTCGGTTGGTGCGTGGTGCGGGACATCACCATCCGGGGGGGCGGTAAAGAAAACAGAGGTATTGCAAGAGGGAAAAAAAAGGCGCTGTGAGGACAAGAAAGAATAGGGGTGAACAAGCAAATGAAAGAAAGGGGGAATGAGAGGGAGTGGAGAGAGAGAGAGAAGAGGGGGGAGGTGGGCGGGTGCATGTAGAAGCCTGTGAGACTAGAGACAGCAGGGCTCAGTCAGTGAGAGAGAGAAAGAGAGGGAGACAGAAGCCTAGCACTGGTGTGTGTGTGTGTGTGTGTGTGTATGTATGAGACGGAGAGCATTATAAGCCAATGTGGATGCTGCTTAGTGTAGCTCCTATTAGCTTAGCATCACAAAGCCAAAGCTGGACAGAGGACAGACGCATGGGAGGAGGAAGGGGAGGGTGAGGAGGAGAAGGAGCTGCGAGTCTGCACTGGTTTTCCTTCCACTCATTCACACCTGATTGGATTTGCTTTTCTCCTCATCGACGTGGTTGTTGTTCTGTGGACTGTAGGAGAAGGAAAGAAAAATACCACCCCCCCCTCTCCCTCCCCACATCACCACCACCCTGACTGAGGTAGGATGTGTCTGTGGTTTTGGGCGTTTAGAGACGGGAGGCTGAGGGTCGCCGTGATTTAATGGTTGGGGGTTGGGATGGAGAGAGATGGAGAGGCAGGCAGGCAGGCAGGCGGCCAGGATGGCTGTGCATCAGGCGTGAGGCATCAGGAGCAGAGCGGGGAGGACTGAGGCACATCGCTGGCAGTAATGGAGGCTGATGTGTTGTGGTCAAAAGGAAGCTGTGTGTGCGTCTGTGTCTGTCTGTCTCAGGTATGCGTGCGTGTGTGTGATGTCAGCTCAACGTGCCACTTCCCGTGTGTGTTTGTATGAACAGTGTGTGTCTGCTGGGGGGCTGTGATGTGTTGACATGCTTGATCATATTGGAAGCCATTACCTCCAGCTGCAAACTGCCGTCTGCCCGTTTGTCTGTCTGGAGCTTCCAGGATGCTCTAAGGTTAGCAGTGCTACCTTTCCACCCTCCCTTCTTCCTCTATCTCTCCTTTCTCAATCCATGTCATGTCTGGATGACCCCCCCCACTCACCATCAACACCCCCATTCTGTATCCCTCCATCCCCACTCCCTCCCCGCCCCTTTCTAAATGGATCGCTTTTAAAGCCTTTCTTTTCCATCTCTATATGTTGCTGTTAGGCAGAAGCCTGTGGTGCTTTTCTGTTTTTTTTCTGGCTGGACTAAAAAGACAAAGGCTGGCTAACAGTGTGTGCGTGGGGCATTTTCAGGCAGATTTCTGGCTGATTTAGCTTTACACTGCACGACTGGCCCTTCAGGTTTTTGTTTCTTGTTCTAATACCTCTTGCTCTCTTTCTGTATGGGAGATATTACAAGCTGAAAGGAAAGGGGAGAGATCGGAGTGTTTGACAGGTCCAGAGAAAGGCCTGTTTTGATCTTATTGTGGTTTGGTGTGTGTGTGTGTGTGTGTGTGTGTGTGCGTTGCCCCATCATTGCGAGGCTCCTTTAGCCAGCAGCAAAGTAGCCTCCCTAACACACAAATACCTTAAATGAAAGACATGTGTAGCCATAACTCAAAAGCTGCCTCTCCAATTTTAATGCCCTGCCACTGCCACATAGGTAAGACTCCTTACATATTTTGGGGGACGTAAAGAATCAGGTGAGATGGTTGATCAGTGACATAACCAAAAAAATACATCAAATCAGGCAAGGTAAACCCAACATGCAGCCAGGATGTAGTCAGGAATTTTAAGGACAGGAAAATGCTGGAATCCGCGGCCTGTGCTTTTGGTTGGATTAACCCTTATTGGGACAGATGGCTCCATCCCCCTGCCGACCGAGCAAACCCCAGTCAGCTCCTCACACCTCCCTGCATTTGTGTGTGTATGTGTGTGTGTGTCTGTGTGCATGAGGGTGAGTTTCAAGCAAAAAAAAAAAAAAAAACAGCACTGGCAGGCTAACACCGGCCAAGATGGTGGCTCGATCTGTTTTGGTTTTGGAATATGACGCCGGTCTGCTCGCCCCTCCACTCGTGTTTGCGTGCGTGCACGTGCGTGCAGACGCGTGAGTCTTGAAAATGATCCATGAGGACATGCCTCAGTATCTTCTTGGAAAATGTGGACTGGCTGGCCAGCTTGACATGAGAGTATGCTTATTGTGGAGATTTGGAGAAATGCTTCTGTAATAGCTGCTGCACAGCAGCGGGGTGGATGATTGCTGCCAGCTTTTTGAGAAAAAGCTGTTATTCAGTATGAATTTACATCTATAGTACATATGATATTCTCTGCGTGGTCACTTATCTTAGCAAGACAGACGCTCAAGTAAAGTAAACAAAATGTGGTCAGTTTGAAAAACCAGATGTGATGGCATGATGCATCTAGTTTTGTGTCCTAGCACCATTAGTGTGGTTCTGTGTTCAGACTCACAAACTATAAATACCTCGAAGACTAGGTGCTGAGAAATGTGGCATGCTTTCATCCTAGGAAAATAGAAGGTGGCATATGTGTAATGGTTTGACTGGACAGTGAAAGACTGAAGGCTAATTCAAGTCACCACTACGATTGTCTTTACACGTCATCACATTTCATTTCAGAGCAGCATGAATCAGTGCAAAAGGCTATTTCCTTTGCAGTTAATTCCGGCAACACTGATGGAAAGCATTTGGTGGCTGTATATTGAGGCACCTATCTTTATCAGGGAGGAAGCCAGAGCTGTTAGCGCACATATCACACAGGGCCACTGCTTCAACCCTTTGCTTGACTCTTTTGCGTGAGACGTGCTCAGACTGAGGACAGCAGAGGAGTCATACTCCAGACTTATCCAAATGCAGAATAAACCAGACTATCTCCTGACGTCCTCCAGCAAAAAGCAGTCGTTTTGTAGCTCTGAGGGCTTTCTATCAAAGGTAAAGGACAGTTTGTCTGCATGTTTGTACCATTAAGTTTAGTTTACACATCAAAGTCTGCTTATAGGAGTAAACCGAGCTGCTGCACACATGTAAAAATTTTAAAAAAAAATCAAATAAAAAGTTAAAAGCCTTCAAGTGAAAAATCATCATTTTGGGTGACCAAGCGTCTGTTATCTCTGCTTGAGATAAGTGACTTCAGGATGCTCAGGCAGCACAAACAAATGTCACGAGTGAACATTCAGTATTGAGTTTCAACAGACAGGTTTTGATGAGAGAGCAATGAATGGATTGAAATGTTGACTTTGTGACTCTAATGTTATCCTCAGGCTATATGACTTATGGGGGATGGCACTGGTCATTCATTTATTCACCATCATATTTTTGTTTCTTGCATTTTTCTTACTTTGCAAGATGTGTGATGACAATTTGCTGAGCAAGTATCGATAACCTATTGAAAGAATGCTTTCGGACACATCCTAAATATCGTTATCATGGTTTGTTTTCTCCATAGTGTGACTAACTCATTTGGTCAGTATTGGTGACATCAAGCGTATATGTGTATTAACCCCCAGTGGTATTTTGTTACTTAAATGTTTTTCAGTCATCAAAGACATAGTGATATTTGGGAGTATCACAGTGATTGTTTGGGGGAAGCATTTTTCTAATTGAAAACATTTGTCTGTTGTCTCTCTGCATTAAATGCAGTCGAGAATCCTCATTATCCTTTCTGTTTGGATCCTGGGACCACAAATCATTTAAATACACGAGGCAGCTTTAAAGTATAAGGCCGTATTTGATGTGCTTTTAAATTATATGACATCATCAGCATCTGGGTGGCAAAAATTGAGTTTGGGCTCCAGCAGGACTCGAGGAAAACCACAGATGTCCTCCAGTCAAACCCAAAAGCCGGGATGGTTGTGCCTGGCCACACAGGCGGTTGTCACATCTGCCAAAACACAAATGATCAGAACAGAGGATGGGTGGAGGAGTCTGTGGTATTAACTTTCGTAATATTCTTTGTTTGAAAGGAAGAGTGGATGAGTAGTGGCTTAAAGATTAAGAGAAGGGAGTCGCTGGTGTTTTAAAGATTTAAGGGAGTGGAACAAATGCAAGGAGCAACGGAAGACGGAATAAACAAAGCATGAACAGAAAGCAAAGGGTGAAGTGGAAGAGTCATAGGAGCAGAAAGGACGGATATAACCAAAGCTCCACGCTCAGGAACACTGTAATCAAGCTTTGTATATACTAGCTTCTCTGATCTTGTACATACATGTAACTGTACAACAATACTTTGTCAGCGATGCATGTTCCATCCAGTTAACAAAAACAGAATCATTTTCTTAACCCCTGTCCATTGTTTCCATGTCAACAGCAAACTGCTTAAAGTGCACTCTCTTAAATAACTACCGTCCTGAATGACCCGGACGCCTAAATACAAGCTGCATATGAATAGCCCGGCCTATTAATAGAACAATTATGGTAATGAATGATTGTCAAACACATTTATGATGGCCTACTTTTCACTCACGACAATGATCATGAACAATATGGCAAAACGCGTCACATCTTTTTGTGTCTGTGTTGTTTTCATCCCAGCATTTTGGAATCACCCACAGAGCGCTGATAAAAACATGCCCCTGCACCTTACTGTGCATTTTGTTTCTCTGAACCCTCTGACTTTTGAAGACAATTCCTAACTAGGTCATACTGAAGTCTGTGCATCTGTTGGTGTAGTATGGGCTTATTTTGAAAGCTGACTAACTATTAACCTGTTGAAACGATATTTTCAGGCTAAATATCATTATCATAGCGTTGTTTTCTCTGGAGCCTGACTAACTCGTTTGGTCAGTATCGGTGACATCAGGTGAACCCCCCTCCAGTGTTACTTAAATGTGTATTTCAGTTCCTTCATCAAAGACATCGTGATATGTGGGAATATCAGAGCGATTGCTGGGAGGAAGATGAACATTTATTGCTGTCACTTTCAGGCAACAACTCATTTCAATGGATAACCAACATATGTCATGTGTTTGTGTTATTTAACTACATTTTAGCCTAGTTCATCCCCCTCTAACCCTCAGGACCTGTAGGCGTGTCGGTGTATTTTTTCTTTGTGTAAATGATGAAGTTTGAAACACAGACACCTTTAAACCTTGGACTATGTTTCTACCGTAGTCTTCAGGAGCTTTTTGGACTTCACAAAGGATGCCACCAAATTTGGACTGCTCGAATCATGAGGATGTCTTTAAATTCTTTGTGTCAAGAGGAAAGTTGCATCCCTTAATTTTGCTGCTGCAATTCACCTTTTTGGAGCCAAAGTTTCAGCAGCGAAGGATATATGGACTCATCTACTTGGAACTGTCTAATTTAGTTGCACCAGCACAGAAATGTTCACATTTCTTTCTCTGAACCTCTGTGGGTGCTTTGGACGCCACAGAGAGAGAGCAAATACTGGTGGTAATATGAAGGAGTTAATTACGCCCGAGTCGGGGACACCTTTAAAAAACAAGAAAAGTGTACGTTTTGAGCAAGACGATGGATCTAAAGATGATGTGGAACGAGACCCCTCCTCAGCTCCCAGTCCGAAGCCCAGAGTTGTCCGAGGAGTCAAGCCCAACATTGTCCTTGTGGAGGGAATTAAATGTAGGTCACAGCTGAAATACAAGGGCACGCCTGGGGGACATGTGGGCTCAGGGTGCTGTATTGCTCTGGGGGGACGCAAGTGTAGGAAATAAACTGATTTTTCACTCATGGTTATTTTTAGAATATGCTTGTATGTGTGCATGTTTCGACTTGGGTTTTATTTTCTTCATCTGTCTGATGCTGCTGAGTGAAAGAAAAAGGCTCATTTGAATGCCGTGTGTTTTCTTCTGTAGTTAAAACTCAGTTGTTTCTAGGCTGAGCTATTCTTCCTCCTGAATCCTGTCCTCATACATGAAGTAGCCCGGCCGACATTATTGTCATTCACCTCAGTCTTTCATTGTGTTGTGGAAGGTGTCTCAGGGAAGCATGATTGAATGATACATCCATTTGAGTCGTTCTTACACTTCCATTGTACTTTGAGATTTAACCTCGTATCATCCTCTGCTGCACAAATGTTAGCAACCTTAGTCTGAGTCTGCGATGCCACTCAGAGGGCAGATGCTCCCTTAAAATAGTCTGCCATCAATTAAATATAGATGAGGTGCTTGGATTTGTCTGCCAGGGAGTGTTACTTGTGCTTGAAAAGGGAAGCGGCACAGCTCGTCCACATATTAAGCACATTAAGGTAATCCATTTTGTTCTGTTGTGTTTGAATCACAATGTCTATTTCAGGTTTTGCACTTGTTTTGTTCAGTTTTTGTGGCTGAATATTAGCTGAACAGCTGTTGTTCATTAAGATTTGAACCACAAGCACCTCGGTTCAGTCGGCTCGGTGGAGATGTTGAAAATGTCAGAATCGAAAATTGATCCTGTGTGAGCCGAGTTGGTGTGGACAAACTGAAAAAGCCAAGGTCACCACCAAGGGTTGTGGCCAGTTGCTGCTGTGAATTGATTGTTGTTTGAAAGACGTCATGATGGAACTAGATGCTCTGTAAGCCCAGTCCTGACATACTGCGTGAAGCGAAGAACATTTTGATTGTCAGTGCCAAGGCCACGCTGAATATAAAATGTTTCAGATTTGCTTTAGAAAGAGACATTTGACACTATTCATACTATGTCCTAGCTGGGCTTACCAAGAGGTTACCAAAAATGTAGGTCTGCAGATAAGAATCAGTGTTATTGATTCATCCAGTCATTATTTTATCAATGAACGATCTGGTTTGTAAAATATCAGAAAACATTTAAATAACCACATTCCAAAGAGATATATTCAAAGGTCTTGTTACAGTTTGCATGTAAGGTGACCAAAACATCGATGATCAAATTAGTTAATTCATATCCTGTCGATCGACTAACTGATACATCAACAAATTGTTATGAAGCAATATTTGTGTCCCATCCTAAAATCTTTTCCTACTCCACTCATCTCTCAGTGTTAAGACTTAGCTTTCTTATGTGTAGTGGTCGATATGCTGCATGAATCCACATGAGGTGTGTGCCCTCCACCTCTGCTCCTGCTAAGACACGAACCATGTTGGTGGCCGTGCCCCCCCCCCCAATGTCACTAATGTTTTGGGCAACAGCTGCTGATTGTAACATAAGGTGTTTCCCTCCCAAACCTTTTGTACCATTACAAGCTCTTTACATGTACACGTGCATGCCAAACATGCACATACGCAGGAGTCCTAACACTCGCTGCGTGACTGTTGGCATCTGAGTCAACTCTCTGCTGGACTGCCCCTGGGAAAGTAGCGTTGGACCGTGCCTTGTGTGTATGTGTGTGTGAGGGAACAAATGAGAGGATAGACAGAGAGAGAGAGAGTGTGTGTGACACAAGCAGCTCAGTGCTCTACATTTGAAGCTGCTGATTCACCGCAGTTCAAATTTTGAGTGTTACCAAATTAGTATGCCACAAACATGGCAGTTTCGCAAAATGTTACCTTAAGATCTGCAGCCGGGCGATCCACTTTGGCTCCCCACTGTCTGTTGTGTCGTGTTCTTTCTTCTACCCCGATTCAATCGACATCAGGCTAATTCTCTTGTTACTTAACATTAACAACTTGGCTGATCATTATGAACGCCGGCCGACAAATTCAGATGACGTTTTCCTGCTTTCAATCAAATATGTGAACGACTTTGGAGGAATTTCTCAGAAATGCTTGCTAGTGTCGTTTGATCAGACTTATTTCATAATTGACTTTGTTTTAGAAAACAGAGATACACATTTATTCACAGAGTGATGCTCTCCATGGGTGTGTGTGTGTGTGTGTCATAAAATATGTGTTCATTAATGGTTATTGAGGTAAAATTTGGAAAGAATCAGAATAAGGATTTGAGGTCACAGAGCCTCGCCCTGCAATTGTGTCAACATGAAAGGGAAACTGTGACGGTGTGATGTTAATGGAAGTGAGTTATTTATTCATCAGGCTGGGATCTGTATCTTCCAGAAATAGTTTACTGAGGTTTGATCGTCATTCAAAAACAACGGTTCTTCCTGGTTTCCAAGCTCAAGTATTTCAACCAGCATTCTGTGAGTCTGACTACAAGGCTTCTAAAGATGTGTCTCTCCATTTCTGTGGTAGAATTAAAAAAGGACTTCTCAGCATCATCACTAGACAAACTTTTTCATGTCGCTTCCCCACATCACGCTCTGTATTTCCGATCCTTCCTGGGTTGTCCCTAGCAACAGCTGAAACCCAGTGACATGATGCGTGAAAACTGAGAAATCATTTTCTTTTCTTTTTTTTTTTCTCCCCTGTTGTATTTGTGAGGAGAACATACAATCCTGGATTGTGGGGTGTTACACAGTACTACAGTACATTAAATGTTATTGTGGGCATGCGTGTGTTTTGATGCAGCAGTAGCAGCTCTAAGCTCCCCGCGCTGCAGTACGCCTGCCAGTATCTCCACACTTGCGTCCTTGATCATCTTCTTGAAATGCTAATGATATATTTTTTTTATAACGCCCACCCATCCATCTCAGCTGGTGAAGATGTTGGCGCTGTTAAGCCACGAGTCAGCCAGCGCTAGACGAAGCCCCTCACAGAAAATCTCCCAGGCTTCATTGTGTGTGCCATTTGCAGGATTATGTTCGCCTTGCTAGCTTCACTCCTTCTCCATCTGTGGCTGCATGTGAGAGGTCAACGTTCTGAAGACTTGTCATTCAGCTCCCCCCAATCCCAGTGCAAGGCCGGAGTCCTTCAGCCTAACTCTCTACCACTGTGAAACTCTATTTCACAGCCTAGTCAAAGGAGCTTTTGTGGGGAAGGGGCTATTGAATTAATTAGGCCTATAGCAATGACAGTGTCTCACCCCTGGTTTTGTGCCAGGCCCCTGCGTTTGTATCTCTGTTGAAACACCAGTCACAATTCCACTTCCTGTTTGGTTTTCTAAGAGCAGCAAATGGAGTTGAATCAATGGAGGCTTCTGTGCAGAAAGCGAGCTGACAGTCGGCTGAAGGCTCGGCTGAGGTGGAGGACTCCCTACGTTTGTGTTCTGTAACAGACTCAGAGCCCGATGCAGCTTGTTGAACATAAATCGATTTCCAGTTGATGTGTAGGTTAAGTTTGGGGGCATATATATATATGAACAAGTACTGGTTTGATGACACAAATGCACCAGAAACTGAAAAGCAGTCTCGAGAAAAATAACTTATGTAGCCATTCTGAGATGGAGCCAGTAAAAATCGTTTGAATGCCTATTGTATCAATACCCACTACAGACATAATCCAAATATCAGTTTTATTGGCCAGTGGAAAAGGGAATCTAAATCATTGTGGGGAGATTTGCTATGTCTGTTGAGTAGCTCAAAGTAGAGAGCTCATCAATGGCTGTGGCAGTTATCTGATTGAACTGATGCATGGCAGGAGTATTGTGTGAATGAAACCTCCATTGTCCCCAGGAGTCTCCAGCATGCCTGCCTCTCTACATCTGTCGCATGCTCGCTTGCGTGTAATGCGCGCTTGCTTTGGTTAGGATCCTCGCGTGTGATTTATCACCGGTGTCAGTGAACGCGGCTGCAATGGGAGCCTCTCCCCACATTCTCCACTCATCTATTTTTACCAGCAGCCCAATGGAGAGAAGACAGGTAGATGAAGAGCTGGATGAAAGCCACGAAGAAGAGAAAGACCTCTGCTGTCGCTGAATAGATGCCTATCCGAACAAGCAAGAAGAGAAAGATATGATTCGAAGTGGGATACAATTAGAGGAGCTGAGAGTTGGATGCCTAGCAAGAGAACATAACCACTGTCAGACAGTGGTGGGAAAATGTGAGTTAGTCATCTAAAGAAAAGAAAAGCTGAGAGAAAAAGAATGAATGGCTGAGGAAAATGCAAAAACCTGAACAAGTGACTTTTGCAGTGGGTCTACAGTGCTGTGATCTCACCATTGCGCCGTAAAGCTGTTCACCACTGACGCCGCACGTGCCAAGTCTCAGCAGCCATTGATGACAAATGCTCCAGTCTCACCTGCTACATGCCAGACAATTACATTCACACCCCAAACATATGGCAGGGTCACTTAAGTGTGACTCCACAGCCTCACACTTTACCCCAGTGCGAGTGAAGATGAGGGCTCTTCTCCCTGCTGCAGTGTGGAACAGCAAATGCTCCGAGATGTTCATTTAACATCTTACAATATTATAGATATTTGAGCATCTTCAAGATTCTGTACATCCACCATCCAATTTGTAGATCTGGAAAATTTTGAAAGTGTCAAAACAGGCATAATATAAGCATTTACTTTTAGAAAGGCTCTGGTTCTGGGAGTAAACGTCCCATATATATTCCTCTTTATTGTCCTTAGTGTTAAGCCTGGAACCAAGATAAAAGGAACTACATATCCCACAAGCAACTGCAAACAGTCCAACGACTTTCATTGTGCCTCTTTTTGAATTGAACTGTGTTGTCATTTGTGTCTTGACTGTATAGTATGTATGTATGTATATGGTGTTTCATGTGGAGTGGAGTGTAGTAACTTCATTTTTGCAGTTGTGGTAAACATTTTCCCCCCCGTGGATACATGAGCTGTGTGCTTAGTGTAATATTTGTCTTTGACACTACAAACAAATGTGTTCTGGTTGAAACCTGCTATTCCTATTTTCACTTGGTATCTGTGCCATATTATAAAAAATGCATTGTTTTTAAATGTCTGCTCTATTTTTGTTTTCCAGGTACAACCCGTGCCCCACGCGAAGGAGAAGTCAGTGGCGTGGACTACAATTTCCTCTCAGTGGAGGACTTCCTGGAATTGGAGAAGAGTGGGACCCTGTTGGAGATAGGAACTTATGAAGGTAAATTTAAAAAAAATTCACACATTAATTTGGGCTGAGGAGAATTCTTCAGACACAGTTGAAGGTTTGCCAGGGCCACAGTCATACCTGGAGGGCAGGTATTGTTTGTGGTTGCAGCAGCAGGATGGACCTGAGTTCCTCTGAAGACATGTTTCCATGTTTAACAGGAATTCACTCTTTAGTTTATAGTTTGTTTGTCGGTTTTGTTATTGTCAACATTTGCTAACCTAAAACAGAGTATGTGAATTATGTTGACAGCCATTACAAAACCTAAGAATGAACAACATCCAAAAAAGTAAAGAATTATTTTTATTATGATACTTATTATTATAATTAGGCTACACTCAGCTTGTCCTCAAGTTAATGCAACAATTCTGCTTTTACTAATTGAATAGATTCGTATTTATTTTTAGTTTTACCTAAGCAAAACACTTGTACAAAGAGAACCATTATCAGCAAACAAGCATGTTGTGTTCAGCCAGGCCAGTCAGCCATACCCCAACCACAGTGCACATGCTTGTTGGTGATCCCCATGCAGCAAGATGACATGGAGCATTTTTTCTGGAATGGAAAAATTCAGGTCCCTTCTCTTTGGTGGGCACCATCTTCTTCATAGATGTACAGGAGATAGCCCAGAGGAGCAAGCTTCCCTCCTCTCTCCGGGGGCCGCTGAAAGCAGCTTTCGGGCATATTGGAGTACGCCAGTTAGGAGAGTGAGGCGCTTCACAATCTCTGTAGGTTTTATTAGCCTGGCCTCCTAGTATAAAAGCCGTAGGAAACCTGGAGAATCCGATGTGTAAGCACAGCAGGAGATCCCCTGCTGGATCCACCAGGAAGGAGTGGAAGGGTTGTGGAGAAGCAGCAACAAAAAAACACAAATGAAAATGTCACCGAAGGCGATACAGGTGACATTGTGTTGTCATGAAAATCACATGATCACATACAGTACAGAGCACTTCTGCTCTGCTGATAAAGCAAAGTGAAGGAGTGTTTACAATGACACTGACATGTAACAACCGACAATGTGTAATGAAGTGTCCATTTAACTCGTCCACTGTTCCATAACAGGGAATTCTGCTCTGACAGCCAAACAAAGCCAGTGGACTTCTACGAGCTCGCTTACTAAAACTAAAGCCATCAACATTAGTTAAAAGATTTCCTTTCACCTGTCAAGATCAAGTGCCTAAGTTCCAAGACTGTGCTGAACTCAAAGATGGAGCCGGAACCTGGTGTCATAGATGGGGAGGGATCATCCAAGAGATCAGAGGGGGGGCAGTGTATCCTGCAGAGATTTGTTGGCTACTAACCGCCGAAAATAAGCTGAAACCAAAGTAACAAATCAGACAAAATTGGACTCCCAGTGGTATTTGCCACTTAATTAAATCAGTCGAGTGAGCTCGGTGCACAATTAAAATATTTTGTTCAGCGTCCAAAGCCAATGTTGGCTTGCGTTTGGGTTTAGTCACTAAAAAGATGAAAAAAAGGGAAGGAGTCACTGGTGCAAAGAGGGGGATATTTCAGCTTTTAATCATTTTTTATTCGGTTCTGTGTTCTGAGGGGTTATTAGAAAATAATATACCAACTTTCAACATGTGCTTTTAAAAATGACTGACGTAATACATTTGAATGTAGGATTTATGTTCTTCTCCAACACAACCGTCTGAAAGTGACTCCTCTGGAGAGATGACGAGCAGTCTCTCTGCAGCAGTACATTGGTTCAGGAAAAAAGGATTTGGCTGTTAAATTTTTTTCCTCACTGTTTGGCCCAGGCTAAACATTCTAACTGGATTTGACATTAAAAGAATATTTTTAGAACTGCTCATTTGTGATCTAAATTTTGAAGTGTGGTTCCAACAAATCCATTGTAGTTGGAGCTGGAGTAAAACCCTTGTGCCTTTATACAGTGGATGCTTATAGCACTGTGGCTCATTAAGGTGTTGGCTTGATGTTATGTTTCTCCGATGGTAACGGCCTCTTCAGCCTTACTTTAGATGAAAGTAACTCGGTTCACGTGGGAAAAAAATAAGCGTTGCATGTTTGGTGCTCATTCCTTCGAAATAGTTTGGTTGGAGAAGAATTTAGCTGCAAACTGCTTCACTAAATGTCTCGGATGAGCACTGCCCTTTCTATGCGAACGCAAAACATTTGGTTGTGGTGTGTGAAAACCCAGTTTATCAACTTTGACTGACAAAATATGAACTTAATTGAGTTATAAAAGTGGAAAGTGGCAGGAAAGGCAATTTGTGTTGATTTTGTTGTTGTTGTTTGTGAACTTTATTTGGACCAAATAAGAAAGAAACTTCTACTTCAGTGATCCTCGTTCTCCCACAGACAATTCCAGCTTCCCCATTTGCATACAAAGGCTATGACTAAACCCCCTCCAACACACACACCAACCTTTGACCCCTTCTCTCTTGTCCTCTTGCTGAAATTCCCTTCTTTTATCTGTTTTTTTTTTTTTTTAATCCCCTCCTCTCGGCCTTCTTCTCCGTTGCCTAGGTAACTATTATGGGACGCCCAAGCCGCCGGTGCAGCCCCCTGGTGGGAAAGTGATTAGCAGTAGCGGCAGCAGTGGTGATGCCCCACTGCCAGACGAGCTCAGCGGTAGCCTGCCAGGCTCGCAGCACTCCACTCCCCGACGTTCCAAGTCCTACAATGATATGCACAATGCTGGAATAGGGCCCGGAGATCAGCAGCAGGAGGACGACGAGGACCTCCCTGACATGAACAGCAGCTTTACAGGTATGTGCACCGGTCGGGACGTCAAGGAGACCAAAGTGTAACGTATGAAAGTGGAGTGCATGCATGTGTGCGTGGTGTGTTGATGATGAAAGAGCGTAAAATAGAGGTGATGAGACTGAGAAAACTGCCTTTGGATTTAGGTGTAAATATCTTCTCTCAGATGTCAGACAGAGGTGACCAGTTAAATGGTTTAACATGATGAAGTGTTACAAGGGAAAAGTCAGGTCTGTGTCTCTTAAATTCAAACTTCAGACAGATGCAACGTTAAGTAGCTGTAGTATCTCTTGTGACTACGCACTTCCATTTCTTTCTGATTCACCGAGTTGATTACTATGAAGTTATTTTATCTGTTGAAATCTTCTTTACAGCCTGGTCTGGCATGATTGGCTGGCGGGCCTGTCTGTCAAGCTGCTGTCAGACATGCACTGGCCCCACCCTCTGTTTTTTTTTTTTTTTCCCCTGGAGGAGGGGCATGTGTATATAGGCAAGTGTCCCAGTGAGGTGCCACCTTTTCCACAAACTTGGTCTGCCTGATCTCCTGGTGTCTAAGTTGATGTGTGAAAACAGCATGTGATCCCCAGCTGTGGGCGTGTTGATTATGCTTCTAACAAGCAACAGGGGCAAAATGTGGTGGTGAAAAAGCTGTGACACGCAGTCAGATGACACAGGCGAGTTTATGGCGATAAGAGCTGCTAACAGGGTCTGGGTGCTTTAAACATGATCATGTGATCTACACAAAATAGTTAATACATCACTTCCTGCCAGGCTGCACATGGCTGCTCCACCTCTCGCCTGAATAACCGCAGGATTTGATACTGTGGTGAACTCTTCTGTGCAAAAAGCCTCCCGTTGTGTTGAGCATGTGTGAAAGACAAACTCTGGTGAAACTCTGTAACCAATTTACATGGATTTTACCCAGAGGTCACATCTGAAAACGGCTTCATTAATGTGCCTGCCCGAGCTCTCGCAGTGCAACCGAGTCACAGCTTCTAGCAGTTACCGGCTAGTGTGTGGTTTGTTAGTGGGGCTTTGACACAGACGGCTGATGGGAGAGGTTGCGGTGAAGTGTGGCATCCCCTTGCTAGCTTTTTTCTGGATTACCAACCCTAGCTTTAATCGATATGAAAACGGCAGATGGATCACTTGATTATTATTGTTGCTTTGCCTTAAATTTGGCATGATCAATGCTACATGAACATGTCACTTATGCTGTGTAACTCTGAACCTCCCACCCGCTCTCAGTGCATTGCCTGCAGTCTTTCCACTGGTGCACTGAACGCTGCACGTCCTCCTCTGTGGATGTTTACCTAAGCACAGTTGTGCATTTTGTTTGTGGAGCACTTTTCACGATGGGAGACGGGCGGCACAATTCACTCAAGGCCCCCGGTGTTCGCAAAATTCAGTCTCAAATGTATTTAGACACATTTTTTCCCTTTTGTTTGGACACAGAATGCACACCAGGCTGAGACAGGCCCCAAAGCTGGCAGCAGCCTCCAAACTAAATTAAATTTGGCATCCTCGCACGCGCACCAGCCAAACTGAGGCGCCACATTTGGCATCAATAAGCACAGTGTGCAAAGACGAGCTCGCTTCACTTGTCAACATTTCAGGTTTTTCCTACTTTCTCGCAATTAAGCATACGGCTTTTCAGTGGAAGTCCTGTGACCAACTGTCCCTTTAATACAGTATCTGTTGTTGTATGTTAACTCCCAACTCCATGACTCACGTGCTGTCTCAGCTGGTGCAGACTCCTTTTAAATAAATAGACGTGAAGTCAGTTAGCACACACAGGCGGCCACAACCTGAGAAAGTACTGTGTTTTCTTTTGTATAGCTTTGAGTGTAACACCAGAATGTGGTCCTGGCTCTGCATGGAGGGAATGGGAAAGGGAGAATGTGAGGGGCGATGGATGAAGTGGGAGGAGATGGAAGTGGAGACAAGGTGGCAGGAAATTAAAGAGAAAGGGGGAGTGACCGGGAGAGGGAAAAGTGGGCAAGACTGAAAAGGAGTGGACAGAGAAAGACAGAGGGAGAGAGAGAGAGAGAGGAGAGAAGCAAGGGACGTTTGTGTTCTTTGAAGGAGGATAAGCTCAGAAAATGAAACGTTTGGAGAAGGAGCACAAAGAGGGTGGAGAGCAGGAGAAGTGGTGAGGGGCTGCAGAAGACAAGAGCGTCTTTGATTGGTGAGTAAGTGGTTTCTGGGTTTGACTACATCTGCCTGTTTCCATGTGTGAAGAGATGTAAAATAGCCCCACCTGGCTGCGAGCAGCAGAGACCGCCTCCATATCAGAAATGGTCATAAATCATGTTATTTCTATTTCTTTGAGTTAGAGGGGAATTTATTCTATCAGTGTCAAGCACGGCGGTGACATGAGTGCTATTTAAAGGGGGATTCCAACAGATTTACTGCCGTCATTTCTTAATATTTCCTCTTGTGTGTTAGTGGGTCAACGCACATTTCAAGGTTGCCTCAGCCCAGGAGCTGTTTCTGCCATGCGTCTTTACAAAGTGGGGCCAACATTTGTTTATTTGCTGTCTGGGATAGTGAGAGCTGCCAGTCAAGTGTGGGTGTGAAATGAGATAACAGGAAGCCAGGTGATCACACTTCAGAGGCTGTGGTGTGAGGTGTGAACTGCCTGAACTGAGGCAAACGTCTCCATTTAGCTGTGAGAAGGGGTTCAGAGGGGGTCACGTTTATTCTGCAGCTGTGGAGGGTGCAGTCAGAGATAACGAGTTAGCATTTAGGGATCGGGTTCTGAGGCTGTCTTGTGGCAAGATGTGGCTTAAAACTCTTAGTGGCAGTATTTGAGCTGAGAAAAGATATTTCACATTGTTGTAAACATTTTAGGAATTCTGTGAATTCTTTATGATGATGAAATAATATTAATAATAAACTTGAATTCTTTAGTGTGTTTTTAAACCCAGTGTTAAAGGGTATTTAAATAAAATAAGAGCAATACACAGCAAAACATTAAAGCGTTAAATAAGCAAAAATGAAAAAATGGAAAGAAGCTATAAAATAAATTACTTGGAGGTTATCTTGGCAATACATTTACTTTTTGCCCTTTTCTTCAGCCTGTCATGTTAGCACCTTTGCTAAAATGTATTCAGTGTTAATGCGAACTTCATTGTTTTAATATTGGAAGCAATAGTTTGTGTGAAAGCCATTTCTGTCATGCATCCAGGCACCTCTCGCGGCACCACATCGTGGTCACAGCTACATTTTGTTCCAGAAAGTGTCCTCAGCCTGCGAACTGTTCTTAACACTTCGCAATGTTTGCCTCCCCTCCAGGAGACTCCAGTGAATTAGACGAGATTCATCACTCGGTGCGACCCTACGTCTCACGTCAGAGTGAACCGCCCTACGCTGGGACGACCCCCTCACCACCGGCCATCACGGAGAGCACACAGCAGACACACTCTCACCTGAGCCATCCTCCCCCGGAGGATCCACTGGGACCTCTGCCTGACAACTGGGAGATGGCCTACACCGAGAATGGGGAGGTCTACTATATAGAGTAAGGAGATCAAGGCTGTACTGGATCCTGCTTTAGGTTTAGGATATTTTACATAGTTTTTTATATGCATGTGTACGTATAATTCTGTGTGTATACGTTAAGATGTCCTGCAAGCATAAAAAAATGCTGCTAGTGATGATTATGTCCAGATTACTGACCAAATGCTGATCAAGTGGATCAATAATCTGTCGTCAGTTCACTTCCTTTCATCTGTATCGGCATTTTGTCTCCAAAATGTTCCTACACATGGGTTACCGCTGTTTCATTTTACGCTTGTATGTTCTGTTTAGCCACAATACAAAAACCACCTCCTGGATAGACCCTCGGTGCCTGGACAAGAAGCCCCTGGAAGAATGTGAAGATGATGGTACGTGATAACCCTGCGATGATGTTGGTTCTTGTCATGGTTTCCATGTACTCTCCCTGAAATCAATCCTTTATTTACTACGGACACTTCAAACCCAGTGCACAGACTCAGTGCTGGTTCCCCTAGTGGCCCTTAGGTGTCGGTGTTGGGTCACAGACAATGGCGAGGAGTAAATAGGAAGCGCCGCTCCCTGTTATGCTCCTTCTCTCCACTGTTTGTCCCACAGCTCTGAGGAGTGATGACTCTATCTAGCACGAAATATATTGAACTTGTACATGGAAATAAAACACACTTCATACCATGAACTGTGGACACGCAAACACAAAGTATGTGAATGAAATGTGAAATGTGCGTGCATATATGTGATTTAAAGGATTTTGTTGCTGCTAATGTTTCCATCAGTCTAGTTGAACAGAATTCCCTGATGATGAATTCCCTGATGATTTTATCAACCTGGATCATGAAGCTGAGGCTCATGCTTGATTAACTCTTGCCACCCTGTGGCCACATGTTGCTATTGCATCTAACCGACCTTCTCCCTCCCCTCTTTCACTCCTCCAATGATCCTGTGGTGCCGCGGGTCCATCCTCTCCGAGCAGAGGGGGTACACACAGAGGAGCTGGACAATGACCTAGGTAAGCACCTTTTATTCCGCCCTAATAAATGGGCATGAGCATTACAAATGCCATCTCACAAACAGTGTCACCTTGGTTTACACACATGGTTTGAAACACTTGGAAGTTATGTTGCTGAAGCCATAATGGTTAATTATAGAGTGGTCACTATGACATTGACTCTAGTCATGTACAAAAGGACACAGCATACTATCAGAGGCATGACCTTTATCATCGTCTGTGTGTGGGGCAGACGGAAAACTGACTTTACATGCAGCTGTCAACTTACACACACACACACATCAACAGAGCACCATTTCATACATAAAAGATGAAAGCTGAACCAGAGAAGATTCCCATAATGATGATTTCCTAATGGGTGTCTGTCTGAGGCAGATAGCAACAGGTCCCTTCCCTCCCCGACTCCCATCAGGACAATAACTAATCTATCAGACACAGTGTGGTCTCTGGGGCAGGATAAGTGGTGTCTGGAGGCTGTGCCCTGCTCTGATATGTTCCGCTAATGAATGACGTCATTCCATCAGAGAACGTAGCTGATTTACTTTAGCCCAGTGTGTGTACCTTGACCTTCAGGCTTATGTTATGACAGCGTATTGCCATTGCTGTGTGGAATCATGACATTCCCTTGGAAAGTGTTATCAACTCATGCCACCCTGTTTATGGATCATAACTGATTGATTTTATCATTTCTGGCCGAAGCTGTATTAATTGTTGGATATAATGTGTTAGGCGAAACCTACAAAGAATATATAGCTGAATCCAGTATCTCTCTGGCTTCCATCGGGATTTAAACTGCTGCCATGTTGTTAGCATCAGAAATGACCGCTCCTCTGTCTCCATAAGACAGACCCTTGACTGGATGAACATGTTCAATAATTATTGATCAGCAAAATACTATACAGGCAGCAGAAAAAACCTAATCAACTGCAGCGCTCCGAGGAGGAGCCGACTCAGGCTTTTTATGAACACCAGCACATATGTATACACACACACACACACTTCCATCTCCCTCTGTAGCACTGGCTTACTCAAGAGAAATCAATCACTGCCCTGTAGAGAGAGAGCGAGATGCAAACAGTTGAACGTGTAATTCTTCACGCTTGACTTCCCCTGGAATTCAAAATACGCCTAGGAAGGTGGGACTTGAATGGAGGGGGATGGAAACACAGCGTAATGAGCGACAGATCTCTCACTCTTTGTCTCGCTCAATTGTGTTTCCACATGCTGAAATGTAAACCACGCTGTTGAGATGGCTGCAGCGCCAAACATCCTCTCGGTGCTCTCACTCACTCCCTCCCTCTCACCACGCACACACTGGTGCTCCTCAAGGAGCGGAACTAGTGCAGTGTGAAATCAAGTGGGTGATTACAATTTTTGCACAGGGCGGGATGGGACCACTTTCCATTTAACGTTCCAGATCAAAACATCTGAATGAAAATTCACCACGCCTGCTCCGTGGGTTCACGCTGCTGAAACGGCGCCACGGCTCTAGCCTTGCGTTGCTCTCCAGCTGCACGAGCTGCCTTACTATGAAGAGGTGAATGAGATCTGGGATAAAAGCGGCTTGATTTGAAGCAGCACATCGACAGCTGTGTTTGCAGATTCATCTTTGGCTGCTGTAAGTGAGTGACGGTGCTGCAAACCATCATACACACTGTAGGCTGTGGCGAAATGTGTGTTGTATACAGACCGATTAAACCTTCCCATTCAGAGGCATTTTTAATCGCCTCTGTCACTGACTCCACTCCAACCGAGGGCCCACCTCATTAGAAAGCAGAGGCAGAGGCTCTCCATGTTGGATGATTGTAATTACGGTCTACACGCACCGAGGGTGAGGCCTAATTGGCTGAGGGTAATAGTATGTAAAATGTATACATCACAGGAGAGGATTATTGGACAATCTGTGTTTGTAGCCAATTAGAAGCCTCTGACATTATCTACGTGTAGGCTGGCCAATAATCAATTCAGCTGTAATCAGACTGGAGAAGTGAATCAGATGGTCCTGTTGGAGATAATGGCATTACTCTCTCTGGCACACACCACTAACACAGCCAGATTGCTCCGCTGGGCAATTTCACAGCGCTGAAGTGGCCCCCAGTCATTTTTATATCTTTTTTGCTAATCAGCTGTAATAAGGCTGAATTTCACTTTTCCTCTCTGCGAGCACATAAGCCCTTTAGAAACGTTGAGAAAGCAGCTCCTTTAAAATGCCACCCGGGGCCACATCTACTCAGCTCATGTCCTGGGACCTGCTACTGTCTCACTCTGACTCAGACTTTTCTGTGGATCAGCCACAATGTCCACACTGATCAATACAAACATTAGGGTGTATCACGAGATTCTTTCTGTCTGGCTCTTTGCTTTAAGTTTGGACCAAGATCATTTCACTCTGACAATGCTGTTGTCAAATGAAAACATACTTTTATGGATGTAGCCTGAAGCGTTCATCCTTCCCTCCTGTAGTTTTCCCCCCATTCTTACCTTCACCTGACCCTTCCCTCCTCTTTCCCCCCTGTGCCTCCTTCTTTCTGACCTGTCATCACCACTTTCCCTCACCTCCTTTCATGCCTTTATCCATCTCAGCCAAAGGATGGGGGCTTGCTCTGTTCTTATCTGATGTGGGGAAATGTCAGCAGTGTGAAGGCATGGGTTGGATGGTGGTTTGGGGGGGGGGGGTAAATCAGAAAGCCTGTGAAGCTGTTGAGTCACTCTGGCTCTGGAGACTGACTGACAGGGAGGCACAATGGGGAGGCAAAATGTCTCCACTGGCCGTGGCACTAATGGCTCCATACATGGCCTCCAGCAACTTCACCGCCTCCAGTTTCCCCTGTCTCACTTTGTCATTGTTTGTCATCCTCTCCCTTCTTTTTCAGAACTTCCACCGGGATGGGAGAAAATAGACGATCCAGTGTATGGGGTCTACTATGTTGAGTAAGTGACGTGCACTGAGCAACGCAAGGACACCTTAACGCTCGCTGTGTGGGCCTTCAGAAATATTTAGATTTTAATATAGTTTTCTCCTGCGTAGATTGCACCTCACTGTAAATAGGACCTGCTCTAATGTACACATGGTTCTCCAGGAAGATGTCGCAGCATGATTTTTTTTTTTGCCTCAGCTGATTTGTAGACTGGAAAATGTAGGCCATTTTGTTTTTGTAATCACCATTTGGGAGAACACGCAGCAGGCGCGTGTGGTGGGCGTATGCGCATATGTGTGCATCTCATCTTGTGTGAAGAACCTGGGATTCGTCATTAATATGAATAGATTTGATGCATTTAAGATGTTCAGAGCAGCACTTGTAGGCTCACAGCATTTCTATTTTTTTCCCCTGCATTTAGTTTTTCCTGATATGCATTATTCAACCATTTCCCTCATTTGCTGTATAATGTGGTGCTTTCAGGTGTCATTGGTTCCAGTGCTGGTAGCTTAGTAGGAAATGTCCTCCAGCGCTGGGCTGTGACTCGAAAGGCATTTGTCGTCGATGTGAATTAAGCAATCATCATGATAGGATTTATATGATGTGATCCGTGTGTGGGATCGTGTAGTGCATGTCCCAGACAGGAGTTTTGTGTGAATGGATGCATGTGTATTGTGCCGCTATTGATCAAAGCTTATCGCCATGTCTCCCCTCCCTCTCTTGACCCCCCTTCTCTTATTCCTCCTCTCCTCTGTCTGTCTTCCCTCCCTGTTCGGCTCCACTTCTCCTTCTTCTACTACATCCTATTTTGTATTCTTGTTTTTTTTTTTTTTCTACTTCTTGTGATTCATTTCTCTTCCGTCACTCATCCCATCCCCCCTGTCGGCTCGTCCCTGCCTTCGCCGTCCCAAAGTCATATCAACAGGAAGACCCAGTATGAGAATCCAGTGCTGGAGGCTAAAAAGCGCAGGCAGCTGGAGCAGCAGCAGCCTCTGCCGCAAAGCCAGCAGCCACCTGAAGGTGAGCGCTACATCCGAGGTTTGTTCACAAGCCCCCGCTATGGGCGTCATTTCCTTTCTTTCTGTCCACGTGTGTGACTGAGTCGTCTGCATGTGTCTGTGTGAGACCGAGAGCCTGCGTCTGTCTTTATTCCAATTACTGCTTCTATGACTTGTGGCCTGCTACTGCCTATGATTTGCTAAGTGCTCTTCCATAAAGGCATAACTATTATTTGCGGCTGTACCGCGCAGCCTTTTGGAGGTTGATTTTGGTTTTCTGTGTGTGTCCTCTGATACTTGTTTGTGGTAATAACTTTGAAAGCTTTTTTTCTTTGAAACAGGTAAGTCCTGCTGCCGCTGAAATGTCTTTGTTCACCAAAGAGTCTTCTTTTCTTCCTGATTCCCGTCCTCTAAAAAGTACAAGTGTTGACGTTAATGAAAACCAATATTGTCACATTCTTTAAGTCTCTTGCTTCAAAACTCAGCCTTTATGTTCCGCCCTGTACCTCCCTAACAGCCTGCAGCTTTTAGAAACTGGAGTAAACCCTCTTAAAAAGAGGATTGATTCCTTCCCCATTGCCAGTTAAGTGCAGCGTCAGCATCAAGCAAAAATAAAGAGAGCATTTCACCTGGGTTTCATGTTTCAATAAAACCATTTTCCACTGCAGAGTCATTTGACTAAAGGCAAAGTGAATTTGGGGATGTTTGTGGGTTTTATGACCAGTGGAAAATGGGCTTTATTGAGACAGAGACCCCACTATATTACTGTTGAGACTATTATGCCAGGGTTAGCGTGTTTACACTGAACCAAACACTCCCAGCTCTGTGAGCCATTACCAAATCGGCCTGTTATGTTAATTGTTAGATTTTGAGATGGCTCCATGCACAACAATGCTCCGCCCATTCAGTATTTAAAGTTATATACTGAATGGCGAGGCCAAATCAAGGTGTAACATTCCCTCCTGTGTCTAAAAGAGGCTCTTAACCCTGCCCCTGCTTCCTGTCTCAAACGCATTCACGGACGTCCCACAGAGAGATTAATTGTAGATGCAGGCCGGCCCACAGGGGGATTCTGCTATCATGCTCCAGCTTCTGCACATTCAGCAGAAATCATTTGATTCCGCTCGATTACCTGCTGACTTTTCTCCCCCATCTCTCTTAGAAAAAAAACGGAATAACTCAATACCTTCAAGCGGGGTTTTTGCCATTTTTTTTCACCTCAGCATTGATTCCACCTCACTGTTGAGAATATAAATGAAGGCCGCAGTGCGATCGGTGCCGTGATGCCGTAACAAGGTGATTCATCAAAGAAGGTGGCCATTATGAATTAATGGGTCCCTCTGCTTCCAAACACTTTCTCTTGTTTCTGGGCGACAGGAAACAGTGTTAAAGTGAAGTTTATGTGACCAATTCAACCTGGGTTTACTCTAGTCGAAGTGAAACAATGCTGGTCTCACATGATCTGTGTGATCGGGGGGAATTCGATGATTTTATTATCCACTTTTCGCTCGCTGGAAAGTTTTTTGGAACTTAGGACGTACATCTGCATCTCTAGTTTCAAATAGTGTTGACTGGCTTTGTCCCAAACACGCAGCTCAGTAGGCCACCGTGTCCCAGGGCTCTTTGCCCCGGTTGCTTCCACAAGTAGGGCAGGCATGCACCTGCCTAGACCCCGAACTAGAGAACGTGTTCTTTTTTCTGTTTCAGAATGGATCGAGGACTCGACATTGGCCGGTGCCCCTCTGGCCAGCTATGCTGCCAACCACCAGGAGACCTACAGGGACCCCCAGACAGCGCCCACAGTTCCCAACGCCATGGGACAAAAACGTAGGTTTTTCATCTACATACCATAAATGTGAAAACAGTATTATTCATTATTTTGCTGTTTCTGTGCCACGCTACCCAGAGGGACTTATTACGAGTCAAACCAAATTCAGCTTGCACAGTGTGGTGTGTTTTCCTGAGCTGTTGCCTCGGGCCATGCTTGCGTTTTCATGATGGAGGACCACTTACGACTTGACATTGTAAAGCAGCTCCCTGTATAAGTCTCATCATATATTCATAATAAGTAAAGTAGAAATCAACTCATTGGTTATGTACTGTAGACTGCTTTTTTCCCAACACAGCACTCGAGGCCACGTTTGTATTTTTGTGCCAACACATTATTTTAAATACATGCGCCTTGTGTGTTTACCGTGGCCACATGCTGATTCTCTCAGAACCTCTCATGTCGTTCCAATGTTCGGATCAAATAATGGCCTGATTTCACCCGTCATATACCAGAGCTCACACCTACAGACACAGCGTCTCGCCGTTACTGTTTTTTTTCCCCTTTCTTCTCCTTGTTGCCAGCTCCTTTTATACCAGCCTCCCACTAGCAGCTTGTCTAATTAGCGCAGCCATGCCAGAGAATTAACTGCCTCACCCTGTCTCTCCCTCTTACTCTCCCTCGTTGCTCTATCAGCTGCCTTTTCCTTTCTCCCTCATCGATCTCTTTATTTTATAGCTCACATTGGCCGTGCCGCTGTCTTTTGTCTTTTTGTCCCCCTCCACCCCCCACCTCTCTCTGCTTTGATTCCATTGTTGGTTCCGTCCATCTCTTCATCTTTTCCATCTTTGTCTATCGCTGTCCCTCTGTCTCTCCCCACCCCCTGACTTGACTGTTCTGTGCAGTCCTGGGCCTTGACATTCCTCCAGAGAAAGTCATCATCTGAAATCTCTTTATCTCACTCTTTTGCTTTCATGTTGCTCCTGCTTCCTGGTCTGTTCTTACATCTGTGGCTCCCTGGTGGCTGAAGCCGCCATTTCAGCTTGCCGTTTTGTTGCATCTCGCCTGTTTTTTTCAAAAATGCTATTCAGAGGCGCTGCATACGCGCGCCCACAATGCACAAAGCTACAGAAACACAAGGACACCAACAGGGTCCAGCGGTAATGCATGTTTCATTGAATGCATAAACTGAGGCACTGCCGTCCTCTAATGTAGTCCAGCAGGTCACTAAGCACATTCCTCTGTGGTCCCCTGTTCTTCACCTCCTTCTTCCTCTTATCTCTGTTCAGCCTCTTCCCCTCACCTCAATCAACTCAACTCATTCATGTTTGTGAAGTATGAACTAATTTATGTGAAATCATTTTCTGTTTGTCTGTGGCTCCTCTTCCGTGGATTCATCTCCTCATTCCTCTCACACGCAGTCGTGAATACCTCACCCCATTTTGTTCGATTTAGACTGATAACATCTCTTATCTCGCTCGCTAGTGTTCTTAATGATACATAATGAGGTAGGAAAAAAGCAAAAGAAAGGACGGGAGGCTGAGTAATTGGGTTTGGATTGCCCTGTCTAAGTACTTCTCATGGCTTTACACCACTCTGAAATGTGCTTAATAGATCTGTTAAAATCTGTTAATTAAGCCTTTGCAACCTTTGCAACAAGTGTTGAATGAAATCGGCAGCTACTCACCAACGCAGAACCGTCTGCTGTGTGACCTTGGTTGAAACTGGTGTAATTCCGTTTACTTTGCAGTATCTCGTTAAAGTTCAGTTAAATTAAATTCATGTTGTGTATTTATACCTTATATCCTCTTTGGAGTATTGATGTCTTGTCTGTTGTTTTGAACTCTGCTTCTGACTTTTAAAGGATCGATATTACCTTAATCAGTGCAGCATCCTCTACAAGCATCTTATAAAGTATTTCCAGCCAGAAGTACCCATTAGTTAAAATGTAGTTGCCAAATACAACCAGTACCGATAACGTTCCTCACAAGAGAGCCAGTATCATTGATTTAGGTTAGCAGTGGCTGAAGCCCAGAATACTTGGCTCTGAATGGGAAGCATTGATTGGGATTTTACACAAGGGATTACCTCCATTTTCTTCTTGTGTTTCAGATTACTTTCACGTCCATTTAATGCAATCCATTGTGAGTCATGTTGTGTCATCTGGACCATCACAGTCTAATGGCCAGTAGCCATTAGCTTGCTCTTACTTAATTTAGTTGCACTGGTCACAGACAATGAAACGTAAATGTCTTGATTAATGACCGTACTGAACAAACAGAATGTAGAGGTTCTTCATTCAGCTTGCTCCGTTACATGTGTCGACCAGTCTAAAGTTAATGATCTGTGTCTGTGTGTGCAGGAGGGAAGCCTTTCTTTACTCGCAACCGATCCGAGCTGAAGGGGACTTTCATCAATACCAAGCTGAAAAAGAGTCGTCGGGGGTTCGGCTTCACTGTCGTAGGGGGCGACGAGCCGGACGAGTTCCTCCAGATAAAGAGCCTGGTCCTAGATGGGCCTGCAGCACTCGATGGCAAGATGGAGACAGGTGAATTGAAAGTTTACTAAGAAAATGACTCCAGTGTGAAGCTTTGACATAATACAGATAAAGGCTTACTCAACCTGTCCTCCCTTGTCTAAGGTGATGTAATCGTGAGCGTCAACGATACATGTGTACTTGGCTACACACATGCTCAAGTTGTAAAGATCTTCCAGTCCATCCCCATTGGCTCCATGGTCAACCTGGAGCTGTGCCGTGGCTACCCACTCCCCTTTGATCCCGATGACCCCAACACCAGCCTGGTTACCTCAGTGGCTATTCTTGAAAACAAAGATCCCATCATCGTCAACGGCCAGGAGGCACCAAAAAGCTACGACTCCCCATCTAGCCACGGCAGTCAGAACAACAACAACGTCTCGACCAACGGCAGCGCGCCCCTCAATGGCCTGCCGCGATCCCAGAGCCCCTCCGCTGAGGTGGCCTCCGATACCTCCTCCCAGCATGGCTACCCCAGCGACGTGGTCACTCTGGCCTCATCCATCGCGACGCAACCGGAGCTCATCACCGTACACATGGAGAAAGGAGACAAGGGCTTCGGCTTCACCATCGCCGACAGTCCCGGAGGAGGGGGGCAGAGGGTGAAGCAGATCGTGGACTACCCTCGCTGCCGCGGCCTCAAGGAGGGAGACATCATTGTGGAGGTGAACAAGAGGAATGTGCAGAGCATGTCTCATAACCAGGTGGTCGACATGCTCAGCAAGTGTCCTAAAGGCAAAGAGGTCACCATGCTGGTGCAAAGAGGTGAGTGCAGTCTCTTTAAGCATCTGCTCTGTGTTGGTACATTTGTCTTTTGTATTGTTGATAATAAGACCAGATGGAGAGGTGGAGGAAACAGGTAAAACGGCACCTTCTGATTTATGTTTTCACATGTTGAGGTGCTGAAGAACAGAACAAGCCTCTGCTTCACGCAGCTGTCAAGAAGTAAACGGCTCCTGCCTTACAGGCTGCTAATGTAAATAAAGGTTGGAGGCAAAACTAGAAAATCATTTGAAGACGTGGATGGGCGAGAGGAGTAAAGGCTGAACGGTATCAGCAGAGCGTTCTGAATGTCAGAGAGAAGTTAAAAGGGTAGATGGAGGTATTATGAAAAGAAGGGTAAATAGAGGAAATCAAACTCTGGTTTAGTTGCTGTTTCAGGTCAGAAAGTGTGAATCGTTTCTTTTCCTCCCAGCCTGTCTCACGCAGTTTGTTTGCTGAGAACGTGTTTAGTTTATTTTTTTGGCTTTTAGCGCACACCCATGCTAGACTCTGTTTAAAGATGCCACCAATGGGGCTGGCTTGCTTTCATCCACCCACCTGCTTCCCCGCCTGAGTTGAAGACGGTGACATTTTGCTGTTGACAGACATTATCACTGGTCAGTGTCAGTGCTGCTGAAACAATGCACCGGTGCCTGAATGCTGCTACTGAACGCGCCCCACCTGGCTTTTGCCACAGCTCCTGACTGAAAATCGTTGGCTCGCAGACGCTGCACTAAATGAAAACAAAGCAACCGTGAATGGAGGATAGAACTGAAATGATTGAATTTCTGTATTTTCTCTCCAATCCCCCTCAGACTCTCAGATCTTCAGAGCTCTAAACGCACTGTGTGATACTAGTAATTGGGCTGTTTTCTCTGTCAGGCTGTCCATAGCATGCTTTGGGGCTTATTAATTCAAATAACAATAAAGGATTTTTTTTGCCTTTGTGTGTGCACAGCGCAGTTATGACCACAGTGGGGCCGAGTGCTTAAAGCTGTTAAACAGATGTTGGTCAGATGAACAGTGCATTGAATCTCTGTCTTTCTGTTCACTTGCTACTTCAACCCAATTTGCATCTGTCTTTCTTCATCCTGTCACTGTCTCTGTCTCAATTACACAGAGACACACACACACACACACATGCAAATTGTTCCATCCTTCTCTTTAGTATACACAAGCCCATAAAGTTATAGAGCATCATCACAGGCTGTCAATAAAGCAGATGGCAGTTTAGCAGTGACTGTCTCAGGAGGAATGGCACGAAGATAAAACACAAAGGTATGCAGGATGATGATCTATATGGACGTAATCTAATTGTACCAGCAGACTTTTTTTGTCACTGTTTTTTCTGTCCATTTGTTTGCTTGTAAGATTACACAAAAACAGCAGAGCAGATTTCCATGAATCTTGTTGGAAGGACGCAGCTGTGCAGCCCAGGAAAGATTACATTTTGGTGTGGATCCAGGATTTTGTTTTCTCACTTTCTTTTACATCGTGAGATAGATTAATAGTTTTTCCCAGGGAAATTGCCATCACGGTTCAGATGTATTGAACCCATTTTCGCTCCATTAAATGTGAAACAAAGCAGCAATGCTGTGCTTGATAAACGATTAAATGAAACAGATTCGCTTTATGACTCCTGGTCAAATAGATTTAGATTGTATTTGATGACATAATTAGACATCAGGTTTAAGGAGGTGTAAGTGCTGTTTCCTCCTCCCACACATTTCCTCGGATTTCTCCATTTTGAATCTTCCCTCTTTGAATAGTTTTGGATCGTGTCGGTGCCTTTGTAATCATTCACATGCAGTGCATGATGTCATTCACACCGGCCAACTCTTGAGAACATAAAGCGAGGTTCTACATGCCGTACCTTAATTACTAGCTCACTCTTCCTCTCTTTGCTGCTCTCTCGCCCCGGCTCGCTCCGCCTGTAGAAACAAGGCGCACTGGCCTCTAATTGGGGTCTTGATGTCAGCTATGCTTATCATATACATACATCTGTCTCCCTCCTGCTTTCATTTTACACTCTCTCTCCGTCCATCCATCAAGAATCTCTTCATCCCCCATGCAAACGCTGACTGCACACACACACACTCACACTGGACCACGGAGAGCAACAGTAATGCATCCAATTAGAGATTTGAAGCAGAAAAGATTCTGGTACAGTCTTAATTGGTGTAGATTCAACCCTCCATCCCTCATTTTCTGTTTCAACCCCCCACTGCTGTTATGTAGATTCAAACCCTGCTGCCCATATGAAGGCGAGAGCAGATCCCTGAGGATCAGCACGTGAAGACACACTCATTAAGGAGGCCATGCACAGCAGTGTGCCCCCTCAGCCCTCTCCCATTGAGAGCAGTTTCCACAAGTGTGCATGTGTGAAAACGTGAACTTGTGTTTTCAATCCACACGACAACGTGCAGACGTCGGGCCGTGAAAACAAGTAAATAATATGGGCAGTTTGCTTTTTTGCTCTCTTTGTCTCAAGCTGTTTTCAGACCTGCACTGAACTCCTTATAATCTGCTGACTCTCCCCAGAGGGGCTGTATGGGAGTATGCAAATGTCTGACTGAAAAACTCTGGGCTCTCTGGAGGTTCTCTCCACAGCCCCTGAATGTGAGCGTTTGCCCACGGGAGAGCGCAGCAGGAGAGCCTCCTGCAGATTCCCCACATGCGAGTGGTCATGTTGAGGACGTTACGTAACGGACACAAAACTAAAACCTTCACGCACCATCCCTCACCTGAATGCTGCTCCATTCTTCATATCTGACCGACCTCTAATCACATCAGAAAACAGCTTTTGTAAACAAGCTAGATTTTTTTTTTTTTTGGCTAAATTAATTCACTCAGGTTGAAGAGCCATCCACGGGCATTTATTCATTCCATAAAACATAGTTCTTTAATTTGTCTTATTATGCTGCATAAATGTGCACATTTCCCGTCGTGTTTGTCTACCCCTGCCCCCACTGATGTGATGACATGATTCATTTCAGCCTCCCGATCCCTTGCTGTAGAGCAGACGCTCATTTCCTCTCCCGCCCTCCATTTAAGTGAGAGTAAATGTTACGGCGTCCATAGGGAAGCATGCACCTGCTGCACAGCCTTTTATCAAAGAGAAATTGTTTGGGTGCACAATTTCTGAAACACAGCCTCTCAATAGCCCAGCAGCTGGTGTCCTTTAGTCATCTAAGGAAAAGAGAAGCCTATTTCCTGAGTCCTGAGCCCTTATTCTCTTCTATTTTTCTTACCTGTTTGTGAGGCCAGGCAGGTGCTGCAATGGAGGCAGGGTGAGATGTGCCTGCTTTCAGCAACTGCCTGTAGCCATGTAAGGAAATGGAGGGATGGAGGGCTACAGTGGACGAAAGAGAAGGGGCGGACGTCAGAGGATCAGAGAGATGATGAAACAGCAGCTCAGAAACCCCCATGATGCTCCACTCTCTTCTCTCTCTCCCTCTCCCCCTCTCCCTCACTTCATGACTCAAATCAATCAGTGGTGACACATTAGTCCCTGCTAGGCAATCAGGCCTCTTCTCCAGAGTGAGAGATGGACCATTTTTATTCCCCCTCCCACGAGACGCACAAATGGCAGGTCGAGGGACTGACAAATGCAGGTGCCGTTAAACATTTTCATGAACCCTAGCTTGAACAGTTACTTCCTTAATCTGCCCTTCAATAAACAGGTGACGTCTCAGAGACGTCACATTATCTGCATGCTCTGAGGAGCTTTGTTGTGCGTGGCATCCGTAGCGTTAAAGCACGAGAGGGTGTGCTCGCTCTCGTTCGTACTTGTTTGCGCTTCCCCTCATTGCCTTTAAGTGCAGTTTGAAGGAGATTTATCGTCCCCTTGAAGACTGACAGTTTGAAATGTGTGTTTTCCTGTTGGGCTTCTTTCCGCTTTGGGCATGCACCTCTAAAGAAGGGTAAAAACACCAAGCGGATCAATGCCATGCTACATGGCTCTTATTGGCATAATGGCCGGCAGGAGCACAGACAGCTTGTAAATGCCTGCTGTCAAAAAGCACTCCGCAGATCAGGGTTCTTTGAGAACACACAGAGAGGCACAACACAATTACTTGAACTTATATAACCCACATAAACAAACCCTACAGTTACCGGCATACACATTCACGAGGCCCCGTATCCCGTGGACAGCCTTGTACACACCCATTAGAAAGAGATAAACGTTGATGATGAGTCTGTGCACAGAAAGAATAGAAAATCAATTGACTGTATGGGCAGGAAGCGTTGTATTTTTGCCCACTTTGCATTAAAAATTCTGCTGACGGCACATTCCAGTGGCACCATAATGAACAGCATTGCAGTCCTGGAAAGCAAAGATGATGATGATGGTGGGGAGAGTGGGGGGCGCGGAGCTTGCTTGTGGGTGCCGGCGACTCTTCGGCTCGCTGCAGGCTCAAGCCGGTGAATCACCGGCTGCTGGACGGGGACAAGGTGAGCCCCTCGCCCCCTCACCCCGCCACCAATCTCACACGTCCTCACACCTCCACAGCCACCGGGGAGAGTCGTAAATCTCCACCGTTGCGCCATCGTTTGTTTCCATGACAATGCTCTGGCTGATAATCTGCACTAGGGTCTCCTCTGGGTGAACGTGTGCATTAGTGGGAGGAGGGGGGAGACTTCACCCCTGCTTTCTCTCAAAGCCGTGAAGGACACAAGACAGAGGAGAGGCAATTTAGCAGTTCAGATTTTTTTTTTTAGATGATGCCGTGACATTCATCGCACGATAAAACTGCATTTTTGCAGACAACTTTTCACATGCCGTTCTGCCCGCTTGTTGTGCTCCTCTGTCACATTTAATTCCACGCACACACACAGAAAGCTAAATAAAGCCGTTCTCTGCTGGGGCTGTCACATCACAGCTGATGTCAGCCTTCCACTCCTTCACCGCACACCTCGAGAGCGTGTCACCACAACAACTGTTGCCTGGAGACCGTCTGTCAGCTCTCCTATGGTCACCGCGCTCTCTGTCGCCACGGTGACAGATGGACCTGCCTGTTGGAAGCCATCAGGTCCAGCTGAGATCTAGCTGCATGGAACACGTACGCGTGCGGGAGCAGTGGACAGACAACATAATCTGCTTAGTAATGGCTGCCGTTTAGTCACTGGTGAGCTGCCAGGTTGGTACAACAGCTCCTGTCTGTGGAGGGAAACTTGTTGCCTGTAGCCATGGAGCGCTGGGTGTCCTGTCAACCTGTGCAGAGTTACGCAGGATACAATTAATCCACACCAGAGGTATTGTGGCAGCAGCTTTTGCTGAATTCTCTGTCACGGCTTTTTGCGCCGTGTCTTGTTTATTCCACCGCCTGTTATTTCTTGCGCTCCACAAAAGTCAACCGGGGTAACGAGTTGAAGAACATCATGGATTTCTTTCCTCCAGACGGGGAAACGAGATGTCTGTAAAGCTCGATCAATTCTTTTTCCGCAATCACATTTATTGACTACTTCATTATTTTGTTTTCCCTGAAATTCATAATAATCTGTTGACGTATAATTAATCACGAAAACCGAATAAACAAACCCGCTGCATTGGTATGTTGATTGGTCCGTCACTATTCAGACTGCGTTTCCTGCCACAGATTTGAAGACTTAGTAAGCAGGGCTGTCAGCGCAGGCCAGACCCAACCACCGCTCTTTTCTCCCTCTCGTATGTAATTAGGCCTGAACATACCCCCCCCCCCCCCCCCCCCCCACCAATGTAATACAAATCCCTGTTTTCCACCTCCAACCAATGTAATACAAATCCCTGTTTTAATTAGTTTTAAGGCTGCTCCTATTGATTTCTTTATTGCATCACTCATCCGATTAACAGTGCATCTGTAAAACTCATTATTTAACATCACAAAACTGTGAATAACATTTTACTGTCTGATCTCAAGTCGGAAATCGGAGTGTTCATTGTTTTCCATGAGAGAGCGAGGGCGAGGACACACGGAAAGAAACAGAGACCGATCAGTTGCAGTAGATGGATGAATAATAATCTAATGCCAGCATGACACTTTGATTGACAGCACGCATACCTCGAGACATGCATAGGCATCTGATATGGTGTGTGTGTGTGGGGGGGGTACATGCTACTGAATGAATGATTCCTATTGATTGAAAAAAAAAGGTGAAAAGGGGAAGAGGAGGAGGAGGGGAGCGGAGGAAGGAGAGAAGAATTAAGCAGCAGACGCACCACAGCTGGAGCTGTCAGCTTTGAATGAAGCCAGATGTCTGACAGATAAAGAAGACAAGAGTGTGTGTGTGCATGTGTGCGTGTGTTGAGCTTATCATCTCAGTTTCCCTCAAGGATTGACACACAATGGTGGCCCATTTTCTCAGATCAGACACTGCTGACTCTCACCCGTGCTGCACATGCTACATGTTTTGTTTGCCAGAGCTGTGTGTCTGCACACCTCTCATTCCTGCATTTTAATAATTAGAAAGGTGTACACACACACACACACACACACACACTCTCTTTGTTTGTGTGATGCATTCCTTCTCCCACTCTCATTTCCATAACTTCATACAGCACTTTATTTCCACGCGTGCCGCCTGTCGCACCTTCATCACACTACGATGTGTGTCAGGAGCGGTGCGTGCGCACGCGGAGCTGTCTGGTGCCGCGTGCGGCTCCGTGCATGTTTACCAGCATGTGGGGGTGGGAAGGAGACTGAAGCGGATGGGGGGGGGGAGGAGGATGGGAGGGAGCCAGAGTGATGATGCTGAGGGTTGAAAAGGGAGGGAGGGCACTGTGCAGTGAGGTGAGAGAGAGAGAGAGAGAGAGAGAGAGAGAGAGCGAAGGAGAGAGGGAGGAAAAAAAAGGAAAAGACAGCAGGAGAGGGAGAGACGGGGAGGACGCGCCAACTGCCTATAGATGCTGGAGCCTTCGACAGCGGAGCGCAGCGCTCAGCGGACACAGGAAGATGGTCTCAGTAAGAGGGGAACTGACGGTTGCCTATAATTTAATGTTCAGTATCTTGGACTCCTTCTCCATGGGTAATGCTACGGCCAGGAACTCCAGAGCACCGCTCGCTTTTCCTCCTCTCTGCTCCTCTCTCTCTCTCTTTGCATCTCTAGATGTGTTGCTCTCCAGGATTCTGTCCTTCCTCCTCCTCCTCCTCCTCCTCCTCCTCCTCCTCACTGTCCACACACACACATGCACACGCACACTCGCCAGACATTGTCGTCCGGTAGCCAGGGTCTGTGAGGAGGAGCGCCCCGGGGCTGGCCCCCGCTCCTCCGCTGCAGCAGTCCGGAGGAGCGCTGGCCGCGGCAGTGATGCAGATAGATCGCTCTGGCTGCCTCTACGCCCCCCTTCTCCACCCCACAGCCGCCCCCCCACTCCCTCCCTTCATTGCTCCTCAAACCAGCAGCCGCGGATGGGCGAGCGAAGGAGGCATAAAGCAGGGAGAGGAGGGAGAAGGAGGCGAGGGATAGAAGAGCCGGGCTAGTTGTGACATTGTTTTGGAGTCTTGTCTTTTTGTCTTCCATCCCTTCACTACAGCGTGGAGCCAACACTGTCACTCCACTGGTAACGCTCTCTTCTCCTCTGTCTCCTCCTCAGGGGTGGCCCCTACAAAGAAGAGCCCCAAACTGGTAAGCACTTGATTTTTTATTTTTTTAATCTTTCTATTTCTCTCTATTTCCCCCTGCCATCCATTACCCCCTTATCGTTCATCTCCACCTGTCAGAGAGGAGATCTTCAGCTCCTTCTCACAGCCTCCTCCTCTAACTCCTGTCTGTTTGGAGACATGGGATGCTGTGTGCTGTGTGCGGCTCCCTGTAGCTTCAACATCAACCCCCTCCTCCTCCTCCCCCTCCTCTCTGGTGGGGGCTGGGTTGAGGGTCTTTGATGCACGGCATGAGCTGGGTAACTAACACGCTGATGATCGGCATCACGCCGGGCGATAATGCTTGCAGTGTGAGAGCAGGTCGCAGCCAAGCGGAGGCCTCTGATGTCCTGTGTTATCGGCCGCAGCGATGCATTCTCACTGTTGACACTTCTCTGACTCAACGTGTGTGTATTTGTCAATTGTCTTTTGCAGGATAATTTTGAGCTGGCACCTCCGTTCAAAGATTACACTCGCAGGGTACGTGACGCTGTGTGGGTGGGGGTGGAAAGTTTTGGGCGTGTGAGGTGTGGCGGTGTGGGGGTGTGGGGGCTGGAGCTGCAGATGCTGGTGGTGATGCTTTGGCGTACGCTAGATAACAGAGGTGATGGTTGATAATGAGCTTAATGCATGCATGTATGAAATGCGTGGGCAACAAAACAAACTTAAACGGGTAGTTAATCTAAAAATGAAAACGCGCTGGTTATCTGCTCAGCACTGTGCCGAGGGAGGCAGGGGTGGGCGATGTGTTTGAGTCTGCAAAACACTCAACCAGGGTTGCAGCCAAATCTGAAAAAGTTGGATGGAACACGCTCTTGTAATCTTGTAATCAAACAACAGTAAAAAAACACAACATGTCTTCATATTGTTCCTCTGGTGTCAGCTTTGACCACAATGACCTCCTTTGGAGTAGAGTAGAGCTTCCCGACACTTGGATGACGCCCCACAATGGAGGCATGTGATGTTTCTCTCCTGTTGTTTAATTACATCTGAAGAAGAGGTCACTGTTTACCCCTGAGACTCCTAATGTGTTTTGTGGACTGACCCCTCCAGAGGTGAGTAGAAAACGAGTGCATTTCAGTTTTCTGGTGAACTATCCCTTTACGGTGGCGGCCCATGTTGGGATGTGTGTAGTTGGTGGAGTCTGGCCTGCTGGTGGCGAAGCAGGACGGAGCCGAGAGGCAGCAAGGATTTGTTTTCATCGCTCCGGCCCCTCCCCCCTCCCTCTGTCTCCTTAATAAGTTATTGGAGCAGGAGAATGTATCAGAGCGGCCCAGGAGCACAGTGACTGAAGAAGGTCAAAGCCAATACACCCGTGAAGAACAAGACATTTGTTGTCATTTTTTTTGAAACGGGGGGACAGGACTTTCGATTTTGTGTGCATCAAACTCCGAGATACAACAAGACGTAACTGACTGCGTCAGGGCTGCGTGGAGGTGCCATTTTGTTTGATGGAATGAAAAAGGCCAAAAGTTATGTTTTTGTGGTCAGTGGGTGGGAAGCATCAGTCTTGACGTCCGACCTCAGCGCCAAACGAGACCAACGTCTTGTGGCTAATTGTACGAGCCCATTGATTTTTGATTTTTCACCACACAACGCAGTGGAGTAGCGCTCACGAACGCCGGCGGAGTGAGCAACTCCGCATTTGCTCAAGCGTCGAGGTTCTAATCTTTTATTCCTAACAAGGATGATGAATATAAACATGAATTGCAGAGGTGTAGGAGGCTGATTCAGGCAGAAATGAGTTTGGATTTATTAAAGACATGGCGGTGCTTCGAAAGCCAAACACTTGAGAGCGGCTGAGCCACTCGCCTGAGCGGCTGTAAGGTGTTTGTTTTCATGCATCCAGACATCGTGACAAAGGTCACGAGAAGGATTGCTTGCTTCTGCTCGCAGGGCACTTGTACTCAAGGTCAGGATTGTATGTGCTTTACGCCGCTCAAGCGCTCTCTTCTCAAATCCTTGAGCGGGCACTTAAGTGCCCATGTTATTGAGCGGCCAGTGGCAATTTATGAGGAGTTTTACATTACAGGCTCAACCACGGAAATTCTCCCTTCATTTCAGACAAGTGCTTTACTCTGTGTGAATATTTTTACACATGCAGCAGTGGGATCCAGTTTGTTGTTTATACATTCCCCGGTGTTAAACAAAAGGAATATGCAATGTACCCTCATAAATTGAGCCACAATTCCATTTTTCCCCACAGCTGAATGACAAACCGCCAAGGCCCTTTTTTCTGCCTTTGTTTGCTAAAATATTTCACCAAAATAAAGCGTCTCGATTATTCCTTGTGTGAACAGAGCAGCAGCAAAACAGTGGTTTAAATTGTACACACATAGAATCCGTTCTGATTTTTACCCACAGCAGCAATCTTTAATCTTTCTCCTCCCTCAGAATATTCCTGTTCTCATAGTCTGACTCTCCTCTCACAAACCACAACCCCAGTTCCCCTTTTTTCTCTCCCACTGCTGAGCATGCATTTTTAATCTCCGCCCGTCTGTCAGTGCTGAATTCCTCCTCAGCTGATTGTCAATAGCCAAATCACATTGATCTACTTCTCCAACAGCAGCTATCACGGAAGGACAGTCAGAACAGCTCCCAGCATAGCGTTTCCAGCCACCGGAGCGCCCACACGGACTCGCCCGTGCACCTGGCCCTGGCCCCGCCTCTCAACGAGAGCGCCGCTCCCCCGCCGCCTTCTCAGCCCCTGCCAGGCCTGCCCCCCCAGGACATTCCGGTGGACGGGACCATCCAGAGAAAGCCAGACCCTTTTAAGATCTGGGCCCAGTCCAGGAGCATGTATGAAAGTAGGCGTAAGTATATACATTTTTGGTGGCGGTTGGATGAGGGCTGCATGGGGCTGTTGGCTCACTGGGGTGTTTAAAATGGTACAGCACGTTATGGAGACGCTGTTAGTCTTGTGCATGTAAGTATCCTGGGCCTCTCCTCTTGTCCTTAAATGTGGTGTCAGTTTGGTGCTTGGGATGTCTTAACACGGAGCCTGCAGTTAACCACACAGCCATGTTCACTGGGTGGGGTCATTGTGTTAGAGAGATGATGAGTTGAGTGGTCATATTTTTCATTCAGCCTACCTTCACTGATATAAAGTTGGTGGACAAATGGAATGGAAACACCCTCACTAACTTATCTTGTCTGAATACGCCAACAAAGTAGTTCCCAACTGGGGAAATTCACATGAATACAGCATAAAATCACAAAAGATAACTCGGAAAGTCAGGGAAATCTGGAGTCTTGCAGACTTTAATTCCATCTTTATTCGTGTCTTGTCTTCTTCAGTCATCCTTCAGCAGAGCTCTTTGTTAGTATTGTTAAGAGACGTTAAGGTGATATTGAAATACTCTACAACGAGTTTTTTATACACCACTTGCTTTCTCCCAGAATTTCAAACTTCAAAGCACACAAACAATGACTTCACAACTTTGGAAATGAGACTTTGTGAGAAGCACATGAATAACACCAGCCATCCAGACAGACCATTCAGTTGATTCAGCAGCTCTCTAAAACTGAACTTTCCAACTATTACAACCTGGATTTATTAACTTGGGTGCACCTAATAAACTTAATACCACTAACATGAAAACAACCATGATATACAAATCTACACAAACAATAAAGAGCAAAATGTCATGTTTACGTGCTGATTTAATAATAGTTTTCAGCATTTTGGGAGATAATCTCATGGATATTTATATTTATTTATTTGTGCGCAGATTCAACAAACAGCATGTGTTTTAGTAAACGTTGTTTTGCTCGGCCAGGCTGGCTGTTTCCGTCCCTTCCAGACTTTTGCGAAAAGCTAAAGCTAATCTAAATCTCAACAGGAATGCGAATTAGCTCATTTCCCAAAATGACACGATCATCTTTCATTCAACACCCAAGCTTGATTTTGGATGTCGCTGCAGTCCTTTTTACTCCACACCACTTTGGTCCAGCTGTCGACTTTGGCACCATTGACACATTTTTACACCAGACTTCCCTTTGGAGACGCATGGACGTTTAATTAGCAGCAACAGTGTAGTTGATGTCAGTGAATTACTTGTCGAGTCTTGCCAAAGCAAGGGGACAGCTCCAATTAAAAAGAATAACCCACACATCCACTGTCAAGTTAGGGGGAAAAAAATGGAATTCTGAGAGGGCTGAGAATTTGTAACGTCTGATCACTTTCCAAGGTGCCACTTGTCGTAGTCGTTATTGAGATGCATGCGAAAAAGAAAGGTAAAATAAGTTCTCTGCGTGGTATAGTAGCGTAAACGCCTGTTGGGGAGCTGTCAAGAAGTGAACAATGGTGATTTAAAACAAGAATGAGGAATTCAGATGGAGAGTGAAAGAAATGGGGAGGTGGTCTACGTGCCTGTCCTAAGGTGATGGAGTGTTAAAGGGTTTTTCCAGAGCCAGTGTGCTCAGTGCCAAAACATAACACAAAGGATAATGACATCCAAGTGACATGGCAACACATAAAAGGGGTTAAGGTCAAACATTGCTCGATCAAGAGGGAGCAAAGTTAGTGATAGTAGTTGACCTGTGTCTCAATCCTCCACTTCCTCACACTGCACTGAGCTCTGCTCCTCAAACCCTGCAGTGTACATCCCAAAGGACCCTTCTGCATAGATCAAGCTCAAGATCAAACGGTTTTGCAGACCCCACCCCACCCCCCCCCATTCCAGCAACCCATGCTTTTATATTTTCAGACCTCACCCTGTCACAGTTCTAGCTCTGCACACGTCCGGCCACCTGATCGATCCCCTCACGCTCGGCTGCCTCACCGTGGCGATCTCTCATGGATCTATTAATCAGCAGGAGCGGGGTGGAACTGAGCGGTTGACCCTCCTGCGTGCAGGTGTAAATTGCAACAGTTAGCCCCTGACTTCCCTCCGCAGTTACAGTGTTGATAGATGGGAAGTGATGGATGGGAAGAGATGGCTGCGCTCCGCGGGGATTTTAGCTGTTGACTGAAGGAACAGATTGGAAGCAGGCTGCTGCCGCCTTCTGCCACCGTGCTGACTCGCGGTGGCGGTTGTGGCCCTGGCACCATCAGAGCTGCACTGATGCAGACGGAAATCTCCCTGGGAGTTTGCTCCCGGGTGCATGTTTGTCAGTCATTACAGCCCAGCTGCGGTCGCACAGGTGCATGCACATACATGCATACGTGAATAAATACGGACAGGCTTAAAGCACACGCGCTTGTCAATGTGTAGGAGGAGCCAGATTCGAGCACACTCCTGGCTCTCCCAGTAACCCCCCCGAGGGTCCCCCTGCTTCATGAACTGTGAGCTGTCAGTCGCTGCAGTGCAATACTTCTTTGACGGCACTTCACCTCTCTAGTGACCAACACGCACACACACTTGTGTTTCTGTGGATGAGAGTGGACTGTGAAATAAACACATTCACTCACACCCTCTGCTTAATCATACAAAGGCCATGGAGGTACCTCTTTGGTGGGAAGTGCTACTGAATGTAGGCGAGTGTAGAAATGGTGCTGCAGGTCACACATCACCTCATAAAAGCAACAACGTGGGCCGTTTAAATGCGCACATCCCCTCTGTGGGAAAGTCACCGAATACATTGTTTTTAAAGCCAAGAGAAAATAAAACTGCTATTTCGGTCATCAGCGGAGAGCTGAAGCCTGACCATTTCTAATTATGGAACCGATGAATGAGATTGTCTTGTCTTTTGATGGTTTATTTAAGCCAGATACCTTCGCTCTCATCCCAGAATACATCCTTTTATCTCTTGATGGATCCGTTGTTTGTTCTTCTCCCAGAGCCTCCAGACAGACTGTTAGTGCAAAGTGCCTTCTTAGTGACAAAGCTTTAGAACAGTTGGGAGGATGATTATCTGCATGTTGACACATGAAGGCGAACGGTTTGATTCCATACGAGCGTTCACCCTGGCCCCACCTTTGCCTGCAGCCCTCTGTATGCCAAAGGGTCTGCATGCAGTGTTCTTACTAAAACCCTCACGAACTTTGCTGTGTGTCAACACTGCGATGTAAATGATGAGATCATTGATTTTACAGTTCCAGACTTCCAGGAGCAGGACATTTTCCTGTGGAGGAAGGACACAGGGTTCGGCTTCAGGATCCTCGGAGGCAATGAGCCTGGAGAGCCGGTGAGTCTTTATCTCTCCCCCTGTCTTTTCTTTCATAGCTGAAGCCCCCTGTTCACATTCCGGTCGCTTCAATTGGCTGTCTGAAACTCTGTGAAATCCATTAACTTTAACTGTCAAGTAACCTGCTTGATGAAAAGGAGACCGTGTTCCCAGCGCCGGTCGGAACAGTAGGATTTTGCACTCCATTTGTTTTTCTTTCTCTCCTCTTGTGTCGTCTTGTGCTGGATTCACATTCAGATCAGTGATTTCTGCAACACAGTTCCTCTTTGATCTGGCCAACGTAGCCTCAATCAGTCAAAAAGAAAAAATCTAGCTCGCATGCACCACTTTTTTCTTTCCTTTTATGAAGAAGTTTCTGGTTCTTGTTCACTGGGCTGCACTGCGTTTTTGAGAGGGGAGGGAGCTATGATTTACTTTAGAGTTATACTCGGGTGACAAATACAGCAGGCAGTAAAGAAGAGTAAAGACATAATAGTGAAGTTTAAATGGCCTTAGACATGTCATCTTTATAGCTGCTGTAAATTCCCCTAATTATTTATGTGTGTGATTCTTTTATTCAGGAAAATTCATTTTTCACACATGTAACTTGGGAACCAGAGCACGCAGCTACTGGCTGTCTTCACCCATTCGTGACCACAGTCTCACCAGTCTCTCACCTCATCTGCCCTGGTTGTGCGACAGATCTACATCGGCCACATAGTGAAGTTCGGCGCCGCGGACGAGGACGGGCGCCTGCGGTCGGGCGACGAGCTGATATGTGTGGACGGCACAGCGGTGGTGGGCAAGTCGCACCAACTGGTGGTGCAGCTGATGCAGCAGGCGGCCAAGCAGGGCCACGTCAACCTCACCGTGCGGCGTAAAACCAACTACACCGGTAAGGGGGGTGGGCGGGGCGGTTAAGACCACAGAGCTTACATTGTTCAATAATTTCTAACAGTTGTGTCCAAAATGTGTTTAATATATTTCATGGCTCAAGATTTTAAACGGAAGAAAAATATTAGTTAAGGGAAATTTGATACATAAGGCATCAGTGAGAAAAGACTGATTCCCGTCCAAGTTGACTTGGTGACATCCATCGTTACCTTGGCAACAGTAAGTGTGATTCAGTACTCCTTGTGTAATTATGCTGCTTGCTTACAATCCAGCCAAGCAGCTTCAAATTGTTAAAGGAGCGATTCAATACCATCCCGTGTTTCTATCGCGTCCTCAACCACAACCCTGTGCTCAGCACAGCGTCCTCGCCGAGGAGCTGGAAGTGTGCAGCCGGCAACTTCAGCATAGCTCCTCATCTCACGGCTCACACTGAGCTGTGTTGAACAGTGAGCAGCTGGAAAACAGGGAGACAGTAGCTGACTGGATCACATGCCTCCGCAGTTTGCAGTCAATCACTTGTGCTACTTAAATCCAGCTTGGGAAAGTTGAACTTGGCTATCAACACTATGGAAGTGTTACTATAGAAATACAATATATCGTGATATTTACTGAATGTGGTTGCATTAAATAGCTATTCCAGAAAAAAATCCTTTTAATTCAAATTATAATTTTCCCTGAATATTATGTTTCACTGTTATTCAAAAAATTAAAAATTAGCCTAATTAGCCTAAAGTTTAAATGCATAAAACCAGAAAAGGCCAGAGCGTGGGCAGTTAAAGGCTCCGGTGAATATTGTATTATAAAACCAGCTTTATTTCCAACTATTGTTTTGTCTGCTCAAGACGTGGGTGTTTGAACTGGGCTGCTTGCTTGGCCTGTGGTGTTGCTGGTTGCAGCTTTTGATAGTGTGAACGTGACCTGCAGTAAAAGTGAAGAGCAACTGCAGGACAGAGGCTGCTCAACCTGAGAGTCATAGTCGTAGTCTAGAGCGTGCTCATCACCTCGCCCGTGTTGATGAGTCACAGCCACTGCTGCTTACACAGCACTGTTGTCTGGCTGTTTATTCAAACTTTATGGGTTTCCAAAGCGAAACTGTGCCTCTTAAAACACAGCAGCCACAGACAGACATTTCTGGAACGAGTAGTCACCGAACAGTTCCTCAGGAGCCGGGGGCCTGTGGGCAGGGGTTCCCACCTCTCCTCCGTCAGTGATAGTCTGGGTGCGTAACCGTTTGCCTGTTCCCCTGCTCTGCTCAGCACCAGACGACAAAGAAAGGCCCATAAATATGATGGAGGGGGAGGTCAATCCTCAGCCCGATGACGGTGGCCAGACATTAGTGCATCGCCGCTCCCCCTGTCTGCCTCTGAGCGCCGGGAATATGAGGCGCCGTCCTCCAAGCAGCTCCACAGGAAATGAAATGTGGAATGAAATGTCCAGATACTAGACGATCTTTAGTTCATCTTTTGTTCAAAAACAGATCTGAGAGGAGATTGTTGGAGTGGCTCTCCTCCCTGAGCTGTTGTGCCAGCACTCTTTGATCATATCAACAGAAAGTGGACGAGTTAGGAGAGAAAAAAACTATTTTTTTTTTTTTTTAATTTTCATTGCTGTGTTGTCAGAGCCTGACAGTTCTGTTTAATTGTTACCTTGCCTTGTGCATGAGCATCTGACTCAGCTTTTTCATCTCCATTGTCCCACTGAACTCCGACTGGTTTAGTTTTAATCTCTTTGTTTTCATCCTCTTCCTGATCTCTCAGTGTCAATATGCCGCCTCTGTTCTATCTCACCTACCCAGCCCCCTAATTTGTTCCTCTTTATTTCTTCCATAAATCCATCTGCTCTGCAATTTCCACATGATTACCTCACCGATGCTAATCAGCATACCTGCGTCCCTCTCAGTGTATCCTCCTCCTCTGCCTTCCCCAGCTAAAGCAGAGGGAGACGTCCCTCCGTCGCCGGCCTCCTCCCACCACAGCAGCACCCAGGCGCCCAGCCTGACGGAGGAGATCGGCAAGCGCACCCCGCAGGGCAGCCAGAACTCCCTCAACACCGTCAGCTCCGGCAGCGGCTCCACCTCCGGCATCGGCAGCGGGGGAGGGGGCGGAGGGGCGGGGGGCAGCGGCAACACGGTCGTCTCTGCCGTGGCGCCCGCCACCTCCTCTCAGCCCCTCAGTGCCAACTCCGCCGCCGCCCCCTCCTCCACCCTGCAGCCGTACGACGTGGAGATCCACCGCGGCGAGAACGAAGGGTTCGGCTTCGTCATCGTCTCGTCCGTGTCACGGCCCGAAGCCGGCACCACATTCGGTAAGGGAGTCTGTCTCCAGCGTTCTTACAGTGACGTATCATCTTTCAGGCACGTTGCCGACTGTATACACACACACACACGTCTCAACAAAACTCAAGTCCACATGAAACACACTCTTTGGCTTTCCCTAATCACTGGAGGCTTGTATCTCAGAGATGTCTTCTGTCTCATGTGCTGCCTTTTAATCATCTGTAAAACCACTGAACACGAAATAGCCCGAGAAGCCCCACCGATTCTGTCGGGCTGTTTACAGTCCCACCGGATCGATATCAATCCTCTTCAAAGAAGTGCCTCGTCTTTCTCATTTTCATCTGGGCCTGTCAAGCCGAGACACCCGAACCTTTTCTTTCGCCTGCTGCTACGCTCACACAAGGCCTTTGTAATTGATCACAAGTGAAGTGGGTCTTACATAAGGCACTTGCATTATTCAGCTGAACCTAAATGGATTCTGCTGAGGTTAGTGCTGAAAGACTAATGACAGCTTGATGAGAGAGGAGAGAGAGAGAGAGAGAGGATAGATGGAGGAAATGAGCCACGTGAACTATATTTGTTTATTTACTAATGACTCTAAATGAAGGTTATTTTGCATGTTTTTAGATTTTGACAAATACCACATGGATTTTTTTTACCTCACATTGGCTCCACTCGTAAATCCCTGCCAATAAATTCTGTTCAAATTGACTCTTCTTCGCTTTTACAAACTAGTGGCCTATCTGTCATGGCTTCCTGCCCACACCACCGTGGAATTCCACTGTTCTCCGTGCTCATCACTATCAGTGTGGGTGGAATGGAAAAAAAAATTCTCATCTTTTCACAAAACAGGCTAATCTCCATTTCTCAGGGCAGACTTGAATACACGGGCAGGCGGTTAAAACTCTGTCTGATTTGACCCTGCATGGAAAAGTCCAATGAAAAGTCATTTGGAGCATAAACAAACCAAATCTGGTGTGCACCGTGTCAGAAAGTAGTCCACCCATACTGTTGGTTTTCAGGGAAGCTTTTTCCTTTTGAAAAATATAATACCTTATTTCTTTTCTCTCCATCTCTCTATGTGTGATTCCACACTTTATAGACGTGCAGTTCAGAATGGGCGGATTCAGTTAAAGAGGCAGGAAGGGGTCAGGGCTAGACGAGTATGTAGAGGGACAAAAGAGAGTGAGAGCAGAGGCAGTGGGAGAATGAATGACAATGAATGTCAGAGGAGGAAAGTGAGGAGTGATTGCACGCTCCGTCTCTGCAGTGACTGATTCAGAGAGAGAGAGAGAGCGAGAGATGGCGGGGGGGGGGTGGGTTGCTCAGAGACCTCGGGGGTAGCATACAGTAAGCTCTATATATGCAGGCATCGGAGATGTAGACAACACATTTCATACACATGCTCTGATCGAAACGTGCTGCTGCAGCAGATGTGAGTGAAGCAGCAGAACAGACACACGGATGTTGCTTTGAGCTCAGGTTTCTCTGTGCTTAATTTGAAAAAGCAATTTACAGAAAAAGTACTGAGAATTACAGTTTGACAGATCTTTTGTGGAGCTTGTCGAAGTGTGCCCTTCTCCTTTTGCCAGCGCTTGCATTTTGTTCCTCTCGTAATTCTGATCAGCTTCTCTCTGCGACTTCTGGCTCGGCTGGCTGCTGAATTAACACAGAACTTTCTGCTCCTCTTTCTCTGCTCCGTTCCCCCCCTTTTCCTTCTCTCTCTCCACCCACAATCCAACAACACTCCACACTGAAACATCACATGTCAATGGTGACCGTAGCTGGCAATGCATGTGTTGCCATGCCCCACAAAATAGGGCGCATCATCGAGGGGAGCCCGGCCGACCGCTGCGGGAAGCTGAAAGTCGGCGATCGCATCCTGGCCGTGAACGGCTGCTCCATCACCAACAAGTCGCATTCCGACATCGTCAACCTCATCAAGGAGGCCGGGAACACCGTCACGCTACGTATCATTCCTGGAGACGGTGAGTCGACAGTTTCACTCAGTCTCCCAAATTCATCCCTGTTATGTAATGTGATTATGTTTTTGTCTCATCATTATTATTATTATTATTCCCATGATGAACTGCTGCAAAAACGGGGGCACCCTCCAGGATCCTCAGAGGTGCCTTCAAGGGTGATGAAGGAACCTTGCTAACTGGCACATTCTGACTAACCCATTCAGCATTCGCTAAAAGCTTGTTCCTCAAAATAGTCCAACTGTGTCCCAGACTCTGTGTCATCATGCCAGATGTCCAACACTGCAGTCATCAGTCCTTATTAGTGTTGTTACAGAGACTCTGTGTATTTGAGGAGCAGGACTTGCGATGCTCCCCTCATGGGCGGTGCTTATGTATGCCCGGAGTGTTACATAAAGCTCGGAGTTTCTTCACTTGCTCTCAAAGCGGCTGAGCCGCCCCCGCAGTGTTGACAGTGCCCTTCATCAGTGGGGATGTTTGGGAACTTTCCCAGCCCTCAGCGTGCCTGCACTTTTAAAACATGCAAGAGTAATGTAGCTGTTATGTTATTCTGTGTGTGTGTGTACATGTAAAGCATACAAGTTAAGGTTAGGCTGTTAGGTTGAAGTTTCGGTGATGTTCAAATTATTAACCTAACTTACTACATCTTGTTAAGATGAGGTTAGGAAAGGTTATGTTTAGGTTAGGCTTAGTCTTTAGTTTGAGATAAGGTTAAGATTCCATTTAGTGCACAGTTTGGGTGCGGAGAGAAAGTCAGAACCTCTTCTGGCAATGTTGTTGTGTCTTTTTTTTAACCAAAGTTTTTAAAGGAGCTTTGTGCACGTTGTGTTGTGAGCTGAGAGCCTTCTGTGCTTCGTCCTGACAGATCACCCCGATGCACTTCACAACTATTGTTTAATTAAATGTCTGTGTGTGTGTGTGTGTGTGTGAGGAGGCCGATGCTCCCTGTCAACCTACACACTAGAAATTGCATCTATTTGTCCGCCGCTCGTTTCTTTTCCGGCTCACTTCTTACAGATGAAGAGGGTGGGTTTTGTTGTCTTGCTGCAGAGCGGTGGATGAGTGTACTGAGGAAAAAAATTGCTCTGCCAAGAAGAAACACAGGGAAAGAGAAATAACGGCATGTGCCTGACCGGAATCTCCCGGCCTGTGTTTACGTGCATGTGTCAAACAAAGCGGCGCCGCCTCACACGCAGACAAGAGTGAATGGCGGGGGAAGATTGCGCCTTGCGTGGCTGGGATGTGTCTCTGAGTGACTTGTTCTCGTCGCCTGTGTTTACCCATGGCTGAGCAGGACTATTTTTGTGCAGATCAATCCAGTCTAAAGTTTCCAACCTGAATAATACAATCGCATGAGGTTCTTTCAAGGAGAGGGCATCTTCGATTGAGCTCCCTGCTCCCCTGGGTGGGAACACAGAAATCAGGCATGACTCTTCCTCATGCAAACGCAACCTGCTAATGCCTCCATTGCATAGACTGTCTCTGGTGTGAGAGAGGGCAGGATAGCTGCCCCTGTGCTGATACGATGCTCCATGTTTTAGCACAACCTGGGCTAAATCGAGCTGCACAGTCCTCCAACGTTCTCCTCTCCCATTCTTTCCCTCTCCACTCCTTTTTCCGCTTTCTCATTCTCAAAATCTAATTTTGACCGTACCATTCCTCCATCCTTCCTCCTGTCCTTTCGGGGGCAGTGGACATAAAACCAAGGCCAGAGACAAATTACAGAAACAGCTCAGTGCTTCTCCTGAGCGCCGTAAATGTTTTCAAGCGAACCGGGGGAAAAGAGGTGGCAGTCTGAGAGCAAAAGGGAAAGATAGAGAGAAACAAAAGCTTTTTTCGATTAATTTCCAGACAGAAAACAGTTGCTGAGGAACATAATGGAGAGAGGAAGCCGGATGAGAGGGTTTTGCCAATGAGCTGTTGGTAGGGGCGCGGATAGGGTTACAGGGACAATGAGCAACAGAAAATGTGTGGGAATGTAACACAGACGCAGAAACCTCCTGCTGGGGCCAGAGCTAAGGCATCAAACTGGAAGGTTCTCCCCCTCCACAGTCCAAAATGAAGTGCGCCCCACCCACACTGCAACTCGATTGGTTGACTTTGTTCCCTCTTGGGGGAGCGGTCAATCAAAGAGTTAAGCCAACAGGCTCCGAAGGCTCTGATGGAAGTGGACGAGATGAATAGATGAGAGGGCAACTGACCGTGAGAGGAATAGGGAGCAGCGACTTACAGAGGGGCGCTGTAATCAAATAAAGCATACCTCGACATGGCCAGGAACGATTAGGTTGTTAAGAAGAAGAAAGGCCTCTTACCACAGCAAGAGGAGAATAATGATGTGCGTGTCTGTCGTTAAGGCCCAGCGTGATTCGTTGATAACTCAAAGAAATTGAATCAAAGATAAGAGACGGCCTTTGCTGCGCCAAGCCAAGACAGCTCGCACTCAGACAAGCGGAGCTGCAGCTCAAAATGAAATTTGCGTCATTTGGAAAATAAACTGGCAAAAATGAGCGACAGCACAAAGCTGTTTTACTCTGACGTCTGAGTCTTTATTAAACCGAGGAGGACGCTCAGAGGCTGGTGTGGGGGCTCATACCTACCTGTGCTTTTATTTTACTAGAACAATGGACCTGAGCGTCCCACTGGACTCAGGAATTGCATCTAAACAGATGCATCATTGTAAAATGCATAATTTAACTGCACAATAGTGATTAACAAAGACAACTGGGTCAGCAACTCCTGTAATTGATCCATGGAGCGTTCCCGGAGTCCCGGAGTCTAATGCCAGTTGTTTTTCTTCTGGAAATGGGTTGTGTGATAAGAGCCTGATCAGAAGCCCCAGAGTTTTCTAAACTAACTGAGGCCAGGAGCAATTCCAGACTTCATTTGAGCGCCTGCCTAAATCACTGCAGTATTGTGGAGGGCTGGTGCGTCCATCGTGAAGTTTTCAAATGAAAACTTGGTGTATGGATGTCGCCTCGGTCCCCATAGTTCAGCTAATGTTTGAAGATGACAGCTGCTGAATCGACGCCAGTGTTCAAGCTGCGAAATGAAAATGTTCCATGTCTAAAATATGGATTTAATTCCATCACATAGATTCTTGCGAGACATTTCTAATGGAACACTTTTATGCAAATTCTAATGTACTGAATTAGAAGCTGTATGGGAAAAGCAAATGTCAGTCGAATTTATTCAGTGCAGCGTTCGGGAGTTTGATGTTCGCTGGAGGCAGAGAGGCTCTTGGACAGTGTGAAAAATGTTTTGGACTTGCTGCTATGAAAAGCAATAATTTGCCAAATCAATTCACGAAATGGTTTTCACTTTTCTTATTTACATTTTAATTATTTCATATGAAGCCAATTTATTTGCTTCAACTTGCCAAACCCAGTGATTTTTATTCCTGTGGCAGCCTCAAAATTAGCCTCACATTTGTTAATAGAAATGTCCTGACAGTCTCTTTCTTTCCTTTCCTCCTCACTCGTTCCTGCTCAGAGTCGTCAAATGCATCTCTGTTGACCAATGCAGAGAAGATCGCCACCATAACCACCACTCACACACCTCAGCAACAGGCCGGCCCAGAGGCCAGGTAAGGAGCATGCTGGGGACATTTTAATTTAAATGCAAAGAGTTTTTAAAGGTTATTATATTATACTTCATTTTCTGTCATGATTCCAAGCTAAACCAGAATTTTCTCATTTCGACTGAGAGACTGCTTGTCATCAGACACAACTGTGTAAGGAGCAGACAGAAAAATGTTTTTGTACGACTTGTGTTTGAAAGAGTCTCTTATTAAAATTAATGACAAATGATGGATTCGGATTTGAATAATTGCCCCTTCCAGGCCTTTATGTTCTGTTGCTTGGTTTAAGTTAGTACTAAGCGTAAGAGAATGAGGCAATGCTCCAAAAGTATTGTGTTCTTCCCGTCTGTAGGCGTCCGCATGCATTAGAGCAGAGGGTGGTTTTGAGGATGCTTCAGCCGAGAGGCTGCGTAACAGGCAGTTTGAGATACATGAAGCCTTTTTAGAGAAGTGCATACAGCTGTTCTAGTTGAGTTCAGGAATAAAACATATGGCTGGACATGAGCAGAATGTCGAGAATATACATTTAGTTTAGTTTAGTTTAATTAAGTGTTTTATTTACTGCTGTCTCTCCACGTCAGGAACAACACCAAACCAAAACAAGAATCGTTTGAATTCAAACCCCCACAAGGACCTCCTCCCCAGCCCCCGACACAAGTCTCATCTCAGGTGAGAAAGACATTATGGTTATCCATACACCCGTCACTCCATCCATCCACCTGACACCTGCACTCCAGCAGTCCATCCACATCCACACTGGCCTTTGAATTCATCCACCCAGCTGTTGTAGGCCCCGCAGACCTATTTATCCTCCATGCATCAACCAGTCCACCCACCTGTCTTGCCAAGGACAAACAAGGTGCCTTCTCATTTATTTATTTTCCTTTTTATGTCTTTTTGCCCACATTATCGGCGGCCGCGCCGAGGACAGCCCTTTCAAAGTAACCCCTCAGTCCACGGTGTTCGCTGCTGAATTAATCTGGTGGGGTAGAGATGTTTCTCCCTGATAGCATTGATTCTTCAGCAGAGGAGATTAGAAGGGCATGGAGACGGGAGCTGCTGTGGCGGTCTGCATGTCCTTGTGCTGCCCGGCTCCCTCCCTCGCTCTGCCTGTGCCCCCTCTCTTTGTCCACCTACAGCCCGAGGCATCAATAATTCAGCATCCTTACACCTGAACTCACACACACACACACACACACAGCAAAAGGAAAAGTCTGAGTTTCCTGAAGATGCCGTTTGTCCCATGTTCCTGAAATAGGAGTCCACTTCAAAGGACACACACACGCATACAAAGCTGAATCACAATACTGACCTTGATGTAAATTCTCCTTTCTTCTGTCTTTCTGTGTGGTCCATCTCCGTCAGGACGCTGAGTTCTACTCAGTGGACCTGGATCGAGACAACAAAGGCTTTGGCTTCAGTCTGCGCGGAGGCAGAGAATACAACATGGACCTGTATGTGCTGAGGTTAGCTGAGGACGGAGCGGCTGTACGCAACGGAAAAATGAGGGTACGGACACAAACAGCGGCCACTCTGTTAACTGTGGCATTGGATGGGTGTTGCATCTTGCCTGATCTGAATGGGAATTGATTAAGGCCAGATAGTCGTTCCCAGTGGCTGGGAGTGAATTACATCACAGTAAAATTAAGTATATAACAACAATGGATAGATCGCTTCTTTTACTTTTCTTGTTCTCTTGTTTCAGAATAATATCATCTGCCAATATAATTGCGTCCTCCCAATTACTGCACAGTGTACTTCAGTGACCTCCAGTAGCCTCCAACACGGAGCATGCCCACTGACAGAATCTGCCCATTTAGATGATTTACTGTTCATCCATGAGCTCATGCGGCAGCGCTCACACATGCAGAAGCTCTTAGACCCTGTAACCTTTATTTTATTGAACATGCAGCACAGGGTTAATGGATTCTCTCCTGTGTGTTCACATGTGCAGGGAGAGAGCAGTGTTTACAGTATGTTTGAGCTGTGAGGTGTTTATTTTAACATAAATTAATGTGCCACACTTGGGACATGTGTCGGTGTGCATGTATTAGCACTTTCTCTGCATGCACACATACTCCATGTGGATACATACATTTGTGTTAGTGCGCCTTAGATATTAATAGTAGCTGCCCTGCGAGGCAGAGAGTGGTGTCAGTGAGAGATCCATACTCTGCCAGAGGAATTCCCTGGGTGCAGACAACGCTGTCAGATAACTTGAGGCGTGGAGGCAAAGAATTAGAAGGAAAAGCTCTTGTTTTTTTCCTTTCTGGCTCCTCCCCCCCCCATTTTTTTCTCATTTCCCTCTCACACGCTCTGATGTAATTTGCCCTTTCTGAAGACTGTTAATTTAAAATGTTGCTGTTGTTGCACTTTATCTTTCCGATGATTTGATATGTAACGTCTTCTCAATGTGTCCTCCCTCTCCTCCCCCTCCTCTGTCATCGTGTCCCTTTGAACCTCATCTTTCCTGTGGTGTACTCTCTTCCCCTCTGTCACTTCTTCTCTGAATGCTGTCTCGCGTTTCTCTCTCTCTCCTTCCCTTCTCCTTCACCCTCTTCCTCCTGCCCTGTCCTCCCTCGCTCCTGTTTCTCCACAGGTTGGTGATGAGATCTTGGAGATCAACGGCGAGAGCACAAAGGGCATGAAGCACGCACGAGCCATCGAGCTCATCAAGAGCGGAGGCCGGCGCGTCCATCTGGTGCTCAAGAGGGGTGACGGCTCTGTGCCAGAATATGGTGGGTCAATCTACGAAAACATTCCCTTCTCCCCTATCTTCACACCCTGAGCCAGGGGGGACGCCCTGTGGACAGTGGTGGGTCGAAGGGGAAAGAGGGGGAAGAACTTAAATGCCCTCCCAGGACCCTTCACTCATCGCTGGGACAAACCCACCAGGGAGGCTTAGTCGGGCTTTGGTGGGTCGTGGTTCTCTTTCTGGTGGAGGTCAATCCTGGGCTTTGGGATTTCAGGGGCGAGGGTGAAGGCGGAGCAGGGGGTGGAGGGTGTGTCCACGGGTGCTGTGGCCCTGCCCCGCTCTCACCTGCTCTCAGTTTCTGTGTCTTCCCGCTGTCACTTCCTCACCTTCTGGCCACTGAGCAAACACGCTGCACTGGGACTTCACAGGAAGGTGGTGGGTCTGATTTCAGTGCTTCATGGAGATAGAAGCTGTTTACAGAGTTTGAATGACAGAGTATTGAAAAAAAATCAATGTATCTTGTGAGTAAGAAGTGATATTGATGGCCTCTGGTTCCTCATTGAACACTAGTTTAGCGTTGAGAGGAAGAGAAAGTTGCATCCCGTGATAAAATGGGATACCTCGCAGCTCTGGTTAGGACATATTTATAATATTTATTGAAGGTGAATGTAAGCTACTGAACTCGTTGGGGTTTTAAGTGAGACCTGTACTGAGAAGAAGAACAAAAGGCAGTTTGATGCTCTTTTTTTTACCATTTCAAAGACAAAACTCTCACGATACTGTGCTTGACATTACTCACTAATCCATGGATTTCATTTGCACCCACTGTTAATGTCGTTGAAAAGCTGTGACGATAGGAACTCCACCCATCCCTGTTGAAAACAGAAAAAGAGCCACTCCAGTTATAAAGACATTTTGTACAGTGATGAGAAGAATAGATGCATTTTTACAAGTATTTTTGTTCCGTGTACAGAGCCATGAATCCAAGCCACATATTAATGGATAAAAGTCTATTGCTGCATGAACTTGTCAAAAGTGTAAATTGGATTGTTTTTCCTTCTAATGTCTATTTTCCATAATATTTATGGAAGTTTTTTTTTTAATCGTATTGACCAGTTTTGATTGATAGTAACAAGTCATCATACTTGGGTTTTCTTTTTTTACTTTGAGTGGAGATACGTTAACTTGTCTTGAAAAGTTCATCAGTGTTATTTTTTTTTGGGCTAAGAATGTGCCATCTGTACCTGCACCAACTCTAGGGCTGTCCCGAATACCACTGCACAGCTTTCAGTCATTTCATTTTCTTATATCCATGAATTCTTCCCTGGAAAATCTGAGACTACGAAAAAGTCCCCCAATGTTAAAGTTAAGGTAAAACATTCCTGGATCTGACCACTGACTGGTTCACATTACATTTTTTTCTTTCCTGACCTGTTGTTCCACAGCCTTCCACCAACTATCAGAGACACTTTTTGCATTAACAAACAGTCTAACTAATACTACGTGGAAGCTTAACCCCTTTGGCACATATGTCAAGCTTCAGTTTAACCTTAATGTTACCGAGAACATGTTTGACTTGCTTGGGCTCACTGTCGCTCCCCGAGTAACATCAAACTCTCTAATTCAAAATGTCTTTGAAGAAAAACTAATTGTTCACAGATTAGATCTTTTTATTGTAATCTGGGCTAGACTAGCAGCATTTCATTGGCCACAGCCGAAGTGTTGAGGTGTTCAGGACAGCCCTATCCGATACGACATCATGTAAAGTTGTATATTTTTGGGTCATTGTTTGTATTTTTTAGTTGGAACAACCTTTTGACAGTCTGCCAGTATTTTTATTTTTTTTTTAATTTCTGTCAGCAATGTAAACTGCTTCATATACTGTTGTTGTGAATGTGCAAGTCTCACTGTCTTTACTTTCTGTTTTTGGGTTTCTGCTGCTTCTGTGTTCACATCTCTTGGTGTGTGCGGATGTGTTTGCGCGTGTGTGTGCGTGCGTGTGCACATGCAGGACTTTTCTCTGTAACTGGTGTTTTCCACTGAAGGGTTTGGGGTATTTCCTGGACTGTCTCTTTATTCTCAGTGACTCAATGATCAAATAAACACATTTTTTTTCATTGAAAAAAATCAACACAATAATTCTCCTCTTCTTCCTTCATGTCGGTTTCAGGGGATCTAAACTACTGTTCTTCTCTTTTCTTCTGTTTCTGTGTATCTTCTCCCTCGCCCCCCGTATTGCACTGGGCTCTTGTCTTCCTTCAGGGATGGTCGCTCCCCATCTCACTGCATGTATGAGAAATGACAAGATGGGGGAGGCCTCTGTCCTCCAAAATCAGACCACGGTTTGTAACTGTCCCTCGCTGTCGTCTGGCCCCTTCCTGTCGTTCTTTCTTTCTCTCTCTATCTCCTTCTCCCTCCATCCTGATGTGTGTGGTGTGGCCTCAGATCACCTGTGCCCGTGCTCTACTCCATGCATACAAATCCATTCACCCAAAATGCACTGCCAGTGTCGCCGCTGCCGTAGCCGTTGTGATGGATTCTCCATGCATACTGTATGTCTGCGCCATTTGCATTTGACCTCTGGCCATCAAATCCATAGGTGGAATGCACAGCGCTCGTTTGTTCTTGTTAGCTGGTTTAGGTTCGGTGTTTTTTCTTCTTTAGACCGTGTTCGTTTTCACTGTCGTCATTGCTCTGCAGTTTCTTAAGATACAGACTCGGAGCATAGGTCTAGTAATAAAAATGTGGTGGCTGCGTAAATGGATGATCAAGTGAAAACAGAGAGATAAAATCCACTGTGACGTCAGTATGATATCTCCTAGACCGCAGTAAGGCATTATTCATTGTGAGCTTTATATTTTGTTTGAACATTTACGATTCGTCGAAGGCATCATGTGCATGAAAGAGCATGGCTAATCAGTACAACCAAGCAACATGCAGCACGTTGGCACCGACTGTACCCAGCCTCCAGTCGTGTCGTGGGACCGGCCGAGTCCCATTCGTGACCCGAGGTTGCCCTGGTAACAGGTTTGTTGTGGGTAATGAGGGTCCTCCAGCGATGGCTGCTCCTCAACTGTGACCCTGCCTTTAATTCTCACGTGTAGCTACACTCACGTTGTATCATTGGCTGTCGCTGTGCCATCTAACAACCTGCCATCTTTTGCTGGCATTAACATCAGAATGGCTTTCCATTGGAAATGTGCCCAGCTCCATATCTGAGTGATTCAGCATGGTTACTGAGAGTCTACCTGTTTGTTTCATCCTCCTCCCCTGGTTTGTATGTCGCATTGTGTTGCAGGCGCCGGCCCTAACGACAGCATCACAGCCAGCTCAGCCGCAGGGTTACAAAACGCTGCGGAAGTGAGCACCCTGCCCCCAACCAACGCACCATCGGAGTTAAGTTACCCACCAGAACCCCAACAACCATCCCGGAGCAAGAAGGAGTCGGGTCACAAGTCTACCCGCACCGGCAAGCAGCACCATTCCAAGCACCGCCACAGCTCCCCTCACAAGAAAACCAGCACGGGAAAACACAAGGAGAAGAAGTATACTGGGAGGGACCCACTCAAGCTGTTTAAAAAGAAGGATAGCAAGGGGAGTGACAACCACCACAATCACCACCACCATTCCAGCGGGCACCACCGTAGTCGCCACCGCTCGCCCGACAGGAGGCACGGCAGGTCTCGTAGCGCAGACAACACCCTCGATAGCCGTCACAAGGGCCGCTCCCCTGACAGACGCCATGGCCATCACCGCCACCGCTCTCCCTATCGCTCTCCCCATCGTTCTCCTTATCGCTCGCCTCGCCGCCACAGGTCTCCGCACAGGTCCCCCCGTCGCTCTCCCTACCGCTCTCGGCAACACTCCCCAAGACGCCACACCCGCTCCTCAGACCCTTACCGCCGGTACGCCTCCCCACAGAGACCGAGCCAGAGCAATGAAAAGCCCAACAGTGCTGTGGCCGTACCCAAGGAGCCGCCCAAGACTCCTGAAATCAACTTCCCGTTTGAGGACAGCGTCCTCCCAGAGCCCCCGGCTCTGGACCGCCTGAACCGCGAGGCCACGCTTCCATCATTGCACAGGGAGGATCGCCTGTACGGCGAGGACAGCCTGCTGTTGAGAGCCTCCTCAATGGACAGAGCCTACAAGGGGGACAGCCTGTTGAGGGACATGGCGTCTCGGGGTCAGAGGGACACCACCATACCCAGAGTGCGCACCCCCGACTCAGATTCAGGCTACAAGAGGTACAGCTCCCTGCTGAGGGGCCGCTCACCTGAGAGGGCGGAGAGGAACGGGCGCTACACTAGCAGAGACAGCACTCCAGAGTCCGAGTACCGAGCCCGAAGCCTGGGGCGTGACATCTCCCCGATCAGGAGTCCCAGGAGAGAGGACTCCGAAGACGAAGAGGATGATGACAATTTCGTGGCGGCTAAGGTGAGGGAGTACTACAGCACGCTCAAGACCGACACCAGTCAGTCGTCCAGGCCCTCGCTCCCTGAGCCCAGGAAGACCTACAAGGACAACCCCAAAGACCTGAGTATCTGATTGGATGACTGTCAGCCAATCCAAGCAAGCAACCCACAATACTAGCTCATATTACCACTTGGTTCTACTGAAATGCACCCATGTATACACACACGTACACACACGCACACACACATTATGTAACAGCGTTGAGTTACGAACAAGACAGTGATTCCAAAATGATTTTTTTTTGAAAGCTGTTTATTTTTCTTTTCTTCGATTGTATGTTTTATTTTTTTCCTCCCTTGTTTTTGTTGAGGCATTCTACATTTACAGTAACTCAGACTTTTCCAGAAAATGTAAAACCATAAAAAACAATGATGTGCCTAACAGTTCCATTAAAGAGCAACTTTTTCTTTTTTTTTTTTTTTCCAATTTTGATTATTTGATATGTGGCAGGCGCTTTGTGACGCGCTGTCAGACGAAGATGTATGTACTTTTCCACATGGATCCCATGGAAGAACCGTGCACCTGGATGACTGTAACTGGTGCTCACAATGATGCTGTGCATGTCTCTACCGGTTTCAATGTCTCGCTCTCTTTCTCTATCTCTCTCTCTCTCTCACTTGCTCTCTGTCTCTCTCTCTCTCTCTCTCTCTCTCTCTCGCTCTCTCTGTCTCTCTCTCCTGCCTTCATTCTCTCTCTTTCTCCCCAGTGCCACTGTTTTTTAGACATTTGACCAGACTATAGCACAAGCCTGCATTTGTTTGTATATTTTTGACAGTTTGCAGTATGTGTACATTCAGAGGTGATCATTTTAATGAATGAAGGGGAAATCAAAAGTTAACTATGATGATGATGATGTTAAAATTAAAATAATATATTCAACAAATTAACGCGCGTGTTTTTGTTTTGGCTCAGTCTCTGTATGTCATGCCATCCTGTGGAGGTATCCCAGCATGAAGTGACGCTTGAAGTTTAAAAAGAGGAGTGTGATTTTCCAAGGCTGCAGCAGAAGGTCTAATCTAATCTCGTCTTTTGGTCAAAACAAAGGACGTAAAAAGTGAAGTGTTGTCTCAGGCCTCCAAAATCTGCGTGTTCTTCTTCGAAACCTTTGAAGAAAAGCAAAGCACGTCCGTCTGTTTTTTTCCACAACATCAAAGCCAGTCTTAAAATGTTCCTCCACTCCTCTCACGTCTTACTTTGATTTGTGCTTCATCCGTGCCCTCTCTCTGCCGACACGCCTTCACCTCCCCAGTGTTATTCCTCTCCCTGGGTCCTGTCTGCGCAGAGGTTTTTCATTTGACGGAGAACAGGCAGCGAGGAGAGCCGTGTCCATATTTCAGGACGGTGACGGCGATAGGTGGAGGATTTTGACCCCACCCTGTACAAACGAAAATTTAGTGGACTGCAGAGAGTGTCCATATTTCAGGACGGTGACGGCGATAGGTGGAGGATTTTGACCCCACCCTGTACAAACGAAAATTTAGTGGACTGCAGAGAACAGCATGCCCCCCCCCCCAGGTGACCTGTGAATGCCAGCAGGGATTTACTGCTGCAGGAAAATGTTCAGTCAGGCATTTGCTCAATCGAGAGACAGGAAGATGAAGCAGGTTCTGACTCTATAAACTTCTCATAGCATTTACTGACATTCACTGTGAAGATACTGGAACTTAGATACCCAACCATGGCTCTTACCCACTGCACCTTCCTGCCTTTTGACACTAAAGGTGTGCACATGTTTGACATGCAGCAAACTGGAGATTTTCTCTGCTTACATCATGTGAATTTCTTCCCAGTTTGCTGCAGCACATGCCAAGGTACTTAATAGCATATGTTCAAACGTGCGCATTCAAGATTACCCTGTGGACACAATCTGTGCAGCTCGTAAGAGGAAATAAGAAGCAGAGATGAAGCTTCGCGATCAAACACTAACATATCAGAGCTGCTTTTTTTTTTTTTTTTTTTTTTTCTGGCCCACTTTCTCCACAATTCAAACGAGCCTCATCGCATTGCTGTGCTTTTGATGCAACCATCTGAAAATGTTTTTACACGAATCCGGCTCCACACACTTTTGCACTCGCACGGAGATAGTTTTGTTAATCCTCCATCAACACATACAGTACATATAGCCCACAATGCCCGCTGCTTCTATGTGATTCAACTTGTTTTTGCTGTATTTGGATCCGATCCTCTGCAGTCTGCAAGAAAAGACAAAGAGGAGATATTTACATCCCGCAAACCCTCCTCTTTTCTCCCTCCTCTCTCGGAGCAGGGGAAGCAGCACCTAAATAATGGATGTAATCCACTTTCCAGCACCGAACCCACTCTCCTCCTCCCGTCTCTTGAAACCTCTCTTGCTCTTTATCAGGACATACTCCTCCTCTGCTTCCCGCCATCAAATGCAGGAACGAAGCTCCATGTTTTATTAGTGTGCAACCCCCAGAAATGATTAACAGCCCATGTTTGCTGACAATTTATCATGTCAGTGTCAGCGCAGGCGGGGAGAGGCGGTAATGAAATGTCCAATAACAACAACACTACGGCGCTCCCACCACATCAAGCCGCCATTCACCCATCAGCTCGGCTCCGGGTTCCCTTGTTTGCGACCTTGGAGCCCTCTTGCTTCTGCGTTTCCATGGAAACAGCAATGCAACGAGCTTCATCCTGGAGCTGACTGGAGCAGACGGGTTGTAGATGCGTAAACAAGGCTATGGGAGAAAAGCAAATGAAAAGAAGTTATTTCTGGTGGCGTGCTGAGGATTTCGAGACGCTATCACTCAACAGAGCGCAAATATGTTGAAGTCAGTTTTCTCAGAGGAAGCTCATCATCCTACAAACCAACTCTTCATCCTCACGCTGTGACTGCCTCCTGTGGGGTGAGGGGTGGGGGGGGGGGCAGGTGGGTTCATAGGGCTGATGGGTTTTTCTTGTAGTGGAAATAATGGCATGGTTCACTAGGATGTGGTGTCTGTGCTTGTGACACTTGAGGCAGTTTTACTGGATGGTCACACTTATCAATCACCGTCTCATCCGCTCAGTCAATGAATGCCCAGTTTGAAATGCTGCCTTTCCTTCATTTTCTTTTCTTTTCTTTCTTTTTTTTTTGAAGCATCCAGATTTTTAGTGCAGTCCCTGTGGTGATTAGATAGAATGTGTTACATCTGCCTTAACAGCTGCTGTTTTTAACCTGATTCCGGTTCCCTTCATTAAAGACTATAATACTTTGTTTATAAGATGATTACTGCGTTCACCATCTTAGTTTGCATGCTGATATTTGCTAATTAGCTTCTGTGGTCCTTCCTCAGACAAGTCTAAAGTGTCATGTGCCAAAAAAACCCCTGAGAAGTAGAAGTGATCAACAGATGTAAGACGTATAACAGTCTGACCATATATTTGACTCTCCGTCTGAACTTGTGCATTTGGCAGAATGGAGTTACGTTAAGTGGCAGGCTGACAGCGGAGTGAGAAAAGTAAACACAAAAAGTTGTTCCAGAAGCTCCAGAGGTGGTTTCCTGCGGAGAGGTTTTGTGTCCCTACGGTTGAGACACTCCTTCAGAGAAACACACTGAACTTTTGCCTGTCCCGGGGGTGCGGCCCCTGGCTCTCCTCCTCTGCTGAAATGTGCGCCTGCATGAATCTGAAAAGAAGCGAGGCCCCCACTTGTGGTGTGGTGGGCGGTGTTTTTCTTCCCATCAACGTCAGGACTGAATCCTACATCCTGTTTCATGCAAACCTGGCTTTTGATCAAAGGGCAAAAATATCCACCTCGAAAAACTGCAGTTTTCAGAGTGACTCATCCACTGTAGAAAAAGAGAAATGTCCTTGTGTCAGACTGAGCAGATTAAATAGTTATACTTTCATAATAAATGCATGTGGAAACGTCCGCTTTGCCTGTTGCACTGTTGAATGATTCATTTCAAATTTTGTGTGTGGCTGTTGGGCCATGGTTATTATAAGAAAATACGGCCCGGTTCAACTGAGGAGTGTTTTTCCCGGGGATGACTGTATCTGAGAAAATTTTAAAACATGTACAGTACAACAACGGTGCCCTGCAGAGGCTGCGACAGAAAGTTTTAATGGACACAGAGAAAAGTATAGATCCCCCTCATGTCGCCACAGGATCTCAAAAACCCCACTAACATCTGTCTGTCTGTCAGGTCTCTGTGGGGTAGTCACAGGTTTTCAGGGGCTTTGATCAGCTGTGATCAACAGTCAGGTTAGTTTACTCTTCTTTATCTCAGAAACTGATGATGCAACTTTTCTGCCCGACGTGGTGTAAAGGTCAGCTGTGACTTCCATAGAGCTGTTTATGACATAGGGATATCTGACCCCTACTGTACTGTCACGATCAGGGATGGCTGTGTCCTCCATTGAAATCCATGCTGTGTCTGTGTTGTCGCCAAACACCAGAGAGGGAATTGGGTTACGTGTTCAGCACAGGTCCACAGATAATCACATCCCGCCGCTCAGCCCTCCTCTCAGCATCGTTTCTTTTTTTAGATTTGACAATATCAGGTTAAATATTGATGCTGTGATGTTGCTTCAAGGGAGCGGAGGTGGGAGGGAGGAGAGTGTTGCTTTGGTGATGTACAAAAGGAGTAACGGGCCGAGATGTTCTTAAGTGGGTGAGCAATTTGGAAAAGAGAGAAGAGACATCAGATAATATACAGTGTGTAACCCGTCAGGGCCGACCTACATCCAGTCCCACAGAGTGAGTCACTCACACATGAAACAAAGTTCTAGCAAAGTGATACTTCCAGAGTTGATTTATTATATCAGAGTGTTTTACGAATTCCTCCACGCAGCAGGTTGAGGGCCTTGGATAGTAACACTCACAGCTTAAACGCTGTGGACTGAATACACAAGGGCAAATGGAGGCTCCTTCCTAAAAGCGTCTTCTGCACGAGGCGTCGTCTCAAGGCTAAATTCCTGTTATGTATCCAAACGGAGCGCACACATTTTCCGGAAAGCGATAGCACCGTGTATGTGAATGCACTCCTCTGTAGCCCTGACCCATAAATAAAACCCACCCTGACACCACCTGCACTATAAATATGTATGTTTATACAAAGGAGGAATTGACACGTTAATATTAATGTTTGCTCACTGACTCATGTGTCACGTACAGTATTCTGGCCTGCTATAGATTCTCAGGGTGGAAATGCTTGCTACACATTTATATGTAATGTATGTGCATCAGGATGTAATGCACAACTGGAAATTTGTTGTGGTGAGTGTTGTACTGTGAATAAGAATGTTCAGGAAAACACTCTACTTTATCCAACATGTTCAAACAAAAGTAGATTTTCTTGAAGTTTTGTCGACAGAGGGTTCAGGTGAAGACACACTGCTAGTAATGGGAGGTCTCCAGTCAGCTAACGCTGTTTCTATCGGCCGCTCGTAATGGATCTCGATTATTCATTATTGTTTGCTGCGCATCTTGTAACTGAAGCTCTTCCAGTAAAGTACAAATGCATGGGGGGGGGGGGGGGGGGGGGGGGGGGGGGGTAGGAAATTAGATTATGACACAAGAGACAGCAACTCCCATGATCCTGTGCTGATTCATGATGTCATGAACTGCAGCCTTTGTGGTTGTTTTGATTGAGGGCCCCCTTTAGCTGCCGAGGCTCCATGTTGCTAATCAAAGTAATTATGCTGAATCATACTTTGGATCTGAAAACCAAATGGACCCAACATAGAATTCCCAGAATGGTAAATGGACTCCATCTATGTAGGCCCAGCCCTGTGATGACCATTCACAGTGCTTTGAGACTCACTACTACTACTGCTGCTGCTGCTGCTGCTGCTGCTGCTGATGTAAAATATTTGGTCCACTGCATCTGATGGATCCTGGCCTGCGGTAACATGGCCACGGGGCAAGTTGGTGATGGGACGTTGGCGTTCCAAGAGGCCCTCTCCTTCGTTTACTGCCCCTTCACTGGAAGCGCTCTCACTGCGGACCGATGCCTCTGTAATTGGGCCCTTGACTGAACGACCGCCTCTGATTGGCCGAAGCAGCAACAAGAGTCAAAGTCTCTGCGGTTTCACCGAGCTGATGCAGAGGACTCTGCTGAAGAGGGTTCACCATTGTCATCCTGAAGGGCTGAGTGGTGGCTCTCTACAGAGGAGGAGGAGGGGCTTGATCCTGAACTCCCACAATACACCTGGCACACCTCAGAGGCCGAGAGCCAGAAGCAGATGTGTGAGACACATGCAAGAGGTACGGCAGTGTTGCCATCAATCTCGTCTTTTCAACACGGACGACTTCATTCGGGTTGCAGAGGGAGTCTCTTTATTCGCCATTTCTTCTGATAGGCAAAATTTAATTAAATACTGAATTAATCATATCCATCATTTGACTTTTCTTGTGATGAATATGTTTTGGTCTGAGCGTTAACATGTGGTCATCATTTACCGCCTGTGGCCAGTGGAAAGCAGGGTCTCTGTTATAAAACTGAGCGAGCTGTTGAGAAGCAGTAAAATCATTCACCCTTTTTAATCACATCCACTCCATCTTCTCCTCATGTTGCATAATTCAGAAGCCTATTATTCCAATGTTTGGACTCCAACATGTTTCAACATAGTTTAACCATGTGATTTACAAATTACAGACAAAAAAACATAATTCCTTTAAATGTCTGAGAAGGAAAAAACATGTTTAATGGAGGTAATGAGCCTACATTTTAATTTAAAGTAAAACAAACATTGGATAGAACATTGTGTTAGCTGCACAGTGTTGATGGGCAAATGTCTGGTTCTGTGTGTCCCACAGTGTCATCTTGTGGCAGGTTGACGTCATCACACCCTCCCAGCAGCGATGAGCCCAGTGGTCTGCCCCACACCCGGATTGACAGGTGACAGACAGGTCACAGATTGGAGACCACTTCCTGTAAGACCCTCACAGCCCACGAGCCATAACTTAGCAGCTCCAGCTGCATTATACAGCAGCCAGTTTCCTTCCCGAGCCGCCAGTCATTCAACATGTGGGGCCAAGGACTCTGTCAGAGAGAGAGGGACGGGTCAATATGTCACCAGAGGAGCTTTTTCGTGCCTGCGTGTTTGTGTTTGTCACGGTCAGGGTCAGAGGGAGATGATGGGGAATTGATTTAGTCTAGCTCGTAGGCTGATGTCACACAGTAGCACGCCGGCTCAGGGTCACTGACGTGGCGAAACGTGCGGGTGAAACAGGGTGAGGGAGGTTCACACAGAGTCATGCACTTGTCACCGTGAGGATCAATTCACGGCGCTTATCCAAATGTGAGAAATGCTTCTTCTTAAAACTCACGCTCCCTCTTGAAACACTGAGCCAGCACTAAACTTCTGAGTGATTTATTTTCTTACACCGGAGATCAGTGGGTTACTCATATCAGTTGGAGTTGAGCACGCGTAGTTTCCTTTTTTTTATTATTATTATTTCTTGACAGGGACTCTGCGCAGCACACGTTCATCTGCTGCCAAAATGTTTTGTGAGGCCTGCAAGACTGACAGGTGATTTAGTGAGGGCTGTAAAAAAAAAATAAAGTCTTGCAGCAAGGACACGGAGACGACGGGCCCTGCGGGGGCTGATTCACTGTTTACTGCACAGAAAGCATGAGTCACCCCCCCCCCCCCCCCCCCCCCCCCCCCCCCCCCCCCCCCCCCTTCCAACCCCCTGAGTCCCCCCCCCCCCCCCCCCTATACGCTGTGTACGCCTGTCCGACAAACACAACATGCCTCGCTTTCAAGTTGAGTTATTGCCTGACCGCTGCACGGTGCATTTTCCATCACCCTTTGTGCATCACTACATCAAAGCACCGATTGATATACAGCATGGTGGAGTTAGAGAGGGCGGGACGCAGTCATCAGCGTAGAAATCCACTCAGGCAGCGCAGGTTAAGTGTTTTCTCATGGCATCATTCATACTCACTGCCTTTTGTTAACGGTATCTACTCAAGCTCTGGCGCAGGATCGCACCGAACTCCAGAATGTAGGCAGCAGAGTCAGGAACCCGCTGAGCCACTGTTTACATGAACCGCATTAGTTCAGTCCCTATGGTGTTGCTGTGGCACGTATAACAGAGCCCACACATTATCTAATGTACACAATCTGAAATGCAGTGCACACACAGAGTCCGTCTCCACCACTGTCTCCAGCTCTGCTTGAAAGCTTTTCTCCTTCCAGAAAATGTTAGGCCTCTTGAACAAACCCTCACGGTCGACTGTGGCATGCGTAAACATCCTGCCGGGTGCGCTGACCTGGCGTGGAGCAGCTGACCAGACCAGCAACACGCAACGGCAGCCATTACAGTAACCCCGGCTGACCCCTGACCCCTGTGAGTGCGCTGCGAACCCGGAGAACATCATGATGCCTGAGTGATTTAGTAAAAGCCAGTGGGCTGGGTGTCCTCTATTCATTTCAATCTGCATTACGATTGTGTCCACTTGAGGGCAGCAAATTAAGTGGTAAACATGACACTGACCTGTTGACTTTATAACGGCGAGTGTGTCACACATTCATCTGAATTCATGTTCGTGTCCACCTGATGAAGTTAAAAGCCAATAATCAATCATTCCAGCTCTGTTTGGGTCTCCTCCAGCTCTAGAGGGAACCTTCTGCCCATCACGCAGCACAACGCTCCACTGTCATCGCCTGAAACTTCTGTCTATTGGACGTTAGGCGCTGGTCAGGCCGCAGGAGGGTTCATGTGAAACTGCTGCTGACGAGAGCTGTGAGGGTGAGCCAGTTGTGGGTAATAAAGGCAACACAATCATTTTAATCAGTCCTCATTGTTCTGAGGGGCCAGCTTAGCTGCAGAGCTGTAATTAGAGCTGTTCATCATGTTCCATATGGTGCAGTTATCTGATCTATTATTGATCAGGAACCAGACGAGCGGTGTGGTTGATTTGTTCTGGATTCAGCCGCAACACTGTTTACCCCTGAGACTCCAGAAGTTTTTAGTGAACTCCTTCGCTAATAGAATAGGATGCTCCTCATCACCAGCATCAGATCACTAAGGTGCGTTCAAAGACACAGAACCTGTGCTGGTTTCACTACATAGAGTATTTATCACTGATTCAGATGGTGGGGGATCAAAAGCTACCATACACATTTATATAGGACTTCTACAATATGACCAACAATAGAACAATGTGGATCCATGTTGTTCCTAATAATGGAAGAGAAAAGAATGTCCCTACATCCCCCCAGCTCCCCTGAGCTCACTGTTATGGTTTTTCTGAACGCAGCAGCTGTTTTCAGAAAACAAGCTCTGACAGAGCGGCTGTTTGCCTGTTCCCCGGCAGCACCACATGGCAGACACACAAAGCGAGCGACTGGCTGGTTAACACAGGAGCGTTTGGCAGCTAAACGCTGGTTTTGTTCCTCGGGAGCAGGTCAGGCACCGAAAGCTGCAGGCAGAGCAGGGAATGTTGGACTTGTAGTCGTTATTTGCTGTATCAACTTTATGAGCCCATAATATGTCCAACATGTGAGCGTGTTGTGCCGTCGGAGGCCGTAAATGACCACTGCAGTGAAGGGTTTGAAGTGAGTGGCAGGTATTACCAATATATGACCATAATAAATCAATTCAGCCGGTTTGTTTTTTCATGTAGGGATGGATGAAGTCAGTAGGGTTTAGAGGGTAAAGACACTGCAGCTACCTGACATTCCTCATTAATCTTCTTTTCCTCTCCTGTCTCCGCAGCCGCTGGAAACATCTTCAATCACTGTGATTTGTCAGCGCGCTTGTTTTGAACAACACAATCCGTTTGAATACGTTACGTGTGGTAGGTGTTGGACAGCAAACTGAGGACGGGTTGGGATGTTAATGCACTACTCAGGCCAGAGAAGAAGCCCTCAGGCCACAGACACCCCACTGCACAGCTACTGGCACATTTATTGTCATTAAAGGACCCTGCCTTATTACCTTAGTCTCCAGCTGCATTGTCTCGGTGGCCTACTTACACTGATCTTACATGGTCAGCTGCAGTAATGAAACACACAGCAGGGAGACAGTCCAACAGCCATGGGGTTGGATAGAACAGAAATTCAGCGTTTCATCCCTTAAAGGGCTAAAATTGAACTTACTCCTCGTTAGAGTAACACACTGATACTGTGAAGTGCATGTGAAGAAGAAGCCTGGATCTATTTCTGTGCAGGTATGCTAATGTCTGATCACAAATCCTGACTGATCTCTTTCAGTTGGGAAATATTTTTTAAAAATGCACGTGCAGAGACAGGGAGAACAAACAGGAGCATTTCCTGCTGCTGTTTAATAGTGTGAACCAAGAGCCAAAAAAAAAGATTCACAGGGATGACGTCTTGAGCAATAACTGTGAGTGATGACATATTCCTGCACCGAGGCATGAGCACCAGGCAAGAGTCTGTGTGTGTGTGTGTGTGTCTTTGTTTGTAGCCAAGCTATTACTGATGTTGTGGGAACCTAAATCTGTTTTCACATTTCTCAGTCACATTATGTCATCATTATGGGGATTATTTTTAAAAAAAATCTATGCATTTTGAAGTAGCAAGGTTGTTGGTGAGGTGTCCAAGAAATCCATCGAAGTCAATGTCATGACCTCAGAATGGATCACTCGTCTGTGTGTGGGCGTGTACTTGTACGGACATTTTGCACAAGGCTTGTTTGAGTGTTGTTAGTGTGTAGAGTTTACAAGAATGCGTGTGTGTGTTTGTGTGTGTGTGCGCGCGTGTTCTGTTTTCAAAGCCCTCTGGGTTTTCCCAGCATGAACATTGACCTTGTCAGGACCAGTTGACCTCATGAGGACCAGAGCAAAGCTCAGCCCTAATGTGGCAAAACTGAGGACCTAGTTAAGGTAAATGTTTAGATGTGGTATGTGGTTAGGGTGAAGTTAGAGTTACACACGAGTCAGTCATGGGTAAATGTAGGTTTAGGGGTTTGTTTAGGCTGTGCTCAATTCAAAATCCTAATAAGAATAGCTGAAATACTGTGTGTGTGTGTGTGTGTGTGTGTGTGTGTGTGTGCCTATGAGAGAACCCTTGTTCCTTCCATGAATTCTTCGCAGCTCCGTGTTGCATCCTCTGATCGTAAGCATGAGTAAGGAATTGTGTCTGACGTCTAAGCACTCAAAGGACGAATGAAGATTGTGAAATCGTGTGTGTGTGTGTGTGTGTGTGTGTGTGGGAAACGGGACCCTCCTCTCCCGCCCCACTCTGCACATACCTGCACCTCGCCCCGTGCCGGACAATGCAGGGGTGACGGTTGAGTGATTAACAGGACAGGGCAGAACACGGCGTGTGTGTCACACCTGAAGAACAGGAAGGGTTGTATTGAATGAACGTGGACTTCCTCATGAAGCCTGAGAAGGTCGGCATCCTGGAGCCACACGTCCACACAAAAGATTAAGGAGCCAATTCTTGCTCCCGACTCCCAAAATAGAAATGAATCAATGAGATCTGTTTGGACTTTATTGAAGGTAAACTGAGGACAAACGTGTGTCACAAAAGAGCTGAGCTGTGGAGCCGCGTTGAAGGGCTGACTGTATCTCTGGGAAGTGACAGCTCCATGGGCAGCATGACGCAGTGTGTAGTAAGAGCTGGTCACACAGCGGGACACAGGGCCCGAAGCCTACGGGTTCTGTGGGAAACTGGCACTGAGCATGCTCCACGACCCCTGTTGACCAGCCGCTCCACAGTTTGTAAGGGATCTCTCCAGGGAGAGACGCTCCGCTGCTGCGCTGCTCCACTGCTTTGCATGAAGTGCAGGAAAAAATAGAAATCACACAGGCAATCTCTTTCGCTTGTGACTGTTGGCTCCCACACAGGATTCAAGTCTGAGGAATGAAATGCTTTCCCTGGAATAGTTGAGTCTCAAGTTTAGTTTGAGGATTTGTGTGTTGAAAAGCCCAACTTCATCACTTTGTTGTCTTCACACCTGTGTCTGTGAGACAGAGCGTGTACATTCACGTCTGTGCAAACAAACGCTCAGTGACGTTCCCCAGAAGTGCACGTCTGAGCGAGTGAGACCTCGTGCGTGGGAGGCTGCGTCTGTCCGATCATTTCCCTGCTGTACTCCACTCTGCTGACGCAACAGGCCTGCGAACGCTCCTTGGCCCACAAACACTGTGACGTTGGCTAAAGTTTACAACTGCTGCTGTCCCGCATCAGAGCGATGTCACTGTGGAAGCTGGCTCGGGCTCTGGCCAGAGCTGCTGTTGCACTCATGTTGACATCTTGCAATGTTTGGTCGATGGTTTGACTCAGAGCAGCAGTTTGTGGGAGTTGTCTTCACTTCTCCTCACTTTTTAAAAATAAAACTTTGCATTTCTTATCTTGACGAAGCATTGCTGGACTGTCACTCGCGCAGGGGCCAACTGAAGGGGGAGAAAAATGAAGTGATGATCCTGAACAACTCTAAAACACGCACTGACCCGTGACCTTACAAATGCATGCAGAGTTCAACTCCTACATACACACAGACACACACATTTGTCTTGTCTTTGTAAATCCGGGTCAGTCCCCCCTGTGCCCTCCCGGCTGACCCTCTCACGGACCTCGGTCTGACAGTGATGATGTCAGACACGGAGGTCACCAGGGATTATCACCATCAGCCATCAGAGCAGTTCGGTGGCCTTGAGTGTTTGAACGCTGCCATCAGACTGACAGTGGTCAAATAAGCCGCTCCACGCTGACTCAGCTTCCTCCTTCACACACACATGGACACACACACACACACACACACACACACACACGATGAAGCTGGAGATGCAGTTGAACTTTGTCAATAAAACACACAGAACATGCATGACGATTTTTTACTGACAAAGCGATGTATCATGTCCATGTTTATTTCTAGGTCAAGTTTCATTAAATATTCTTCTTCCGCTCTGTTGCCACAGCTTCCCACCATTTCTTACAGACCTTGTCATGGAGCGCTTCTTATATTCCTTTTTCATCCTCTTACCTGAAAAACAGAAAAATGAATTAATCTAAATTAGTGTGTATACTACGCAGACATAGATAGATATTTCAGTGATGCAGCACAATAACTGCATCTTTACTCTTTATGCATGGTGGTCTCATGGTGTCTGATCCCAGAGATCACAGACTCCATCGCTGCGTGAGCTCCCTTCTCTTGTCTTTCCTCCCTCCACACACCTGGTAGGAGAGGTGAGGAGGAGAAGAGAAGGAGAGAGAATGTAAGTCCATCTCACCCTTTTCCTTTAATTAGAGGGGAGAGTGTTTTGATGAAGGCACATTCCCTGGATGTTATAGCTATCAGTCTGGTACAATGGGGCCAGCAGCACAAACTGTATGGGGCTGAATGGGAGGTGTGTGTGTGTGTGTGTGTGTGTGTGTGTGTGTGTGTGTATTACTGCAGGCAGGGGGATCTGAAGCCCCGTTAGATTGAAGACAGAGACACAGAGAGGAGGGAGGAGACGTGATCGGAGTGAGAACTGGGTGAAGATGTGGCAGTTTTCTTCTCTTCTCCTTCTCTCCTCCGCCCTCCCTTGCTCTGTGTTTTGGCTTAATATTGCAACGTGATGATTTCTCCAGGCTACAAAATTGCCACTACCTGACAACCCTCAGAAGGACCGATAAGCTCTCACTGATGACAGCACCTGTCGTTAGTCCCAAGCAGTCTGACTTTCTCCGGGGTTACAGAAGACGCACAATGTCCTCAGTTACAGGTCCTATTTTCCACAGATGGAACAGAATGAAACTGCTGCAGCGATGTGTGAAATAACGAGGTTCCACTGCTTCCACTGCAGCTCTGTCTGACCCCCTCCTCTGATTCTGTCCCTCTCTATAGGTGGCCTTGTCAGATGACCCAACCACAGCCAGTAGTACGCAGGCAGACCCAGCAAATGGCCAGTACCCCATTACAGGCCAGGTTTCTGGTTTCTCATCATCCAGTCTGCCCGGCTTCCTTATCAGCCTACAAAGCTTTTCATCTGCCTCGCTGGTCCTCTGCCACGCCACCAGGTTCTCGTTTAGCCTCCCACCCTGGGAGTGAGGCTGTTTAGAGGAATTATCTTTCATCTTTGTGGGTGGACGTTTACATCGGTGTGGAAACAATGTCTGAGAGCGGAGGACAGATGGACCAGTCAGTAGTTATTAGCTCCTGTGAGTGTGATTTGGAATGAAATGCAAAGAAAGCTTTGTGTTTTGTTTTTTTTTTTTGAGGGGGGGTCTTTTACTTCGAAATCCTGTTTGAACCCCTCTTCCCTCAAAACGCTGCATGTCTTTGTGTTGGTACTCAGCGTATCGGAGCTTGTGCGTGAGGGTTGAGGTCAGCTGTTCTGCTCCCACTCCTCACTGGCTCCACAAGTGTTCGGTGATGAGATCCAGATTTTGGACATTGGCTAATCTGAGGATTTGAACTCAGGCTTTGTGAGGAGGACATGAACAAACCCTGCAGGACTGGTGCTGGTGCTGGTGTGCAGAGTGTGCAGACGATGCCTGGGACTCCAGTGTTTGGACTTGGCGACAGGGACCCGCTGGTGGGGACAAAAGGCCTCTGCTTTGGCCCCTCATGTGTCCCCAGCTGAGGCTCTCAGCGGGCATTAATTCTCCTCTGTCAACCCCTGTCGACCCCTGCTCATTACACCACTTACTGGGAAACCTCTGGTGTACACCTCGCTACAAAAATGGGACAATACCTTTGTGGAATGTGAAATAACAACAACGCAGTGTGGGAATATTACACTGGGCCAGAGGAAGAAGGAGGGCTGTTCATTAGAAAGAAGAACTTCCTGCCAGTGTTGAAAACCTGCAGGGATTTTTTGGGAAGAAAGGTGGTCGTGGTGATAGGGGGGGTCTATAGAGACACTGTTCATGCAGGGTTTGCACTTATTTTGTACTACAAAGCAGTAAATGACAAACATGTTAGTTGCATGCAATATGAATCACATTGTTAAAGTGTCCCAGGTGTTTTTTTTGATGTTCCTGCTCTCAATAGCACATCCTGTTCACAGCCAGCCAGCCAGCAACCTGTCGGTCTTAATGTTTTACCTTTGACAGCTCTGAAGATCTACGTTATTGCTGCACTCAAGTGCACTTTTCATTCTGATGTGCATTTATTTATTCCATATATATCTGTCCATTCTACTCCACCACACTTTAACTATGCATTGTGGGAACTGTTCCCATAGTTTTTCTGTATTTGAAAAATAAAAATCCTGAAAACAAGGGGTGAATTGGTTCACTGGCCCAATCAGAGCGGGTAGCTAACGTTTGATCCCGCCCCCTGCAGCAGCAGCAGCAGCATCATTAGGCCGGGGTCACACATACCAAATGTTACTGTGGTGAACTGTTGCCTGCCATTCTTTTCCAATCTGTGGGACCAAAGAGGCCAATAAAACATTTGCTTCCCATGGCGAGGCTTCGTATGGAGCTGGACTTTGGTGAACTTTGATTGGTGATGTTTGCTCACACTCTCCCTGGTGAAGAAAACACCTGAAATTGATTCAGCAGAGGCCACCGCTGAGACTCATAATGATGTAGTACACTGTCGTATTAGTTCCTTTTACCTAGGACGTTTTAAGTAGTTAGTTAACTCGGTGCATTTACTTTTTATCTGTTCTTTATCTTGAGCAAAATGCTTGGTTACTTCCTCCACTGCTGCCAGTGACACGTTCTCCTCATTAACGCTCTTCCTGGGTCTCTATCTCGTTTAAGTCTTTTCCACAGGCTCATCAGAGCTGCTGTAGTTTGTCAGTGAGCCTCACGCTGCAGATGCCAGCGCACGGACAATTCATGTCATGTGTGCGTGGAGGCCACGTTCGTGGTTTTTACCTCCCCGCTGAGTTTGCAGGACTTTGAAGCTGAGTCTGTGGAATGAAAGACGATCTCTGATCTGACTCTCTCCTCCTCATCCCCCCCATGTTACTCCTGTTCTAATTCTCCCTATGAGATGCAGCTGCTCTGTGAGGTCACCGTTCCTCCAGCCTGGCTGTAAATAACTCCACTCTTACTTCTTACACAGCCCATCTCTATCTCTCTGTTTTCCCAGCTCCTATCAGTCCAAACTTTCCTCAAGGAACACGTCTCTCTCCCCTCGTTACTGATGTTTCTGACAAGTTGTCAACAGACAGGAGGATGAGGTTTTACACACTTTAGCTTCAGATCACTGCGCATGTCTGGGGTGCAAATCAGAAACGTGCTGATGATTCACATCCTCACCACCATCACAAGATGAATGACACAACTGCTTCTGGATGATCTCAGTCAGGAAACCCTGTTGACAAATATCTGAGTCATTTATTTCCTGATGAGTAATGTTATAGTAAATTTGAGACTAGTGATTTTCCTTTTCTTTGGACCCCACAGTTTTTCTCATGTGATGCAGTTCACTGTGCTCGTGCCTCAGTGCAAAGATTACACAATGACAACTTGATGGATTACCATGAAACCCGGTGGAGGGATATGGTGTGTGTCAGGGAGGTGCCCCTAACATGAATCTGGAGTCAGTGGGCGGAGCAGGGATTCTTTTTGATGGTGTGAAACATAGTCAGATAGGACCATTAACCAAATTCAAGACTGTTGGGCCTGGGTGGATGTATGCAATCTACCGAGTGCCAGTCTAGCTGAACCTGTGAAGACCACTGTCATTGCCAGTATGTACGTGGAGGGGTTTGTGAGTCCCAGTGAGGCTGCAAGCTATAGCCAGACAACAAGTGCTGAAAAGATGCAGCTGACACGGCGACATAATACTCAGTTACTCACCCAGAATAGGGAGAGGTTACTGAAATAACATGGTTGCAGCTTGTAAGGGTCATGAGTTTAGACATCCCAAGCTCAGAGTAGAGGAAAGGAGACATTTTAGATGGGGACCTCCTCTTGGAGGTCTTTCCCACATGTGAGGAGACCCCAGGGACGGCCCAGATTCTCCAGTAAGAGCTGGAAAGCGTGACCAGGAAGAGGGACGTCTGGGTTGCCGTTGCCTCGCCAGCTCCCTTTGTGACCCCAGCTTAGATGAACAGAAGACAATGGATTGGATGGCTGTTGAGTCATAAGTCATGTTACAACACATTTGTTTTTGGCATTTCTGTGGTCACATTGGTATGTATGGGGTTTTGGAAGCAAACCCTCTTAAACCTTATTCAGCTTTCTTCTCCAGTTATTCTCATGTGGTGCAGGTTGCAAGGCTGGCACCTGAATAAATCCACTCAAGCTGCTGTTAGAGGTGTCATCAAGGACAGTGTGCAGTCGCCACGGTCAAGGTTCTCCAATGCTTCTCTTCTCTCTCTGGCCCGCTGAATGTCTGGGATTTAAAGCACACACTCACACAGTGCCCAGCTATCCCACTTATCACCAGGGAGTTACTTCATCTCTGTTGTATTTTTTATTTCCTTATAATGCTGAGGTCTATGAAAGTGACATTCATCTTGAATCCAGACATGTGTCTCTATTTCCTATGGTAGTGAAAGCCAGATTCTGCTGATGGAAACATCTCTAACACAATGCAGCGGCCCTGAGAGAAGCCAGGAAGGAAGAATTAGCAATACATCCTCCACACCAAAGCCCCGGTCCACGTCGTCGTATCGCCACACAGAACACATCTGTTTATTCCATTAAAGCCCGGTTAATTTGTCACTGCGTCTCAGAGGAGGGTTTATGTGCTTTTCCACTCTGGCAATTCTCCATGAGTCAGACATGATTGGTTAACATGATTTCCCAACTGTGGTCATGTTAACATGGACATCAATGATCTGAATCTTTTGAAGGTTTTGCTTTTAGCATATTGGATTAAAATTCCTGTGAACTAGTAACAGAGGAGAGTCTGAATGTAATTCACCACAGTGCAGCAGTATTTGTCCAGGCTGAAATATTTCTATTTTTCCATCTTGCTTACACCCAGGCCATGTACAAGACATGGCTAAATAATGAGACATACTCCTCATGCCTTCACTTGATTATTTCTTATTCTGAGTGTGATCATCTGTGGGTTCGGTAATCAGAAAATGCTGTTCACATGGCAGTGGCTTATTCAATGGAATATTGCTTTCCATGGTAAGTGGGGGAAAAAAGGTGCCAGGATTTTACTCAACGCTGGTGGAAGAACAGTTTCAAGATGTGGTGCTGACCCTGCCGAAGACGTTCTCGCTGAGTGTCGCAGACAGATAAAATGCATTTGGCGGTTTGTGGCTGGCCGGCCGCAGCTCCTCTGGCACAGTTTAAATCCCGGGTTTCCTCTGCGCTCTCACAGAGCCAGGCTCAGCTGTGGTCATGCTTCCACCCAACATGAAAGTATAAAGCTAATTAAAACATCCTAATTACAAAAATAGATGCAGCTGTCCTGATGTGCATGGGGGGAAACAAAATAACGGAACTCAGCATAAACCCATTCACCCATCCCACGTGGACACTTGTGCAGACAACGCTCTTAAAAGATAAAAAGAGCAGAATAGCTGTGTTTTATATTTCTTTGTTAATCCGTCATCAAGCCCATGACAAATAGAATCTAAAAATGTCAAGAATTAGCACTGAAATGCTTTTTTGTGGCTCAGGAAATATTTCCAAACAACACACAGGCTCAACAGTCCCCAGATCCCAAATGTTGCAGTATTTGTGAGGGATGGAGGAATTTATATCAACAAAAGAGGGATTGATAATGATAGAACAGCAGCTCGGGCTCATTATGTGAACACACAGCGCTCAGTGGAGAGTCTCGCATATTTTAAACAAAGCTTTTTTTTTTTAGAACAAATGGAGCATTTCTTAAACTTGGAGTGGTTGATTGACACCAGGCAATAACAAACAAACCAGCCACGATTCCACCAAACACCACCCCTCTAACACTCGTCTTTCATCTTCCTGTCTGAGTGGAGCTTTGACTGAGCTCATTATATAATTAGGTTTCTGTGTCTTGTGTTGAGCACGAGAATGTTTCATCAAATATCCGTCTCTGCATGAGTTATTTCCAGAGGTGCCGATGTCTCTCACTGAGGACCGTGAGGAGGAGTCATGGGCTGATGAACGAAGGCAGATGAAGAGATGATGATGATGATGATGTCAGGTTGTGGTCTGATCATCCACCTGGCCATGGAGACACAGACTACACACATCACACAGATAGGAAACAGGAACAGACTGAGACTGAGTGTGTGTCAAACAGAACAAGACTATTTAGTCTGTTCCATAACTTCCCAAGGATCCATTGATAACACTGCAGAAACCACAGCATTATTGGCAAAAGGGCTGGAAGTTAATGTGCACATCCTGTGAGTGTTTATCAGTGGTGCATGCAAACCTGCAAACCTGTTTCCATGCATCCTCAATATGAAAATCAAAGTTGACGTTTCTGCATATATATATATATATATATATAATCTTTCTGAGTATCTGTGCTTGTCCAGGACTGTTGCTTCACTAAATAAAGCAGAGCAATGGGCAACATTGACGGTCTATTTGGAGCTGTAATATTCAGCATCATCATCTTCATCTCCCTCCCACTGTCTTTAATTGCATCCCGCTCGCCTTGCTTCCTCTTTCCTACCTCCTTGCCAACCAAACTTATTCACTGTATTTACATATGGACAGTAACCCTAACTGAAGGCCACAGTATTTTTGCTCCCTCCCAAAAACAGTGGATGACAAGAGGGTGGTTTCACATAAACAGTTTTAGCTAAAAAGCAAAGTGGCGCCATAAATCTGCTTTCTGAAAGTAAATTGAAAAGAATCCACGGGAAATAAGAAGTGTAATTGGTCAGTAAATCCTTGTGTTGTGTGTCAGTTGGTGTAAGACTGGAGGAGGAGTGGAAATGTTGATGGGTCCCAAGAGAGTCTTCCATTCTTTTGCTAACGAGGTCGTGGCGTCATAAAGACAAGGCTTGAAATGAAGGAGCGAGTAGATGTCACACGGCTGATGAAGCCTGTTGCTGTGGTTGCTGTCCAATAAGTGTTGTGGGCAGTGATTCATGGGTTCTTCTTCCAGGTTTGGACAAATCCAGAGTCAGTGTGCGGTAATATACATTCACCTGTTGAGTAATCAAAGAGCTCTCTGAGGCCGTGTTCAGATGCGACCTTTCCACGGTGAACCCCAACTTTCACCCAATGCCTGGGACGGCCTCCTGCAGTATATGGTTGGAGGGATGGAGAGTGTCCTTCTGCATTCTTCAAGTCTGGAAAAGGTTTTCCAAACTTTCTAGAGATCACGTCAGAGCTTGTGTCTGTTGCTGGGGATATTGGTAGATTCCCACCTTTTTAATTTCATGCTCTACCTGGTGATGATGCTGAGACGGTGCCTGGTCCATTCTTGAAGCAACGCACACCAGCACAGACTGGCCCAGTTGTTGTGTCAAATCTGTTAATGTTGAACAGTCACACTGCCCCGTGAAAGTCAGTAGATGAAAGTTGTACAACACTGCTCTGTAACTGTGACATTTAGCAAAGATCAGGTGATTTTGATCAGCAGATCTTTCAAAGGTCATACATGTTTTTCCAGTACAATCTTGTCCTGACTGGACTGTGTTAAGACCTTTATTCTGGTGTCATCAGAGGAAGCGTCCAAGGAATACAAGTGAGAATGGAAGAGCTGCTGCTGCTGCTGCAGGCCCTAATTATTTCCAAGAAACAAATAACGTCACGCTATAATCACTTCAGCTCGTCACTTGTTCCAAGTTTGACTCTTTTGTTTTTAAACAGTTTTAAATGGTCCTGCCTCCATCAGTGATCTGCTGAATCCACATGAGTGCGATGGAGCTCATCTGTCAGACATATGCCTCAGTGACTCAGCCTGGGATAAGTCCATCCACCTGAAGATCCAGGACAGGTCAACTCAACCCTCCTAATGCTCATTGCTTTTAATTATTGTTTTTTGTAACAATGCTCAAAATGTTCTCCTTTGCCACAATCACCAAAATAAAATGAACTCAGTCCTTCTCTCCACCAGGACCAGTCTTGGAATCCTGCAGGGTCTGAATCTTGGTAACCCTAAGATATGATTTCAGAAGATCTAAAAATGCTATCCTATAGTAGTGCTCAAAAGTATTTATTATTTGTGATTTTACAAATACTGCATCATCCACATTTGTGGTTCAAATCATTAAACATCCCAGGTCTGACACCAGCTGCCTCCTCATCCTCCTCGGGTCTCCTCAGTGTCCACCCTGAGTCCTGCTCCAAGATGAAATACTTGCAGCTGTTTCTTCCAACATTCAGCTGGTGATCTGCTGACTGACCCAGCAGGTGCACCATAGCGCTCCTCCAGTAATATGCACAATTACCAGGGAGGTTCAAGCCACAGCGCTCCTAACAACCATCTCTGCTCTATTTGTGGATTTTTATCCATTTCATTATTTTTGGCTCATTAAGATGATTTACAAAAGATCAGTTTTAAAGTTCATTATCAGGTAGCGTGTGGTTTTACTGAAGATTTGGCTACACCCTACATCTGTAACTAAAGGGATGCAGATGCTTGTTCCTTGACTTTTTCCTTTGTATCATCAGAGCATGATGTTTCTGTGGAAAACAGTTTTGCACAAAAAAAAAAAAACATTTTAGTATGCAATCATATCCCATCATTTGGGCTCAAGGGTACAATGCATCGCATGCACAAGCTCTAGATTCACATTGCATATTCAGTCACCTTTCAAAGCAAATGTTGAATGTTTCAGTGAAGACTTGTTTTGCAATGTTTGCGTGCATGCATTTGCATTCACGTTCTTCTTTCTTGTGGGTTCTCTGAATCCTCTGTCTGGCTGTTCTTGTAATATCTTATTTTGTGACGCACCATGTGGCTCAGCTCACTTCCACTCATGACCTCACGTCGGGTCCACTCAGAACTTTTCTTAGAAACACTTCCATTAAAGACTGGCATTGTTATGTTCCACTCACACACACACACACAATGCCACATGTTTGCACAGTTTTGTTCAGTGGTCCATGTTGTTCAGAATAGTTGTGCTCTGCATGTTTTAGAGTCTTTCTTCAAGGCTACAGCAAAGACATGCCCATAATGAGGCAATGGAGAATAAGGAAAGGAAAGAGAAAATCTCCACCAAAAGTGTGCAGACCCTCTTATTGAGAAAAAGACATTTCACAGATTCTCCCAAAGAGGATCACGATGCTCATAAACTTAACAAACGCCATTTACTTGTGGGCTTTTTCTTGCGCAGCACATCTGGACTCCCCCTCAGATTAAACATCCCAAATGTGACCTGAGCTGGAAACGATTTGTTCACCAGCAGAGCCGTCACTCCTGCCAAGAGACAAGGGGGCGGGGTATGGGGTTGGGTTGTGGGTCAAGGTTGTGTGTGTGTGTGTGTGTGGGTGGGTGGGGGGGGGCCGGGGGGGGGGGGGGGGGGGGGGGGGGGGGGGGGGGGGGGGGGGGGGCCGGCGATGGTCGGACGATACTTGGCTGCGTTTGAAGATGTGATCTCCTATTTGATTTCCATTCAGCAGGCAGGATGGGAGGGTGCCGATCCCTGCTCCCCTGGGCTGCCACATCCAACCCATATCAGGGTCAGGCAGACCCTCTTATAAACACTGATTAAAACAGTGGAAATGGCTGCACACCGCGAGCCCCTTATGCAGACAAGATGCAGCAGGATGGAGTGACATGATAAAAATACATATGAAGTGAGATTACCCTCAATGTGTCTTAACCTTAGCTGAGTGTCACCATGTGAAGTATTCTGTTTCTGGTAAGTGGAACAAAGTGATCTTTTCTTTCTTCATGATTGTTATCTCGCCATCCTGCCAACTTTTGTTTTTGATGAATCACCTTGAAAACACAAACTTAATATCTGTCGCGTAAGCTATTGTTATCATCAAAGCGCACAGCGCATGACTGTGTTTATCACGGCATCTGAAACAGATGCCACAGGTTCAGAGGGCACTGCTGACTTAATTTCAGCAACTTTATTACAACCAGACAGGGAAAAACTGGAGGATGATGTCAGAATCTGCAGCTTCACAGGGAGGCAAACAAATGCTAGTTCGTCACTTATGGTGTTTTCAGGACGGGGATACACAAGTCTGCGTGGTTTCATCTGGAAGTGCTCATTTTCTCCTATTTTTCTGCTGAAAAATAAAACAGAAAATGCGTTAAATGGTCATAGAGAGAGAAAAAAAAAGGAATTAAAGGAATTAATGGGACAATTTTGAATCCTTTTTTTCTCCACAATAACAACCACAGTGATATGTATCCAGTGGGGACAGACTCAAAAACATGTGGCTACTCAGTGGAAATCCCAGAACCATTCCATCAGAAATGTGGGAACACAGAGCTGTGAAAGAGCACTTAACATAAACATTTGAAAACTGTAATTAGACCAATATCTGTGGCAATACCAGTGTCACGACACACAAGGGTTCCTCTGTCCTCCATCTCCCAAGCCAATTTTCTCAATAAATAGCAAAGACAACAAGGGAACTTTAAGAAAAACAAAAGAATAAATCCATCACAGCCAACTGAAGCATCTCATGTTGGATGTTTTCATCTTGCAGGGGAAACATGGTCTGAGAGGAGGGTTTCTCAACCCTTGTACCCTGCAGGGCACTAAATGGCTTCCTTATCAGATTAAAACAAAAACTGAAGGAATCCTCAGATTAAAAGCTCTGAATGAATGAGATGGAAATGATCTAATTCGGTGCATCTGTTGTTCATTTGAATGCCTGCTCCCTGTGTATAGACACTTGGGCTCTGTGGGGTGTATTAAGTGGAGTCTGGTCGGGAAGGGGGAAAGTCTTTACGTGCACGTTTGGCAAAATTAAAAAATGCATATTAATATTCAGGTGAAAATTCTGAGGTTATTGTCCAGCAGGTTGTTGTGTATTTTATCTCAGATGTACTGTACAACAGCAGCGTCTCCTCCAGCAGCTCCAGCCTCTCCCAGACCCCCCTGGCTTGGCAAGCGAATCAGAAATAATAAAATATAGTGCTGTTTTTATGAATGGGGCTTTTTGTAAATCCAGCTATGGGACGAGGGATGACATGTTTATGCCTCTGAAATTTTAATATGATACAATTATATGCTGGCTTTATTGTAATACGCCCTGATTTCAACAGTGCTGAAGGAATTTCGCAGTAGCGTCGCTCAGTCGTGCTGAATGCGGTCTCTCGTGAGCTCACATTGTTCTGTTGTGATTTTGAAGAAATTCTCAGTTCAGGCACAGGAATAATGACAGGGTTTGTAATTGTGGACTCAAAGGTCAGGATCCTGGGGTTTCCATTAAATGAGTGAATAATGAGGATTGAATCGAAATGTTTTCAAGCTCATCTGGAAGTTCTTAGAGTTCACCAGTGTCTGTAAATAGCTTCCTGCTCCTTTTCATCTACCAGACTAGACTGACCTTTTATGAATGACTACTGATTAATTACTCAGCAATTATACTGTTAAACATTTTAAAACGTGGACTGTATATAAAGTTTGCCACGTCCTCCCACTATCCAGAAATGAAGCCAAAGCATCCAGCAAGCAAATGCCACCATCTTGAATATTGGTGTCGAGCAGCTGCAATCAGGGGATAGAGAGATGTAAATTGGCCCATCTCCCATCCACTAACATGAAGGAGGCAGGATGTATGACCCATGCTGCAGCCAGCCAGGTGATTGCGATGCTTTGGCTTGGGGGAAACCTGAGAGACGATCCTGCAACTTTCTGAGGAAACTTCAGCTTGGTGATTATTGTTTATATACCTACAGTCTTGAAAGCTTCTTTTAATGTGGAAATCATGTTTAACATTTCTTAAGGATCTCTACTGAGTTTGAAATCTCTGCAGAAAAATGGCACTTATCCTACCAAATAGGATTTCCACCCCCCACCCCCCCACCCTTGTACTCTATCCCTCCCTTCCACTGTCCTGCTTTCCTGTTTCCTCCTCATCACACATTGAAACTTCCCAGAGCACGCTTGCTATCTGACGAGAGCAACACCCTGGGAACACCCTTGTTGGCTATTGTCCTGCGGCTCATAACTGAGCTACTGAAACATTTTATGATCGCGTTTGAAGCGATCGGCTTTTTCCTGAAGCTTCTTGGTGGTTATACACTCATCGTATTGCCCCACGCCCAAGACTCCGCATCGTGCAGGGTCACTAGGTTAAATGGATGGAACGCATTAAGGAACAAGAAATGAAAGAAAGAGTGAAACCTGAGAGATGATCCTGATCATCCTTTTGCCTTGGTGCTTTGAAAAAACATGACTTTGATAGACTATAATTGCCATGAGTGGAACCCATTAAAGGGTTTTATGGGTCGAAGTAATTCTGTCCACAGCAGGACAACCAAGTGAATGAATTCTTTGTTGAGGTCCATACAATATATGAATCCACTTTATTTGTGCCTGTCCTCTTTCCCCGGGCCATGTACGGCGTGGAGCAGTTGCAGATGGCTTGTTTCAGGAAACCACAGACCCAGAAGGGATCCCTCTCTGCTGTGCATTTAGTATACAAACTACAAAGGCAGGCTGCGGTCAGCACACCCTTGTGAAAGGGGCTAAAATAGTGTCAGCAGGATGTCCAACAGACTGCGAGAGAGCAGAACACAGATCGACAAGTGAGGGAGGAAGGAACACGCTCTGTGTGCACCGCTGAGTCCCCTTCTATAAAGATGCAAATAAAATATTCATTTTGGATTACAGCTTTTACAGGCAAACATTATTCCAATAACGGAACCGTGTTTTACTGCCACTGATGATAGATGTATTAAAGCTGGTTCTGATGAAAAAAAGAAAAATTACCCCGAGTGACTGCCTTTTATGGACTCTGCTCTGTGATGTGTTATAAAAAAAAAAAATGGATACCAGACTGAGAGAGCGCGCCCAAACACTTTGCAAGTTGCTGGCTGAGGACACAAGCCATAAAAAGGTTTTCTGGCATGTGCAATGCATGGTCCACGAGACATCAGGGCACACAAAGACCGTTCATATGGATACCATGAGGGCTCACTGGGACAAACTGGCATCAAGGTTCATTGCATTGAAACTGATGTTTGTGTAGTTTGTGAACAGTTCCAAAGTGTACCTCACAAAAGCAAGAAAAAGTGTGAGTTTACATCTATTTATGAATAAAATAGAACTGGTATGTCATGAGATTGCCAGGTTATTTAATTAATTCCTATGATCGATTTCCCTGAGGTGTGAGTGTAGCATCATTAAAAGCCAGAACAGAAAAACACGTAATTATTTCTTTTTATTGATTTGTGAAAATTGTTGGCACAAGTCTCCTCTCTCTACAAAAGCTGGCACTTGCCTCTGCCTCCACTTTACTGCCAGCAGCAAAAAGGTCCACTGGCTGCTGCAGCTTAGAAACAATAAACATCAACACCTAGGTAGAGTGGTAACAAACCATTGTGCATGTAAAAAGCCTATCATGTATGCTATGTGAGAACGTACCATCAACTTCTGGTGCTCCTCTGTACCCTAAGGCCACAAGCTTGTTTTAAACTGGATGATCCTTTTCTCTTAATATTCTCCATCTGGTCTTTTTAATCTCTTCCTCCGTCATCTGCTCACTTACATCTCATGCAACCTTATCATCCCTTCAAGTTCAGAAGTGCATCTGACCAGAGCTAGTGATGGTTCCATTAGCCTGAGAGCTGCTGTGTGTTCATCTATTCTGTAAGTTCTCATCCCTGTCACTGAACCATCCCGATTCCCACCATGACTCTTATTGGCCCTATTGCAATCAGAGCTGCAACCACAGCCAACAGCACAGCCCAGAGATAAAGAGCCAAGCAGAGTATCTTTATCTTTTATACCCCCAAACATTTGTTTTTATCGTGCTCAAGGACTGCATCCTGCCTTATGGATGGGTTTTGGCCCAGAATGCCTTTGTGGATCAGTTTGTGTCAGCGAGGCTGCGCATGAGATGTGTATTACACTGTGTAGGCTCGGATTCACTGCTCATGTTTTGCCAGCAACCCAGTCCAGTTGTTCCTGTCTCTTTGCATGTTAAAAGCCAGCTGTGCAGCCATTCCACGCTGATTAAAAGCCAGAGCTCATTTGACCACTGCTGGGTGATTAAGTGATCGAGGTACACCTCTTCGGAGGGGGTCAAACTAAATTCTAATATGGAGTTAATATTTTTGGTGAAGGGCTGCACATTGCTTATGAGCATTGAAACTCTTTTAATGTGAAAAACAGAGTCCAGCTCCTCCTACACAGGCAACAATGCAGCGTCCTTCCTCCTCTAACCCAGCGGTATTCCACACGGCTTTTGATTTTCAGCATTGTTTTTGTGTTGGTTCCTCATTCTTGAAATATTGAAACATTACTGTTTTTCAGTTTTCCAGCCCTGATCTGAAAGGATGTGATAAACAATGAGGGGTGTGATGAGTTTTTCCACACTTTCTGAAACGACTTCATGTCTAAAACATCAGGTGCAGTCATGCTCTGCGTTTTCACACACAACACCTCTAATAATATATGTTTCATCTCCTTCTTTCTGTTGTAATCTGAGCCATACACAGAGGTCAGTTTCATACAGGCATACAGTGAGTGGAAAGGCCTCATATGAGTGAAATGGCAACTCACGCTGTTCTTCATAATGTCTGGATCGGATTATACCTAATATCATTCAAGTTAATCCCTGCAAAAACAAGCAGGTATTTTATAACCACGCTGTGACGCAGGTTAAATTACCATGTAAACACTTGACCAAAGGTGTGACATAGAACTGAAGTCCTATGGGAGAGTCAAATAATGCGAGAGCAGACCCTGCGCTGACGTGTGATGATGTGACTTCAGCTGTGGGAAGACGTTGCTTAATCTGGATTGAAACCGAACCTCAGTGCTGAACCTCCAGGGCTGAGCCAAGTGGGAGTAAATGTGAAAAACATGACAGGGAGAGCTGAGCACAGCAAGTGTGAGCAAAGCTGATCTCCTTGGTTTCCTCGCCTTAAGTGTCCGCAGGCATCTATGGAGCACGAAGCATGAAACTGCTTGACAGAGCCTCGACATCATACTTAACTTGAACTTCAAATATATACAGAGAGACAAGTCAGGCACACGAATGCAGGTTAACAATGTATTGCCTTTAAAAGCTTGTTGAAGGATCATCTTTAACTATAGAAATAAACGTGTTCTCTGGAGTTTGAGCTGTGATGATCTGCTCTGTTCTAATTTACATTTATATGACCCGTCCGTCTGTTCCTCTCGTCTCTGTGCCACCAGTGCAATGCATGATGGTAGAAATTGATTTTTTTTTTTTTTAGTGACCATATGTTGTACATTACTTTTCATGATGGATTGTGGGCAACAATGAAGGAATATTGAGTACCGAAAATTGAAATGATGAACTTGTGATATGGAGGACTGTGAAGTGATTAGTGGGTGATTTCAGCCCAGACACAGCCTTTGTCTGCAGCTCTCACTTGGTTTCTCAGGGAGTGAGCCAGACTACTTGCTATGTGTGTACTGTGCCAGTGCGTAAAGCCATGATTACCCAGAAATATCTACCAGACTACTGATGAGGTGTTCAGAAGCTACAGGAGCTGAGGCGCTCCCTTTATTGAGACTTTCACCTTTTTTTTCTTTTTTTGCTTTGCAGAACTTTTGCATACAAACCTTTATAACACACCAGAGGACAGGAAGAATGAAAACCATCACGTGTCTTTTAAACATGAACAATCCTGTCTACCTTACCCAATTTCCTTCATAGACTGGTGCCCTTGTATCTGACCGAGGTATGACTATTTCCTGGGGATGTAATCTAAAGGAATCCTAGCTACCCGACATTGGCTATTTCCTGTGACTCAGAAGCCATATGTTCCTTAACAGAAACGTACACAGAAGACAGAACCTATGGGCTAAATGGCCAAACACTCATGGGCCTGCAAGAGTGTGTGACTCAGCAGAAATCATATGGTGTGTTGGTATTTCTTTAAAATTGGATTTTCCTACAAAAACTAAAACAGAAACAAACGGAATTCATTTATAATAAATACTTACCACCAGGTTATAAAGATTTAAATAGAGTTTCCTTAGTTTCTCTTCCAAACTCACAATCAGCCCAGGGCCTGTTTGTGTGTGTGTGTGTGTGTGTGAGAGAGAGAGAGTGCCCGTTGTTTGAAGCGATGTTGTTTGGTATCGTGATTTTTTTTTGGAGTGACTCATCTAAAGCTCAGACGAAGCTAATATAGGATTGCTGACTTTTTCATTTCCTATCATGTGTAAACAAGTGTCTGCATTTGAAAGACTGCATCATGTGTTTTTTTTTTATATACACCAAACCCTCTCTGCGTTCCCTTAAGTTAGATTTCATGATTATATTATAAAATATAAGATATTTTTAAGAGCCCCAGGACAAGGTTCCTTTGGTTCTTCCATATTTTGGCAAACAGCTCATCTGGTCTTCGTTCTCTGGGCTGGAGGCAGCGCATAAACTGCACCAATCTGTTATAGTTTTAAAGATGCTTTAATCACATGAATAAAATCCACACATGGTGTTTTATTGATCTGGTAACATTTTCACAATATGTAAAGGTAATTCAGTTCACTTTAATTTGCCTAATCTCAAATATCACAGTGTTGTTGGACATGAACTCAAGAGAATGGCTGTAAAATTGTGTTTTTGAAATTTTCCAGAGCACGTCTCTGCAGAAATCCCATGTTTGTTTCCAGCACACCAACAACCATCTGTCCTCGGTGCCAAAGCTTTTGAAGCTAGTCTTCCACATCTTCATTTGTGTCCGACTTGTATGGCTCTTCTTTTGTCGTCCTCTTATTCATTGTTTCACATTATGAGTTTGTAATGTGTTTGAAAGGTCTGTGAACTTTCTAGATATATTTGTGCTGTATTTTCACATCAGGTAACTTCAAAACTTGAGGGTAAAGCCCAGGAAAATGGTCAGAGCAAAAGACATCCACAGCGTCTAAACGTCAGTAGATGTTTAAAAGAATCTTAAAGGAGAAACAAGAATTTTTTTTTTTCTTTTTAAAATGACATCCTCTTGAAACAGATCCTGACCTCTTTCTGGTGTCTACCTGCGTCAACTGGGTGTTTTACAGTGACAGAGATGGGGAGAGAGGAGAGGTTGGGGCAAAGACTTTTGTAGCATTATATTCTGTGGTATATGATGCACCCTGATTGATTCCTGTGTCTATCCAAAGCTATACTCTTTGCTGTCAGTCATGGCTCTTTGTCCTTCACCGCGATGTGTTAAACCCATAATACGCTCAGATTTGGAGAAAACTTGTTTGTTCGCTAAGTGATAATCCTAAGTAGCTTCTGAAAGATTAGGTTGAAACAGACAGTGAAACCATAACCACTGAAACACAACCCTCTATATGGAAATGTGGCTGCTGCTGATGCTCCTCAATGTTCTGTTCTTCTAGAATATGCATACATCTCACACAAAGGTAGCGAGGGTTGGATGCATCAGGGTGAGAAGCAGGTACCACTTTCACGCCTGCATTGTTTGGTCCAGACCTTCTGACTTCTCAGCTTCGTCTGGACCGTGACGACAGGTGAGAAAGGAGCCTCTGACCATGGTCCGGGCCAATGCTGCACGCGTTTTAACATGCGTGAAGGTTTTCGCATGTTTAAGCATGAACATGTGGTGAAGAAGCACATGTGTTTTGGATTAACATGTGGCTTCTCACATGTATGTTAGCCCCCAGCCTGGTTAAACTTGTGTGTTTAGGATATGATTCCAAACTTTCACCCCTTCGGTGTCCTGTGTGCTAACCACAATGCAATTAGAATACTCTCAGCTCGGAAGACTTTTCACTGTAAACTATGTTAATGTAGTGGTTTGTATGTCTGTACGTCTCACTTTGTGTTATATTAAAGCCAAATTAAACAATGGGGGTGGGGGGGGGTGGACATCAGGATTCTGTCATATTCATGAAGGAATTTTAAGTAAATGTATGTGTTCATAGGGAGCCTTATTATCTTACTCTTTCCCCACGCTCCCTTGTTCCCCTCTTTTGTTCCAGCTTGTCGCTCCAGCTGTGCCTCGTCCGTACAGAGAGTCACATGGTAAAAAGTGTCATGATATCTTTTCCACTTTCCCTCGCAGCGTAAAGCGATTAGGTCATCTTGCTGTCCTTATGTTGAGTTGAGGATTTAAAGGGAGGCGATGAGGGACGTGCTGGGGCCGGGGTCAGACCTCAAACTGACGACATCAGGACTTCAGATCACCACTTTAACACATCATTATCTCAGCGATCCAGTCTGAGAGAGGTGGAGCACACGCGCTGATTAGCACGCCACTGATACCTTTGCCTAGAATGATGCCCTCCACCCTTCACCAAGTGCACTCCATGTGATCACGTTATGATATTTCAAAGGCTTAGCGATAGAGATCATTAGAGACTCACTTTGCCCACTCCGCTGTAAACAAAGGAGTTCGTGGAAGCACTGAGAGCTTTTTGGAATCTCCTCTGTGTGTGGCATGTATGATGTCACCATGCCATCCAGGCTACACTGCACTTCACCTCTGTTGACTCCTTCCACTGCCTCTCTTCACAAAGGGCTCTGATTAATTTGGTCTCTGGCTTGAGGTCTATTGTTGCCATTCCACCGAGAGCCAGAGAATTAGGGAAGCGTTCAGGTTTTGGAGGGACCTGCTGACAGCTGCTGCACAACTTGGGCAGAGTCCAGACACCCTATCTTGTGGTCTGCGTAAGCTCCCCCAAAGCCCTAATTGCACTTCAGATGTTGAGCGTTGTTTTTGCTCAGCTCTCACCCAACAAAGCAGGTTCATCCCAAAAGCTTGACCCCTCCTCCTCCTCTCATCGCCTGCTGTCAACCTTGCCAATTAAAGGAGTGAGGGCATGTGACCAAGCTTGATGTGTGAACATGTGGGTCCATCTGTGCTGGTGGGTTGTATTACGTGTGCGCCTGTAGGTCTAACAGAGGTCTCTGGATGTTTACCCAATTACTGCTGTGAGATCAAGATCAAGTGGTCCCATGCCGAAAGACGTGATAAGTTTGCAGCCACAGGAATCATATTCTGTCTTCCAGGGAAACAATTACTACAGGACTCACCCACTGTGGGAAGCAAAATGCACAGAAACACACATTACAAGTGTGTTGCAAAAGATAAGGAAATCATAACAGTTACTGAGAGTTATGTTAGTGTATCATAGCTAAATACAGAGAACAAAGCATTTGTGCTGCTGTGTGGAGAAAGGCTGCACTTGGGTAATTAAAGACGACTCTTGCAAAAAAAGATTTGGTTATTTTTTTCACTAAAACTGTGAAAATGACATAATTAAAAGACAAAACACTTGGCAGAGGTTACAGTGTTGTAGATCTGCAGCTATCATTTGATGACAAGCATAAAGGCTAATATTTTCCATGTACTGTTTACAGTCTGACTGAAGTTTCTTTAATGACATGAAGCCCATTTTTCTCCACATCAAACACAAACAGTGATATTCATTGTGTTATTCTGGATAATCTCTGTGACCTATTAACTAATAAACATAGACAAAGCTTGGTCAAATGTTTCAGGTCAAACCAGAATCCAAAAGACCACCAGCCCCTGAAATATTGTCAGTTGCCCACATTCAGAATATATAGATGAGTTTTAGACACCTTTATTATTACTTTATCCATATTTTAATAAGAAGAGTTGATGGAGATTTTCCTTATTCAAACCATAATTTTCTCTGTTTTGTGATTGAAATGTGTCCAAAATGACATGAATGTAACTTTACTGTCACTGCATGATTTTTTTTTTTTTTTTTTATTTAAAGCTCCCTAATTGAAGTGCATCTCTGTGAAACCCAAGGCCGGGCTTTGGCCAATTCATTCAAGCTTTCCGCTCCCGTATCTGCCGCCGATCTGTCCTAGAGGGGAAGTGGAGTTTACTCAACTGATAGCCGCTGTGAACGATGCTGCCTGTGCACAACTCAGGAAGGGTGACTCCGATGACCTCAATGACCAACGAGAACACACACGGACACACACCCACAGCTGGAGTGACTGCTCCATTGAGAAACAGTGCAAAAGGTCAGTACACTGACAAACGTAGCCACACACTGCGGTTTAAAGGTGGAGAAGTCGCCTTTCATTGCCACATGTTGGCACTGCCTGCATGGAGTCAAATGGCCATTCATTGAGAAACCTGAACTAGTTATTCTTAGTAGGAAATGAGGGGTGCCTGTAACAACTGTACAGCAACTATGACAACACATTAAAGAGTAAAATGGGTCACTTGACATTTTCATTGCTGCACATTAAAACAGAGCCGAGGGGCAATTTCTTCCTACTGTTTTTACTCACATGTGATCCCCTTGCTGTAAAAAAGGTTTTATGGGGAGTTCTGGGAAAAGGGGTCATTTATGAATGAAGGGTTGTGTTTAAAGGAGCTTTTTGTTGATGCTTTAGGTTCTACCCGGAGGAAGAGTTTCCAAATATCCAAACAAAAGGCAGAGGAAGAAAACCAGCTCCTTTGCAAAGGTTAGCAGGCTTTTACACAGTGAGTGTGTGGGGATCCCTGAGTACCTCAATGCAACCAGAGCTCTCAAATGTTGTTTCAGTGACCCCCAAGAGCATAACTAATTACTTCCATCATAGTGGAAAATAAGAGCTAACCACTGCAAAGTGCAGGGTGGCCCATAGTTGTTTAGAAAATGATGATGGTTGTGTGAACAGCAAAATGTTGTGATTATATAAAGTTGGTGTGAAATTTATTGAAATCATGTTTCCACTCAAAAATGACTCAGAACCTCAGGCCTGCAATAAGCAAAATGACAGAGGCAACACAAGGTTCTGGGCTGGTTTTACTCTGTTGTATTTGTTGCAAAATGTCTTATAATACATTCGTATAGCAACTCTTCATTGGTTTAAACATAAATACGACACACATATAATTTATCACAGAACTAAATGTTGTGTCCTCTCACTTATCAGTGCGCCTCCATGTTTTGTACATTTCTCACACTGTGAGTTTGAGAACAGGTCCAATCTTATCTTTAAGCTAACACTCAGATTGTTGACATGGCACCATTAGTGTGTTTGTATCAGTCACTGAATCCTTTGCTGTGTATTCGTCATTAATAACTTCCTAGCACCTACAGTATGTCTGTTTAGGTCAATCAGATTCATCCAGGTATGGTACACTATCCAAGATTTGTTTACAGCTGTTTTAAAGAACATAAGTACATGACTATAAAGGCTGAAACGGTGAAGTTCAGAGAGATGTTGCACCCATCCTGCATGCAGTGAGAATCACAGAAACAATTTTATTAACAATTTTATTGATTAAATGTGATAAAATGATTACTGAAAATAATAATAGTACTGGAAGCCTGCAAAAATAATGACAAGCTGCATTGATAATGCCACTGTTACTTTGATTATTAGAGAAAAACAATACAGTATATAGCCAATGCTGTAGTTCATGTTTGAATAAGTACTATTATAATCTGTAACATAATTCAGACCACTATGATATTATATATAATCGTTCTGTCCATGTCTCCCATGTTTTAGTGTCAGGTGAGAGTGTTTACCTTCTGCCTAAGGTATGTGTGGGAATCAAGTGTTGTAGTATAGCTTCCAGCCACAGGTGGCAGCACTGGCCACAATACTGCTGAAGAGCACTTTGGTCAGTCAGTGAGAAAAAACACAGTCCGCAGCCATCTTTGATCTAATAACAGTTGTGTTTACATCAGCATGAAAACCCCAAGTCTTCACTTCCAGAGTAAATCACATGGGTTTTAACTTTTCACCTGCTCTACAGCCTCTTTTTGTCTTCCTCTACGTACCTTGGCAAACTATTCACTCTCTGGTGAGTCAGTCTTTTCTTATTTCTGGAACAAATAAGTATCTCAGATGTGTTTAAAGTAGATATGCTGTTTCTTTAGCAGGGCTAAGCTAACTATAAACAATTTAGACAGTTGTAAAGCTAAATTCCCTGCTTTCTCCCTGTTGTATACTTTGTATGTAAGCCTGTTCAAGATGACCCAGTTAACCCACAGTTTGATGTTGGTTTACACTGAATGCTTAGCTGCCATGGTGGATGTGGATAAGTTGTGTAATGCAACAGCATAAGTGACGTTTTCTGTTAATTTGACAAGATGAATGAAACGTCCTGTTAGATGATGATTAGTCCCAACAAGGAAAAATACCGTTAGGAACTGGATGACAGACAGAAATAAGAAAAACCCTGATAACAAGTGTTGTTGACTTAAAGAGTTTGCCTTTTTAACAGCAGCTCCTAGCAGTGTGTCACAAACCTTAAGAAGGATTTCAGAGCTATGTATTTCAGATAATAAGTAAAAACAATCCTGTGTGTCACTATCAAAGGGTTCATCATATTTTTATACTATCATGTAACATATACTGCAGTTTCATATTTTTAATTTATTTAAGAACTATTTCTACAATCCACACTTTGTGGGACATTTTTCTGTTAAAACAGAAGATTTATAAGTCCACTGGTTGTGACTGTTTGGAATATATTACAAAAAGGTAAGGATATGTGTGTGTGTGTCAGGGGGATTCACATGTATGGAGCACGAGGCAGACTGGATAGCCTGCTCTTTGATCCTTGACATAACCGAGGCTCCTACAAAGGCCTCCATACAGCCTATAGCATTGTCCTGTGGAGGACACTATAGCTCATAAAACCATTACCATGATCATCCACACAATACATCATACAGCGCCTACTTAAGACCTCAGATCACTACTGTATGCGGCTGCGCTGCATGCCAGTTTGCATTTTGTCACTCTGATCCCATGAACTTCTAAGTACACAGCCTTGCCCAGATTATCTTACTTGTGGCCCCAGGGCAGGCATTTCCTACATGGGCCCCACCTCACTGTCATGGTCACACTGAAGGGCCCGACCCTCGAAAGCTGAAAGAAAGTATAGTAAAGGATGTATGTATCCATGAGGTCAGTTCTCTGGAATCACTTTACGGTCAGGCACAGAGTGAAGTGGAGCTGCTCACAGATCACATCACATCCTCACACTGTGGACATATGTTAGCGACCACCCGTGTCCCTACAGTACATACCGGGAGTGGCTTCACTGTAGCACCAGTCTACCTTGTCTGGGTGATCCCGCCCCTAGTTGTGGAGAGAGCTGGTGCACGGCGGAGCTCTATCGCAGTTGACTGTCTGAGCAGCAGCATGCAGGGACTCCGCGGAGCGCTCATGTCCCAGCAGTGCACTTCACCACCGCCCAGAGACCATCTACTCAAGAGCCGGGGATAATAGCGTTGGATGAGGCAGGCGGACCGGAGGCGGAAAGCCCGGAGTGACCTGAGGAATACAGTATTACTACAGGACCGCAGGCTGCCGCGCTCTCTCTGACCGTGGACAATCATGCATGTGCTCTTCTGGGGCTTGGGGTTCCTACTATTCCCTGATTTTTTGAATGTAGTCGCATCTACGGGGAGATTCCCTTTGAATTCAAGCACAGGTAAAGTATGTCGCCCTGACAGCCTCCGCTGCCCCCCTCTCCTCCTCCTCCTCCTCCTTCTCCTCCACCTCCTCCTGCTCATGGAGTTCATTTTCTAACAGGCGCAGAATGAATGAGTTTTGAACTCAGCCCTGCACATGACTCGCAGCGTTCTTGCCTAAACTCCACTGACTATCATTTCCTTTGCAATGCTGTGGACAGATGGCCCGAATCCTGACCTGTTGACCATCACATCTAATGAACTAATGCTCTTTAATGTGCACATAACTGCGCCGTTAACGCCGCTGTTCTGTCCTTTATCCCCCAGTAAAAGAGGAGGTGGGCGCCTATGAGATTGTAACACCGCTGCGAGTGAATGAAGCCGGTGACAAGTTTCCCACCAGCGTGCACTTCAAGAGGAAAAGACGAAGTCTGGACGAGAGCACCGGCAACAGCACAGACCACTGGGCCTCGCCAAACATCCACTACAGGATCTCTGCCTTCGGACAGAGCTATCACCTCAACCTCACGCTGGACTCGGAATTTATAGCACCTTTCTACACTGTGACAATACTCGGAGTACCCCGAGGGGACAACCTAACGGATTTTGCAACAGATGGGGAGGCGGAGGAGGAGGAGAACACGGAGTTAAGGCACTGCTTCTATAAAGGACATGTCAATGCACAAGCCGAGCACGCCGCGGTCATCAGCCTGTGCTCCGGACTGGTGAGTTTTTTTTTCACGCACGGTTAGAGCAGCCGTGCGTGTGATGACTTTACGAGCGGGTGTTTTACTTCAACACCGCTGGTCGTTAGGAGGCCATTACTGCTGGAAAAGCTGCCTCTCCATTGGCTTGTTGTCCGCTTCAACTTTCACAAACGTGTGCGCCACCTGATCGTGCAAATATGACACCTTACTTAACCATTCAAACAGGCTTTTGTAACGCTCAGATTTAACCGGGTGTATTCTAGATACGTTCTAGATATAATCGAGTCAATATTTTAAAAACAAGTTTGTAAAAATACCAGAGAGACTTCATGAGTTATTGGGGATTGAATTCGTGTTATAGAAGATTGTCTAAAACAGCTGTGGAGATTTGCAACTTTGCCCACAGTCACGTTTAATGAGCAGTCTACGTCTTGCTCCCATGCCTGTCTCTCTCACAGTCAGCTACTTCTTTACGTAGTGAGCACGGCGCAAGCACGGGTGGCACTGACGTCATTACGAGTTGGGTCCCTCTCCCTGGTCCCTCTGACTGCACTGTGATGCAAACCACAGTGAAGTGACGGTCACAAGGAAGGGGTCAATGTCCCACTGAATGAAATATCAGATGAAAATGCTTTTAAGCCCTATAGCTGCAGGGGAGGTGAGGTGACATTTATAGACACATTTTCAACCAACAGGCAGTAATGCTGCTGGCCTCAGTCGGGTTGTATTTCTGTACAGTCTAAGACAATGTGACATTCGCTTTCTTCTTGTTGCAGGGACAGTTTCCTTTCCAGTCCCAAGTTAATTGAAAGCACTGGTCATTATCCAATAACAGAAATACTGTCTTGCTCAAGTGGATGCAAGTAGGCAGCTTCATCTTGTGCCCCCCTGCTGAATAACCGACCACCCTGCTGCTTCAAATCTCTGTGCTCAGAGCCAAACATGTTGTTTCTCTGAAGATAAGAGGTCACGCTGCGTTATCAAGGATTGTAAATATGAAGTGTGCTACAGATAATTGTGCCAAACTTGTAGAGCTAGACCCCCAGAGCTGCCACAACGATTCTCCACAGCTGGGGAACAACAAGCCACATGTGCTTGGCTTGGCATATACTTTATCTAGGACATCACAGACCTCCATATCAGACATTCACACTACACAGGCCATGTAGAAAACATGTAAAAAGACTTTCACCTTGCCAGGAACATGCAGTCTCATTGTTTCACCTGATAGGCATCACACTTCTCACTGTTATCCTTTTCCCCCTAATTTGGAACAATTCTTACATGCGTGCAAATTCTCTTATTTCACCTTTTCACAAAAGCCCTCAGGTCACTTTTTTCTTTTCACTAATGAGTCGTAAATGAGACACATTCCACTGTTTGCTTGCTTTAAATATTTTTACATGCTTGTAGGTGTAGCATGGCGGCTCACTGATTCTTTAGAAAGATATTTGAACTGTATGTTGCTATAAGTTATCCCTATGTTTGTTTACATTGGGAAAGGAATAAGCATTTCGAGGAAAAAGATGGATGGGTGAAGACTAAGTGCAGTGCTTTTTTTTTTTTCTTCCTACTATCCAGCTTGGCACTTTCAGGTCTCCAGAGGGGGAGTATTTTGTGGAGCCCCTACACAGCTATGAAGGAGAACACTATGAAGAGGAACACACAAAACCTCATATTGTTTACAAGAAGAGTGCACCCAAAAAACAGACATCTGGGGAGAACTCAGCTTGTGACATTTCAGGTATGACGCGGTCCATGATGGGTATGCATGCATGCAATTCACACTCTATTAGCTTGCATACACAAACACACACAAGTACTTCATGTGCAGCAAGTGTTAGTTCACAACCCCCCAGTCAGTTGACATACATTTCTGCTCCAGTCATCACTCTTTCAACCAAACTAGCAAACTACTGCTCCTCCAAATAAACCTTGGGTCTTTATGTTTAAGACAGCGTATATACGTCATTGCATGATGTGCGCGTGTAAGGGATTCTCTATTTTCATGTGGATTCTGAGTGGAGAATTTGTTCTTTGTTTGTCTGTATGTGCATGCGCTCAGTGACCTTTAAATTGGTTCCCACAGACGTAAGCAGGCATAATCGTTGCATCACCCTGAATTCTCCACTATCAGTTTCAACAGGAACACATTATGTAAAACTAGCTGTGCTTATTGAGCTATTAAAATAATTGTACAAGGGCAATGTCATTTAGTAGCTTATCTGTTTGAAGCAAGCTAAACCTCTCCGTGTGTGTGGGCAAGATATTGTAACATGAATAAAATGAAAATGAAATGAAAATGAATAAATCTTCTCAGGGACAGATGTAGTTGATTTTAATACCATAATGCACCAAAGTTGCAATGTGGACAATTTCCCAATGTGCAGAAATGTTTGCATGACAAAAAGCGAAACATTTGGGTCAAACCACCTCAACTCATACATTGTATAGAAGCTTGCACAGCCCAGCGCCTACAACTGCTGCTTTCCAGCTCTCATACAGGAAAAATCATTTGGAAGTTCACCCTTGTATCATCCCATCTCAGTTTACTGGCTGACTTCCTGTTGACTCTCGTACTTCCTCTGCGATAAGAAAGTCGGGTAGACCCGCTGCCATAAACGTGCAGTGTAAATTGTACAATAGCAAAGTGATGCCAGCATGAAACTGTTAAATAATCAAAACTAAGAAAACACGGATGCTTTGCTGGTGGTCCAGAAAAGGAGATCTGCGTGTGCTTAGAAATCAAGAAAAAGAGAGAAAAAAGGCTGGCATTCAGCAGTTCTGTTGCCATGTTTTGATTAAAAGCAGACTTAATTATTCACTTCAGTGTTGAGAGGTTTCGCTGCCCGGTTGTTGCACTGCCTTCTTTTGGTATGTGTGCTCCATTTTTTTATGGCTTGGTGCCAGGTTTACCTAGCCTGAACTCTTTGCCCCCTTCTCTCTTCCCTCTTCTGCAAGGGGGAGAGAGGAAAAAAGGCACTCCAGGCCTTGTTCATTTGTCAACCCACTCTTTCAGCAACAATAAACAAAGGAAAAAAAGAGGCAAGAACATGTATTAACAATACCCACTTTCAAACAGCCAGCTCACCTCATGCATCTAAACCACAACTTAAGTTTGATTGTAAACACCGCCTCTTGACAAACATTGAGTTATATGGTAGAAATGGTATGGTCTATTTTTCTGAATGAATGTATTTCCCCCTCAACCCTGCATCTCTGTATATTTTTACATGACTTTACTCCCTCTGGCTCCTCTCTCTAGGACACAAACACAGACAAAAGAGGCACAAGCTGAAGCGAAAGCCAGCAGCCGAGGAAAACACTGTGTCAGAAGCAGCCCCAGTGGTCAGCGGCGGAATATTCGGTGATGTGGAGTCGTTGAGTTCCAGCCTGATCGGCGACGCTTTACTCAGATCAGAGAGCAGCAGCGGTGCCAGCGCCAGACCATCAAATGATAGCAGCGGTGACTCAGGACCTCACAGGAGATCAAAACGCTTCCTCTCCTACCCGCGCTTTGTTGAAGTCATGCTGGTGGCTGACAGCAAAATGGTGGAGCATCATGGCAGCAACCTGCAGCACTACATACTCACACTTATGTCCATAGTAAGTCCTGTTCCCTTGACTTTGTTAAGAAGGAATTGTTTGGCTGGTGGGGGTGGTTGGCTGGGAGATTAACTTGGGCTTTCAAGTGTGTGTGTGTGTATGTGTCCTGACACATGAACAGAGATACCTGTCCATGCGGCACATTGGTGCTCTGAATGTACGTACCTGTGCGCCTTTGCTGTTAGTGTTGGGAGTTGGCTCGGCAGCCTGTGGAGGTGGGCCACTGGAGGGAAAGGGCAGCCTAGGGCAGGGGTAAACATCACTTTCAAACGGCCAAGGGGAAGAGAGGGCAGCTCGAGGGAGAGTCTGTCTGACAGCTTGATGAATGTTAAAAAATAAGCTCAGGTATGTCACATAGACCGCATACTCGCGGCCACTTCAAATACCGGCTTCTGCAGGCGTTTGAGGCCGGCAATCTTCAGAGGGAGGCTGAAATGACCTATATTCTCTTCTTGGCAAAGGCTGGCCTCTCCGCAGGGGCTTAGGCCATTATCAACTTGATCCTCCAATCAAGCAAAATTGCTCCGGCTCCTGCTTTAATCTACGGCAATGATGTCAATGAAAGAGCCAGAGAAAAATGCATTGCATTTCAGTTGTTCATTAAGAGGGTTAAGGTTGTGTTGTTTTCCTACTTTCAGGTGTCTTCCATCTACAAGGACCCTAGCATTGGCAACTTGATTAACATTGTGATTGTAAAATTAGTCATTATAAACAACGAGCCGGTAAGAACTCAGCCATTGCTTTAACCTCCACATGTAAAGTGATACAGCCCTATCAGTTGGTTGGCAACTGTCATTACTTTCCTTTGTGTTTCTCAGGAGGGTCCAGTCATTTCATTTAATGCACAGACCACTTTAAAGAACTTCTGCATTTGGCAGCAGAGTCAGAACATCCTGGATGACAACCACCATTCCCATCACGACACCGCCATCCTCATCACCAGGTGCAAGAGCAACACCGCGACATGTTGTCCCCAGAAACAAATAATAGTTTAGTCTCTTAAATCCATCCTGTTAAACCATTAACACTTAAATATCAGTTCTGATGATGTATCAAGGGCTCAGATCATCAGATGCCTGATGAATGAAACTACAGTTTAAAAATGTCCCTTAATGTTTCCTTTCGTATAATGCTATTTTTCATGACCATCACATCATTATCCATGTCTCTCTCTCTTAGGCAGGACATCTGCAGAGCAAGGGACAAGTGTGACACCTTAGGTAAGGTGATTTTTTTTCTTATCACCACAAACTGATCTACACTCAATGTATGGATGATGATGATAAAGCTGGTGTGAATGAGTGAAACTTATGCTGATCCTGTTTGCTTAGGACTTGCTGAGTTGGGCACAGTGTGCGATCCATACAGGAGCTGCAGCATCAGCGAGGACAACGGACTCAGCACAGCGTTCACCATCGCCCATGAACTCGGCCACGTGTAAGTACAGCTCTCCACTCGCTATTTACCTCAAGTACTGTCATCACCACTCCCAAGTGAAAGTTTTGGCTGCAGTGAGACATGCGTAGAGCTTTCTAAGAATCCACAAATGCCTCGCCAGCAGATGGAGATCAGAGAAGCTTGCACAGACAACTTAGGAACATTCCATCCTCTTTTCTCAATCATCTCTGATGCTTTTGTTTGCGTTCGACCACATATCTCACTAAGATGTCTAGCCTGCCTTTCATTTTGAGAGGGAGCAACAAAAGAGTCTGTAATTCAATTCTCCAAACATAAGTAAAACCTGTGGTTGCTGACCACTGACCTTCAGCATAACTGCATTATACAAAGCCGTGAGCCAAACCAGAGCTGAGGGGTTTAGCCTGCGATAGTGGTGACTGTTACAGGCTTTAACAGTCCTCGTCGGTGGAAAACTGGTGGCTAGTTTTACTGCTGAGGCTGATCGATGATCGTTGTTCTCAATGTGTTCTCAACGGATTGAGGAGTCTTTAGAAGAGACACGAGCCCCGAAAAATGTGTATTTGTGTTTCAGGCTATTGCTCCTCAAAGTGGAAATACTGCGTACAGTACACACTCTGTGAGACTGTCTGTGTGTTTCTGCAAATACACGTGATGTGATAACGTGACACTTCAATAACAGCTTCCAAATACAGCACATTTAAAAGGATATTTTGCCAAAGGTCATCTCAACTTGACCCAGAAGAAACGCTCTTTTTAACCACTTAACAAAAAGTAGGAAGCTTGCAATTCATGTTTATCCACATCGAGTGATGACGTAATGCTTGACGACTGCACAGTGTTATGTGGTACCTGTCAGGTTGCAGCTGAGTAGTGAGGCTCAGGCTCTAATTGACAAACAATGACCAAGCAGATAGTAAAAACTGTTAAAAACAACACTGATGTCATTTGGAGACCGTTTTTTTGATACATCATAATCCAGCCAGAAACGATATGAGCATTTGCCACTGTTATACCTCTGTTAAATTTATCTAAGCCATGATGTGCAAACTTGTGCATTTGTCCTGTCTGATCCACAAAAACAACAGTCAGATAATTCAGATTTCTGCCAACAGATCCACCTAAAATGTAAACAACCTAATGTAATAACTTGCATAAATATCTGAGCTTGTTTCTCTGTTTCCCTGTCCAGGTTCAACATGCCCCATGACGACAGTAACAAGTGCAAGGAGGATGGAGTTAAGATTCAGCAACACGTGATGGCGCCCACACTGAACTACAACACAAACCCCTGGATGTGGTCCAAGTGTAGCAGGAAGTACATCACAGAGTTCCTCGAGTATGTCACACTCTTTTCCTCAGTATTGTTCCAAACGTGCATGGGCTGTAGATCATGTAGATGTTTTTACTGTAATGGAGAAATCAGCTAATAACTCTTCTGCTGGGGCAGGTTGACATGACCTTCTGCCAAATATCCTTTTAAAAGGTGCTGTATTTAGAAGCTATTATAGAAGTGTCACGTTATCACATCAAGTGTATTTGCAGAAACACACAGACAGTCTCACAGAGTGTGGATTGTATACAGTATTTCCACTTTGAGGAGCAATAGCCCGAAACACAAATAAACTGAGTAATGATTTCTTGGGGCCGTTGACTCTTGTCTCCTCTAAAGAGCCCTCATTCCGTTGAGAAAACATTGAGAACAACTCGTGAAGGAAAAAGTTTCACTTTTTTTTTAACTTCCTGCTGAAATGTTCACCAGTCAGCGGCAGCAGTAAAATTTGCCACCAGTTTTATTGTTGTGCTTGAGTCGTATAGCGGTCTGAATATATACAGAAACCGGTCAGGACACAGTGTACAGTACAGCTTCTAGATATGTACAGGAAAATGACCTCTTCAGCTCTACTGAGTGTCCTTTTCTGTCTGTGTCTCTTGTTTTTCTCTTTTTTTACTTTAAGTCATTTTATTTTTATTTCTTAATAGCACAGGATATGGCGAATGCTTGCTTGACGAGCCTGTTTCTAGGCCATACAGTCTCTCGCAGCAGCTGCCTGGACGGATATACAATGTCAATAAACAGTGCGAATTGATATTTGGGCCAGGGACCCAGGTGTGCCCTTATATGGTAAGTGGAACCAGTGTCCTAAAGCTTGACTGTCATGTTGTGTGTAGGAAGCCTGTTGTGTTACGTTCATGTGCTGCAGACCTCTTTAGTTGTACTACTAATAGTCCTTACTTAGGTGCAAATAAACACAAATAAATTCATGTGTAAGACAAGCCTTATAAATTATGTTCACGAAATAATCAAGTTTGAAACATTACATCAAACCACCAAACTATTGTATATTATCTTGAATTTTAAAGGGATAGTGCAAAAATATCTTCAAATTACATTGGATCCATATAGAGTGAAAGTCAAAAAAGCTTATACAGCGAATTCAGTGTATTCATAATGAAGGATATGTGCCAAATTTAGCGCACATATATCAATGGAGTTGTCTTCACTGTGCTTATTAAGCTTTAACATTTATGTGTGTGTGTGTGTGTGCTCATTAGACTCAGTGTCGGAGGTTGTGGTGCACCAGCCCAGAGGGTGCCCAGCAGGGATGCAGGACCCAACACATGCCGTGGGCAGATGGCACAGATTGCTCCCCCGGAAAGGTGAATGTCACATGTAACTAAAGACAGATCTCCAGATGCAAGACAGAAGGGACAGAATTGGGCTTTATTGGAGGAAAAAGTTCAGAATATATGTCTAAAGGGAAGAAAGTTGTGAAATGTTTTAACACTCCACATGAAAACCACATTTTATCCATTACACTATGGTGTCATACGCATATGGTTCTGTACTGTGATCTGACTATCCTCAGTGCACTTACTTGTTTTAATCTCTCAGCTTTTGCAGTGACTGGTGACCATAACATTGACAAAATAGTTATCATGCCTTGCGTAGAATTGGCCACAGACACATTTAAAGTTGTTGGTGGGGGTGAAGTTGTACATGATCATCACTTCGAGGTGACAGCCTTAGTGCAGCTTTTAATTAGAATTTTCTCACAAACCCCTTGTTTCCTGCCACTAAGACTGAAGACTGGAAAGCAATAAAGTTACACACACATGTTGAAGCCTTTTTGTGTTTACACCAGTCTCGTCTCATGCTAAGCCTAAGTGCACCACACGAAAAACACTTAATCCGGCGTCTGTTTGTTTAACAGTGTAAGATTATCCTCCTGTTATGAGCTGAGTTTTATTTATTGATCTCAAGTGTGACTTTTTCCTGTCCTCTGTCCAGCCAGACGGTAATGAAATGTCTTTTTGGGTTACTCCTTTTTCCATTTGCCTCACTTTATAATTTCTCCCAGATTAGCATCAAAGCATGGGAGATCAGATAGATGTGTTGCCAGTTTTATGGATAAGATTTCATGCGTTAACTCTGTCTGCTCTCTGCCTTTTTTTCATTTTCTGTCTTCTTTTTTTCTTTCACTTACCTCTGTCTCTCCCTCTGCTCCCATACTTGATCTCTTCATTCTTCTACTTCACTCCCTTTTTCCTTAACTCTGTCATTGCAGCACTGCAAGCATGGCCTGTGTATTGCCAAAGAGCACGATGCCACACCTGTGGAAGGGGCATGGGGAGTTTGGAGCCCTTTCGGTACCTGTTCACGGACATGTGGCGGGGGCATCAAGATGGCTGTGCGCGAATGCAACCGACCTGTGTGAGTAGTCCCTCTCTTTGTAATTATGCATGCCCACTAGACCATGTCTCCATTTTAGTTGCCAAAGTCAGTGTTCCATAGATCAATCGACTGAGGAAATTCTTTCCATAGCTCATGTTCCTTCAAGACAGACAGATCTATCAGGCTGTGTCCGAACAATTTGCTGGTAGGCAGGCGGATTTTACAAGCAAAAGAGATATGTCCTATTTAAGCGACGTAGCTGCCACTGCCCACAAACGTTTACATCGCTATGGTTGCTAAGTGACGCATCCACTAGAGGCCAGTGCAGAGGCGGAGGAGTTTCTGACAACAGCAAACATGTTGTGATAATGCTGATGTCTGTGTGTAACGTAAGACCATACAGATGCCTGTAGTTTCTTATCAACTCACTAAGTCTCTCCTCAATAGGTTCTGCTATTCTTGAAAAATCTTCCTTGTGTGTTTTGCTTGAACTACTGACTACAGTGCCCCCTGCCAAATGCCAGTGGTACTGCTGTTTCAGAATTTATGCGTATAATGGAAAAAATGCTTTAACTTGTTAGGTTTCTTATCCATCATTTAACATGACTAAGTGTTTACATGTAACAAAGATATTAAAAGAATAAAAATCCCGAATGCAAAAAAGTGTTTAAGCCCCTGTACCCAAGTGAATTCTTTAGCTATACAAAGAAGTTATGGGACAGAAAAAAGAAAAGGGAAAATCCAGAAAGCATAATACAGGGTGCATTAAGACATTGACTAAAGCCGCTAGATGTTTTTGATTTCAAACACAGGCCCAGGAATGGAGGAATGTATTGTGTTGGTCGCCGGATGAAGTTTCGTTCCTGCAACTCTGAGCCCTGCTCAAAGCAGAAGAAGGACTTCAGGGAGGAGCAATGTGCTGCCTTTGACGGCAGGCACTTCAACATCAACGGTCTACCTCCAAACGTTCGCTGGGTGCCCAAGTACAGCGGAAGTGGGTCACCAGCAAAGCCTCCTTGATCATTAGATAATATATCAACAATTCGTTGATATCCATTGGCACTAAGCATTTGTCTATTTCGTCCTCTCTCAGTCTTGATGAAGGACAGGTGTAAGCTGTTCTGCAGGGTGGCAGGCAGCACGGCCTACTATCAGCTCAGGGACCGGGTCATTGATGGCACGCCGTGTGGACCTGATACCAACGACATCTGTGTCCAGGGCCTGTGCAGGGTGAGTTATCTAACACGTTTTAACCTCACAATGATGGACTGCATGGTTCAGATTCACATGCACAGCTGATTTTGGAATCAAATATATTATCTCTGCTGATGACTCCTCCTGCATGGTGCCTCCAAGAGTTGACAAATATTTCTGCATCCTAAGAGCAAACATGTTCAATAAGTAGTTCAAACCTTTGCCCCATCCACAATGTGTTTACGTCCCTTTCCCCTGTGAACAGAAAGACCTTTAGTTTGAAAGCTTGATTACTAACATATCGCTCATCATCATCAGTATGTTTCTTGAAATAAGCAGTGGGCTGCTCTTTGTACACTCTGAACCACACACAGTGTTTTGGTTATACTGTGGTTCAGAATGTTTCCCCTCTGGTCTTGGCATGTGCGTTTAGATCTCTGCTGTTGCACTCAAGCTAAGTTCTTCATCATTGATAGAAAATAAAGACTGTCTCTTGCTACAGTCAATTACAAGCAGGAACAACTTATACCATTTCTATTGTGTGTGGCTTATTTATTTATTTTTTTGGGAAATTCATTTCAGATGGGTGTAACTCAATAAGTTCTGTTGCAATTATTTCAAGGGTCAGTGGGTTTGAGTCTGTATTCATAATCAGTCTTTCATCACGAAATGAACACGTTGATGCCAAATGGAATATGTGACATGCTAATGTTGCAGCATTTAACTTTTCCTGGAACTGGAGCATCTGTGTCTCTGAAGATCAGTCCGGCTTATTTGTTTCCGGAGCCTACATGTTATTCTATTTAAACTAAAATGCAGTAATTCACTTTTTTTTTTCTTCAACTTCCACCTGACTTTTTCCTCTTCATCGAGCAGCAAGCGGGCTGTGACCATGTATTGAACTCTAAAGCCAGGAGGGACAAATGTGGTGTGTGTGGAGGTGACAACTCATCCTGCAAAACCGTGGCAGGCACCTTCAACATTGTTCGCTACGGTGAGCCACAGGCCCTCTCTTTTTTATTCTCTCAATTTACCTCCAGCCAATGTTACTTTGCTGCAACACATAGATTATCTGTGCTTAGTCATTGGAATAAACACTGGCAGTGCACGCACTCTTGTTAGCAAGACACAGAGCTTGGCATATTAATGACTTCAACCAACTGCTTATCCCATTTGCAGGCTATAATGAAGTAGTGCGAATACCCAGTGGTGCTACAAATATAGATGTGCGTCAACACAGCTACTCAGGGAAACCAGATGATGACAACTACCTCGGTAAGATGTCCAACATTAAGTTTTAAAGAAATTACTACTTCTGCTTTGGAGCTCTGGATCTCTTTATGCTTGTCTATGTGCGGTGCTCAGATTTCAGTGTAGTGTCAGAGGAGTTACATTTAATTAGGCCGGTGGGTGCCATTACAACTTGGTCAGTAAGTTGAAAACCTTAAATATGTTTGTATACAGAAGATGGGTGTTTCTGTGTAATACAGTTTACCTGTCCATCATTCTGCAATAAGACCGATTTGTCATGATCATTAAGGCCAACGTGTGTCTAAATGTGTTGCTATTGTTATTTTCTTAAATGCTCTGTGTCTGTTTGTTCGCCTGTATGTTTAATTATGTGTCCCTTCTGAATATGACCTTCCAGTTGTCATCATTTATTTTGTGTGTATTTATTTGTGTATGGTCACAGTCATTAGGGGGCCAAAGTGGGGACAATTTTACCGGAATGAGGGCCAATTTCCACAACATATTAGTGTAATGTGTGAAATGGCGAGGAAAGTTAAGGCAGGAAATTAGCTTCATAATCGCATTAGGGTGAATGAGTGCAGTAGACTGGCTGTTAAACAGAACAGGATGCCCCTGGATGGGACGACTCCAGGAACAGAGGATTATTTTACGCCAATAAGGATTTTCTGGTGCTTCTGCACGTGCCAAAGAGAACTCTGCCAAGGAGATTAGGTTTTCAACAGCATTTGTTTGTTTGTTGGTTAGTTAGCAGAATTATGCAAATAAATCTTGGACAGATTACTCCGAAACTTGGTGAAAGTTCTATCCAGTGCACATCAAAGGGGGTTTCATAAGGGAACTGAGTGCTAGTGTCGTTTTAATGTTATATGTGAGTTAGTGTCAACAGTTGCTCAGGACCAACCACTGTATGTGACTGTTTCTCCCTGCAGCTATATCAACTAGCCGTGGAGATTTCCTGCTTAATGGAGAGTTTGTGGTCAGCATGTTCAAAAGGGAAATAAAAGTAGGAAACGCCGTCATCGAGTACAGTGGCTCTGACCATGTCATCGAGAGGATCAACTGCACTGAACGCATTGAAGAGGAGATCATTGTCCAGGTAAAATGTCGTGGTAGCTTAGCATTAGCTGTGGACAATCTGTGTCCAATAAATACTGACGGTGTTATAAAACCTACCTGACCGTATTCTAAAACCTACCAGAATGTCTGAATTTCTCTGTAGGTGCTGTCTGTAGGGAATCTCTACAACCCAGATGTCAGGTACTCCTTCAACATCCCTATAGAGGACAAACCTCAACAGTTCTTCTGGGACGCCTATGGGCCCTGGCAGGAGTGCAGCCGCCTGTGCCAAGGTGAGGGGGAGGCACAAGGGGTTGGCAGGGTGAGGTGATGGGCGTAGCCAGTGATAAATGGAGTGGTGAGTGCAGGGATGAGGAGACATGTGAACTGCTGAGCCAGAGGCATAGGGGAGAGTAGATTGTCTGGCTGAACTTGACAAGCCCATGCTAGACCTATAGGTTTGGAGCAAGTGATTAAAGCTCATCTTTATAGAACGCTGTGGCAGATTGCCGTCTTTGGCATGATTGTGGATGTGTTGGGGTGTGTGGGTGTGCAGAGGCAGATTGCAGGTAAACTCGAAAACCTGCTATGTGTTGTGACTCAAGCACTTTATTTGAGAATCTCTTCATCCACCTTTTGACACAGCCCTGCATGAACAACCAACAGTAAATTCCAATTCCCAACAAGTTCACACAGCAGGATAAACAGCAAACTATGTAATTCCCTCAGCACTTTTGATTCTCTGATTTATTTGGCTTTTCTGCCAGCCTGCGACACAATAAGCTCTCACAGCACTGAGCTGCAAAACTTGGTGACAAGAGGTACCCATAGCCAATCTATTTCTTGGAGCCACATGATGTTTAAATCTCTCTTAAACTTACTGTACAGAAGGTGCATTGTGATTGAGTGCAGGCTTGTCGACTCCAGCCAAGGTGAAGCACGCGTACCCATAGCTGCTGGTATCTGTACTGTGCATGAAGCTATTGCATAAGATAACTGCTTGCAGAAACTTTCAGAGGCTTGAATCTGCTTGTGGAAGTTAGTGGAGTTTTATTAAAGGAAAACATTATGAAACCACAGACCGCAGTCAAAATTTGATTAGATCTGTTCGAACCTGTATCCTTGTGTCTCGTAGGAGAGCGGAAGAGAAAGATTCTTTGTAGCAGAGAATCAGACAGGGTGGTGGTGTCTGACCAGAGGTGTCACGGTACAGCCAGACCTGCCGTCATCACTGAGCCCTGCAATAATGAATGTGAACTCAGGTTTGTATTTCAACCTTCAGTGCTCATATGAACCACTCACTGAGTCCTTCTTCATGTGGAGATTTAAAAAAATGTATTCTATCACCTTCGATGCAGGTGGCATGTGGCCCGTAAGAGTGAGTGCACAGCTCAGTGCGGTCTTGGTTATCGTACCCTGGAAATATACTGTGCCAAAATCAGCCGTACAGATGGTAAGACCCAGAAAGTCGATGACCGTTACTGTAGTGGTCTGCGCAAGCCCGACGACAAGGAAGGCTGCCACGGGGACTGTAACCCTGGCGGCTGGGAGTACTCCCCTTGGTCAGAGGTAAGATTGTTTGGGCATTGCATCGATCATAGTTTGTGTATATGCTTATACGTTGTTGACATTGAAACATCTGCCGCAGTGTTCCAAGAGCTGTGGTGGGGGCACCCGCCGTCGAGGGGCAGTGTGTCGAAAGGCAGCCGAGGCCGGTGGTGATGAAAGCAAATGCAGTCAAAGGGACAGGCTAACCGTCCAACCCTGCAATGAATTCCTCTGTCCACAATGGAAGACTGGTGACTGGTCTGAGGTCAGTACAGTTCTTGTTGAGAAAGTGATCTCAGTAGAGGGAGTGGATATGTTCAGCACACACACTGAACGTTTGCATTAATTCCTCCCATATCACATTATAGTTTGACAAATCTTATGCCTATAATCTACCAGTTATCTTCCTCACACTGGTGTAAACAAGTTGCTGGTTTAACTTTTTTTTGAAGAGAAACAGACCCAGGTTTAAATACTGTAGTTTTACACCAGTAATGATCTGGGTCAAATCTAAAATCCCAGTGTTGATTGCGCATGTCTCGGCTTTGGCAAAGTTGTTCCCCTCCTTCTGTACAGTGAGTGTTGGGAAATTGGTGATTGCAGGGGAAGATTGTACAAACTGTTGCACAGATTACACAGTGTAGAGCAAAGAGCTTTGGGCTGCATTCCAGAAATTTTTCACATCTCCCATGTGGCGCAGCTAAATACAGATACCTACACTTGGCTGTATGCATACTGTGAGCAATATACTCCAAAAATAATCAAATCCCTGTCCTGTCTCAGGCTGATTGCTGTGTTCATGTCATATTCTGTTCACTCATTTTGAAACATGGAATATTTCTCTGTCAGTGCCTTGTGACATGCGGGAAAGGCTACAAGCACCGTCAGACATGGTGTCAGTTTGGTGAAGACCGCCTTGATGATCGCTTCTGTGGCTTGTCTAAACCTGAGTCGGTGCAGACGTGCCAGCAGCAGGAGTGTGCCTCCTGGCAGGTCGGACCCTGGGGACAGGTGAGCCTCCTTCTTTTACACAGCAGACACTATTGTGCCCTTTGTGCCATGCTGTCCAGTAAGGGAATTTGTGGGGTTGGTTAGTTAGCCAAGCTCCTCCTTTTTGTTTGAGCCTACATGGGAAAATTAAATATTTAGAAGTTATAGACGTTGTCTTTGACAAAGCTTTGCATAGGTCAATGCTTACATACATGCATGTGTGTGTATGTGTGTGTGTGTGCGCATGTGCATGCATGCTTGGCCTCAGTTGTCTATGCACGCAAAGAACCAAACACCCAAAAAATGTGAGACATCTCTGTGCCTCCCCCCATCAGAGGATGTGCACATGTTAAGGTATATTTGAAGTTGTTTAATGAAGCGTGTTCGAATGGTAGTTGAAGTCGCCGCCACACAAGTTTGACCTTGTTTCACTGGAGGCAATGAGGCAGAAGAGAACGCGGGGTAGTACCCTCTGACTCGGCTAGAACGGAAAAAAGGAGAATGTGATGTATGTGATATATATACAGTTCCTCATGAAGTTGACTTTTGGTTTTTCTTTTTTTTGTATCTGCCTGAAACAAAAAAATGTTTGTCATGGAAGAGGAGGAGTAAAATTACCCTTTCTTTACTTGCCTACCATGGTGCGCAATTTTGGATTTGTTTGTGTTTGGCGGTTGCTTTGTTGTTTTCTCCTTTTCTTGCATTTTCTTTTTGTCTTACACTCACTCTTTCCCCACCACTCCTTTTTTCCCCCAGTGCACTACCTCGTGTGGGCCAGGCTACCAAATGAGAGCTGTGAAGTGTGTGGTCGGCTCTTATGGTGCTGTCATGGACGACACTGAATGTAACGCTGCCACCCGACCCACCGACACCCAGGTAAGGAGGGCATTTTCTTCCTCGCTTGCATCCTTCTCCCTCTCTCTAACATCTTTGTGTTACTTCTCTCAGCTTCTTCCAGTCTCTTAATGTGCACATGGCAGCAACAGTTATTTCAAGGTTGTATGATAACTGAATTATACTGTGAGGGGAGAAGATAGCACACAAAGCTTTATGTCCACCTGGACTGAATAAAGCTATGCTGTCTGATGTTGTCTGGTGGAGAGATGAACAAAGGGGAAGGTTGTACCGGCCTCACAATCCTCACAAAGAAAGATACAACCGAAGACCTCTCAGTTCAAACGCAGCAGGACGACACTATAGAGTTATTCTACTACAGAATTTATGTTTGCCTCCAAAGTATTATGTTTGAACCTTGTTCCTACCCTAATTTAAGAGCATCCGCACAGAGCAGGTTAGTTGATTCCAAGCTGTAATTTAAAACATTGGGCACTGTCTCCTTTTCTGCCATGCAGACAGAAATGTGAACTTCATGCAACAAACACACATAGACACAGAAAAAAACCAAAGGACACTATTTTGAGCTGAATGATCAGTGCTGGGCGTAAACCCATTCTAGAGGGCTGAGCATGCAGACCCAGGATGAGGCCCCCCTCTAGTCGAAGCGGCTCTTAATTCCGGTGCCTGGGCCGACAGAACCAGTGACCCTGAAGCAGTCGCCCCACCTTGTTGTGATTCTAACCAGCCAGCCATGAAGTGGGCCAACAGGCCGCCTGTCCCACTGCAGACAGCCACCAGGCAAGGCTCAGAAAACGAGGGAGAGATAGACGGATGGAAGTCTTTCTGAGCACAAGAAGAAGAGAGGTGGAGGCGACAGATGACTCGCTCAGTGCTTTCCTCACATACTTGGAAGGAAGGCTGGACCTTTCTGAACACTGCTGGAGCCTGTAGTATTTGCACTACAACATGAAAGCTGTAGTACCCACTGTTACTCACAAAGTCATAGAATCAGTCATATATTATGAGTTCAATTGAAAACTGACATCTATGTGTGTAGAGCTACTTTGCCCACCACCACAAGGCCTGTTTGTTACTATTAGGTGGCAGAGTGAGGAATGTGGAGCCTGCTCAGATCCTGTGTGACCTGATTAAGGCCCTCATTCCTAGAGCCTGGGGGTCAGAGGGCACCAGAGGGCATGAGGAGAAAAAGAGGAAAGGGCGGAAGGTGAGGGACAAGGGGGTGGATTAGGGGTGGAGTTTGCAACCACGCCAGCATGGGCATTGGAGCCCTGAATACCACTCCACTGTGACCTGTTATGACAGGGATCAGGGCTTTATGCTGAGTGGCTTACTGCCACAATCCATAGTTTGAACTGACGGGGCGGACCCTGTTAATGTTGTTTTGGTAAGGTGGGGGGGAGAGGTTGATGGGAAACAGCACCGCTCTCTAATGTAGAGCTGAAGGAATATAGTTTAAGTTGTTAATGACTGTCCCATGTCAGAGGAGCTATCTCTGATATTCATGGTATTTTGTGGCCAGGGACAGATGTTGTTACAGTATATTCACTTTGTTAATCGCTGCATAAACGGGTGTATGTGTCCTTCCTTCCACAGGACTGTGAACTGGCTCAGTGTCCCAGCAGCCACCCTGTTCCCCCAGGGACCAAAGTCCCCTCCCATCAGTCCCACAAAACCCAGTGGCGGTTTGGTTCCTGGACTCAGGTTGGTTGTCCTGACATATTCCCAATCCGTTTGCACATTTTGCTGGTTTCCAGCCTCTTAACCTTTCCCATCTGCACACCAGTGCACTGCCAGCTGCGGCAAAGGTACGCGGATGCGCTATGTGAGCTGCCGAGACAACCAGGGCGGTGTGGCAGAGGAGTCGGCTTGCGCCCACCTACCGAAGCCCCCTGCCAGAGAAGTGTGCTCGGCAGTGGCTTGCGGGCAGTGGAAGGTGCTGGAATGGACAGTGGTAAGAAAAACCACCTGTTATAATCACTCATTCACTCAGATCTGACCCTGTTAACATTAGTGATCCCAGCATGACGATCGGTATGAGCTCACCCCATGTGGTGGAAAACAGTTTGAAATAAGTGAACACTTGGAGAGGAGCTTTCCTGTTGAAATTCCCCTCAGATCTGCATCTTATTATACTGACGGACAGCCCTGTTGATTAACCCCAATTGTGTCATCAATGCTGCCATCCAGATGTTTTTACTGCTGCAAGTTGCATTTCAGTATATGCTACATAATTTTTCTCCGACACTGACAATAGTGTGTGCACACGCTATGTAGAGGGCGGGAAGGGAAGCTGCAGCTGGAAGGCAAATGTGTGTGGAGTTTTGGAGGCTCAAGAAGCAGCACGTTGTTTGCGATGGATGCAAAGACAAGGGTTTTTTTTCCAAATAACTCTTGTGGACAGAGTTCAGCGTTGTGAGGATGTTTAGACGGGTCCATACAACTTCATTTGACTGCTTGAAGGTTAGGAAATGATGTTAGGGTTAGGGTGTTAAGGAACAGCAAAATGTGAGTGTCCCCACAACTTTAGAAAGACCACTGTGTGTGTGAGTGAGAGATAGAGAGTTGGAGTGAGGCACTCTGGAGCTGGGAGATGCGAGGGGCTGAAGAGAGGGGCTCCAGTCTTGTTTACAGATGTTTCTCATCACGGCCCTAGTGATACAGTACAGCTAGACTGCAGGTCTGGTCACCACATACACACAGAAACACACTCTTGCACATGCACATACACACCCACACGTATATCAAGCCAAAGATACTCATTGACCCCCAAAAGGAAATGGTTCATCCCAAGGCTAAAAAAGATTTCAGAGGCCTATCCCAGCCACAAATACACACACACACACACACACACACTCGACTTACTAACCAAGAGCAACATAGTTTTATATTGCAGTGACAGAACACTGCAATATGACAGACCTTTGTTATTGTTGTCAGTGACAGTACAGACGACTGTAGGTTATCCAACTGCTTTACTTGGTGCCACATCATATTCTCCAGCTTTATGCATGCAAGTCCATCTTATTGTATCTATAATCCATAACATTTTGACAGCACTCTGTAAACCACTGGACAGAGTAATCCCAGGCGAGGTTTTAGAGCAGGCAGCTGTTGCATAAGTATAATAGATCGCCTCATGCAGGCTACAGAGTGCACTGTGTGTGGGAGGAGCTGAGGGAGACGCCATTAAGATTGGTGTAAGATCTACCCTGTGTCACTTTAAAGTTTCATTCCTGGGTCCTGTAAGAAGAAATGACCTTGTCAGCCAGTACCAAAGCCATGGCAATGTCCTGCATGTCCTCTTTAAATGGAATGAGATCTGTTTCCACATCCACATCCGCAACAATAAGTCATAATTGCTTTCAGTTGGCTTTAGACCTTTGTTAGAATGTGCCTCCTCATTGTTTTTATAGAATGTCTGGGCGGTAAGCAAGCAGCCTCAAATAACATCTAAATATAATAATCCTTGTTCTGCTGGTTTTCTACTTTTTTTCTGGTTGTGGCTCAAACTAGAAACACAAATGAGAAGTTGCAGCTAAGTGTTTTGCTAGTGATTGTTAGCATTGGTGCTAAATGAACCTCAGTGTCTGAACATAAAATATTCCACACAGAAAAAAGGTCTGTTTAGACACAGAGGACGTGACTGGTTCAGCTCTTGTAAGCAGGTTGTTTGGCTCACTGAGCTCATCCAATGATCCACATCAACTTGTTTCAATGGATGACATTGATACAGTGCAGTGACCGCGTCGTTGTGGTTACTGTGTCCTCTACTTTTTGTCCGAAAAAAAAGAAGTAACTGTGGCTAAACTTTAAATGTTAAGTGTCACGTTAATACACACACTTTCAAATACTTTAACTATATTATGTTTGTGTGTTTCCAGTGCTCGGTAACCTGTGGCCAGGGGAAGACGACACGGCAGGTTCTGTGTGTCATCAGTGACCAGGAGGTGAATGCTAGTGAGTGTGACCCAGACGATCGTCCTACCACAGAGCAGGACTGCGCTATGTCTCAATGCCCGTCCCGCTCCAGTGAGTCCCGACCTTTGCCGTCCTCCCCGAACGCCAGCACCAGGAACAACCTGCCCCGTAGCCAATCCCACCAATGGCGGACCGGACCCTGGGGCGCGGTGAGTTACCTTACTCTACGCACAGATTCTTTCGGGACTGATGTTTGAACCTTGGTGCTAAATCTTGTGCAGCCAACCCTTTGACACAAACATTCAAAGTCAAGAGGGGTTTTTAGCAGCAGCACTGAAATGATGTTGGTTTTGCTATGATCCTACTAATTGCAAACTACTCGCTGCAAAAGGCCACCAGGAAAAATCTCTGAAGTCATTTCGTTAATTCTCTGTCTGTTTCTGCCTTGAAGCCACGGTTCATGATAAAGGAGTAACAGTTTGGGAGAATGGGCTTGTTCTTGCTGAGATGGGAAGGTTTTTGGTTGCAATGAGCTTCAAAGTATCCATGTACATTAATTCTGTGACTTTTGGACAGAGCCAGAGTCGGTTCTTTCACCAGTTTCCTGTGTTTAAGCTAAGTTTACCAGCTTGTGGCTTCAGCTTTATATTTACTGAGCAGACATTAGAGTGGTGCACAGAAGAGGAGTGCTTCATCTTGCTCACAGCAAGGAAATGAACAGGCCGAGGTGCCAAACTGTGGAGCTTTTCCTTTTGGGTGTCCAACTCAATTCATCCTCAAGATATTTCTGTCTCAAGATATTTCTTCTATAGTCCTGTCATTTTATACGGTGTCGGTGTTTTTTCCTTGTAGTGTGATGTAAAGGCTCAGTTGCCATTTGAGGATGTTGGCCTTGTCCGTTGTGATTTAGCATGATTGTGTGACCACACATCCTTCCTTCAATCATGGTCTCTGTATTGTTCAGCTGCCTTTAAAAAAACTGGGTCAGTGATAATGTCAAATGTCCAAAAATATCTATATATCTAAAATAGCTTTGGGAAGTAACGATAGCTATTCCCGGTCAGTCTGCCCTCTTCTGTCCTGAGGCTATGTTTTTTTTATAAATCAGCAAATCATGACGCTGGTGTAACAAAAGAACTGTTCTGATTTTGTGTATGTATGTATTAATAGAATAAACTGTGTGCTGGTCACTTGTTCCTGTACATTTACTGACCAATCTCAAAGACAGCCAAGAGTTTGGCATTGCTGTTTGTTTAAATTAAATCTATATAATACCCCCCTGTGTTCCTCCGAGGGCTCATTAACACCTCCTATTCACTCAGCATCTGTTTGTGAGAACCACCTGTTTGACCGTGCACATTCTTCTCTTTTTAACACCAGTGCTCCAGCACATGTGCAGGAGGTTTCCAGCGGCGTGTGGTTGTGTGCCAGGATGAGAACGGCTACCCTGCCAACAGCTGTGAGGATCGCAGTCGGCCCAGTGAGCAACGATCCTGTGAGTCAGGGCCATGTCCGCAGTGGATCTATGGCAACTGGGGAGAGGTAAGACAGGCGCCGCTTCACTGTGAAATGAGACTATAGCTTACTATGGCCCACAGACAGATACAAGCTCAGAAAGTAAAGTGTAAACTCTGAGATGCTCATTAGGGTTTGAATAATTACTTTGACTCAGAGATTCTCCATTTCTCCATCCTCTCTTTTTACGTGGAAAATTTATTGTAACCCCAAAAACCCCTCTGTAAAACACAACCTCTCCCCTCTTCTGTCTTCAGTGCACAAAGCCATGTGGAGGTGGGATCAAGACGAGGCTGGTGGTGTGTCAGCGTCCAAACGGCGAGCGTTTCAACGACCTGAGCTGCGAGATCCACGACAAGCCACCAGATCGCGAGCAGTGCAATACTCAGCCATGCCCGTCTAGCCCCCACTGGAGCACAGACCCATGGAGCTCGGTACGCTCATAAAAAATATTCTACATCTTGTTTTTTTCAAACTCACGTTTTATTTCAAATAACTGTAGTGTTACTCTTTCACAAACAGTCTTAACAGGGCAGGATAACTATAGTGCGTTTGTGCTGGAGAAACCTCACTCCCACTCTACTTTAACTTTTAATCCCCCTCCGCTTCCCGCTCCCTCTCTGGCTCCTGTGATTGGTCAGTGTTTTCTCAAGACATTCGTAAAGGTTGTTTCCGTTGCACTTCAGTGGCAAAGACACGCTCGCCTGCAGTATGCCAAAAAAAAAAAAGTCAGCATCACATAACGCTCCAGTGTCGACTGTGACCATAAGTACATTTTTTCTTTGTTAGTCCTAGTTACCATAAGACTGTTGATGAGCCGTGTACTCGTACGTATTTGAAAAATTCAGGATCACTCCATATCACAATCAAAGTTAGTTTTGTAAAATATTGTTTTAAAGATAATTTATTAAGATTTTTTTTTTTCTCTTTTTATCTTTTGTATATAGCATTAACTTTAAAACATGATTTATTTTGTGTCTTAGCTCTTTGTATTCGCACATTTAGCCAATCGTTGTTCATATGCAAATACTGATGAATGTTTTTGTATATCAGGAATATACAGTATGATGCCTTGTTCTTTTATTATCCAAAGAATGGCCCATAATCTCCAAATATGCGGTGCTACACAGTATAGTTTGGCGTTCTGTTGTGAACATTGAAAGCGCCAGATAATATAGGACTGTATACGGGCTGTGTACTATCTATACATCTTTGTACTATATACATCTTAGACATGGCTATTGTATTAAGAATTCAATTTGTCTCAAGGCACATGTGGTTTTATAGAGAAGTTACTAATCCTATATATAGACACTTTATTTTACAGTTGATGCATTTACCCCATTTACGAAACCAACAGCGGTGTTGCCCCCAAAACGACATTAATATGGAAGAAGGAAAATGTTTGACTCAGAAGTCCCTGAAACGTCCAGTATCAGTACTAAACACCGATATACAGCAGCTGTACCAGCACTGTAAAATAAAGTGTCTAGCAGAGTTTGTGGTAATTAGAACTAATAGCCATTGTATTCCAGTTTGGCAGAGGGTTTGACCCAGATTTTTTTAGTGTGGCCAAAACAATAGGTTGAAAGCTCTCTGCTCCAAAGGTGCTTGATATTAGTGTATTTATATTGTGTTAGTTAATATTTGCTTTGTACAGTAAGTACTTGGAGTTGCTAAATATGCTATGCTCAACAATACCTCACTTGGAACTAAACACAACTCAACTAGCCATTCATCTATGATACCCTTCACTACAGTGGTGCTTTGGCCAAAAACAAGGGAGATATCAATATCAACTATGAACCATCACACTTTTGGTCAGTTAGGTGTTTATTGTGGCACATTGCCTTTTGATGCTGCCTTTTTCTGTACTTGTTTTATTTCTTTCCATGAGCAGTTAGTGGATTGATCAGAGTGGTCGGCTAAATGCTGAAGTCTTATCACAGATTTGTTAAAGTAATGTTGAATTGTCTTTGAATGTCCATGAAACACCGTGCTTAACCTTTAAGAGAATGGGCTGTTAAAATGTCATATTTTGAACACATGACACCTGTGACCACAGGGGAAGTTAATAGTGTTTTGTATCCAGAGCTCTTATTCTGAGCCAACCTAATGTGTCTACCTCAGTCTCTGCTATGATTGCCCCCCTGCCGTATCCTGGAGGGATTTTGGCTGGCTAAGATTAAGCATGAGTTGTTGAGGCTATCCAGTGCAGTCGATGGCCCTAAACACAGATCCAGGGTGTGTGTGTGTGCGTGCGTGCGCGTGTGTGTGTGTGTGTAATCTCCCACCTTGTTGCTTACACCATTTGTTTGAAAACTCGACAGTGAAAGCTGATCCAGAATCTGTGGTTAGGGGCAACTTTTGGCTGCAGCCCAGAGCCCACCCAGTTGACTCTTCCTGGTCACACATGTCTGTACTGAGATCACACCTTATTTTAAGGGCCTGTTATCAGTTTTACCACAAACCATTTCAAGGTTCAGTGTGTAAGATTAAGGTGAAAATTATCTATTGGCAGAAATTGGATAGAAAATAATCCTTGTGTTGTGTTGAATCTAAATTACGAGGCTTGTTCCCTAAAATGGCCCGTTTATATTCAAATACTTTACATTTAAATCAGGAGGGGGATCCGCTCTCAGGAGTCTGTCGCGTTTTTCACAGTGGTCCAATCTAAACATCTTTTGAGTTTTTTTGACTGAATGCTACCACACGTTGTCTTGCATGTTCGGAAGGTGATGGGTATTCATCTGCAACACGCATCTTCACCACTAGATGGCACTAAACTCTACACACTGAACCTTTAATATGAGAGCTATAGCTAGTAATTGACTCCCACGTGACTTTGTGATTGTACAGCAGCGTAAAGTACGATCGAGGCTGACTCACAGTATTAATACCGCTTATCCTATATTTAGTTTCATTTTTCAGCTGTCGCAGTTTAACTCCTTGTGGTCAAACAGCAGTATAACACAAACTCCACACCAACAGGCTCTTGAAATAAGTATATTGTATGTCTCTTATTCACAAATGGCAGTATTAGTCTGTGTTTCAAGACAATTTCTGTATATTTATGTAATTACTTGTATTTATTGTTACTTCATTATAATGTTTTGTCAGTATTTAATTTTTTATGGATTTGTTGGATTTCTGTTCATTTCCAGAAAAGGTTACGATTAAAGTGAAGTAGAGGTACCATCCAAGGCTTTTCTTCATTCTTATTCAATCGAAACATTTTTATCACATGCAGTGACCAGGAAACTAAGAACAAGGGGAAACTGAGACAATAAATATTGACTTGAGCATTATTAGCTGTGTTTGTGGAAGAGGAAATGTCCTATACCATTGAGTTTTACCTTTGACTTTGGCTGAAGGATTTAAAACAAGATGCCTGGCAAACAGCTTATGAAGCATTCCTCCCCGGCACTCTTTTCAATGGGGTGTTTTTCCTGAATGAAAATGCACAAATCACTGAGCAATATCTGTGTTATTTTATGCGGTCAGGGCCTCTGCTGACCTCTTTGAGCGACCCTGCTTTTTACCGTCTGTGTCAGAAGTTCAAAGCTCCTTCCCTGAAGGTAAATCTTTGGTGACAATGCCTCGATCTATAGCTCTCATCTCATTTACTGTGTTCACTCACTCTTAATGCCTGCCCCGGCGGCTTTTTTTCTGGGGCGCCTGGTGACGCGTGCTTGGCTATGAAGTCGCCAGCACCCTTTGCCCCCTTTCGTCCGGCCCCCTCTAAACCATTCTAGTACGGGTTGATGACAGTTGACCAACGTAGGGGCCAGTGACAGTGACTCTAAAGAGGGAGGAGGGGGCTTCAGCAAGACAATGCAGTGGTGTATTGGCAGGTCAAGGGTCCCGTTTGATCTAGGGAGGGGCCCCTTCCCGGTCCATCCCGTCAGCACAGACAGACTTATGGGAAATAGGCTGCATGTGATCCAGGAATAAAACAACAAAACAAAAGAAGGATTTCCTCGCACTGCTGAGGAGGGAAAATGGCCGATTTAGAGAAATTAATCTTAAAACAAATAGGGTTAAATATCTATGATGCATTTTGTGTTTGCAATAGCTTCTGTGAACATCTTTTGGAAGTCAGCTCGAGGTCAGGGTTGAGGTAATAGAAGGGCTGACACTGTCAACGCCGCATGCCGCGTTATTTGATGTAAATGAAATCGCGCTCACTTCTCATTACGCGGTGATGTCGGAAATGTTGAGGTCAAGTGTGTGCCAGCAGCAGCGACGTTTGTATTAGTGCGCTGCACTGGATAATTACAGAACCCCAGAGAACTTGTGGGCAAAGTTAATGAGCCCTGCATGGGTGGGGGGGTGGATGGGCACTGATTCCCAAGGTATTGTGAGGGCATCACAGCAGCAGGAAATCCCTTGTAAAAAGGTATATTGAACTGTTTGGGAACGACGTGACATTTAAGCAGAATAATGGGCTGGGAACCTCTGAAAAACTTTCCTTTAGCGATTTACAACTTTACTGGAGCCCAGCTTTGTTAGTTACTCTCCACAGCTCATTCAAAACAAATGTCTATTATCATCATTTCTGGCAATAACATTAAAATATGATCTCGGTTTTTACTGTCCGAGGTAATGTAAAATTTTGATTGTTACTTAATAGAACTATGAAGCGGGTCTGCCTCTCACATGTGTTATTAATTGAAAATGCGTCATCGCGAGTCATTGTCAATTTTATTCAAACTAACCCGCAACATGATCCACACAAGAATCACACAATATCAGTAGAATTCATTTTTTTATTTTGTCTTTATTAGAGGAAAAAAAATCCACTGACGACACAAGTAATCTCAATGAATCCAGTGTGCTGCAAAGCAAAACTGTGAAGGGAACCTCGATCTAAAAAAACGAAGCAGTAAGCATTTTATTCCTTTCATGAGCCCCACTAACCGTCTTCCTCCGTGAATGGGGTGAGGGGTCACGGCGTGTTCCTGTCCGGTACAGTCCCTCGCTGGTCAGGACAGCACCGCACGCTGGGCCACGTACCCGTTCAACTCTGAGCCTGTCGCTTCCCATCTATCCCTGCATGCAACGCCCCCCTTTGATTATCCAAGCACGGTCCAGCCCCTCTCCACTCCCTCCTGTAATGCCGCTGCTATGTCTGTGTGTGTGTGTGTGTGTGTGTCTGCCTGTCACATTGAGTTAGACCTTTAGTAACTCAGTGAACCCGGAGTTGAAACAAACTGCTGCCGGGGTAATCAGGCACGCTCTGCCATTGGACTTGCTGTCCACGTGGACCTAGATGGCAGATCTCTTTTTTTTTAAACTTTAACCATTTTTTTTGTGGAGTCAAAGAAATACACAAAACAATCAACATGTATCTGATCAATAAACGGCAAACTTGTTTTTAATTACAGCGGATGTAGATTCAGATTTATTAACCTGCCAATGTGAAGACGAAAGAACAGTGAACAGGGTTGTTATTTTACGCGAAGCATACCTTTCTGTTTACCTCCTCCTCTCCTCTGCCATCTTGCAGTGCTCAGCCTCCTGCGGACGGGGGTTTAAGTCGCGGAAGGTGAGCTGTGTGACCGGGTCAGGCCGCCCGGTCCCCGAGGACAACTGCCTGCACCTGTCCCCCAAACCCAGCAAGCAGAGGCGCTGCAGAGGACGACGATGCCCCAAGTGGAAGACTGGCAACTGGGGGGAGGTGGGACCTTGCTATAAAACACTCCTCCAGCACGCCTGTTCTCACGCTGCCTCCTTTTCTTTTTTCTGTCTTCCTCATTCCACTTTAATGCGTATCAGCTTGCAGGCAGATCCGTGCATACGTGTTAAACCCTCTGCAGCCAAACCTGGCTGCATTTATGCCAAGCCACTAACGAAGGCAGGGGGGCTTTTACACGTTTATCACACGGTGGGTTTACAGGGTGTCGCACAGGCCTGGGGCGGATGCATGCATACAGACAGAGGTTTGACGAGAGAGAACCTGCGACTGTGACACCATAAAACAGCACCGAGGGCAACACGAAGGACTTGAACGCCTCTTCGAACTTAGGTCCAAGTCTTGTTTCTTTATCTCTCTTCATCTTCTCCTCACTTTTCTCTCCTCTCTTTCTTTGTATCCTCCATTTCTCTGCTCCCCTCGACTGATCACTCTTTCTCTCGCGTACTCTTTCAACCCATTTTTTTCTCTCTATCTTTTCCCAATGGAAACCACATGTTGGTTTTGTCTTTGAAAACCCCGCAAAAGAGCCAGTTTGCCAGCATCATCATTGCCACTCACTACTGCACCTGGGCGGCTGGATGCACTGCGGCTCCCCCCCCCACCCCCCCTCCTCTTCATTCCTGTTTTCTGCACCTCACTATTCTCATGTTCTGTCGGCCTGACTGGCTGCAGAGCCACATATGTGCTCCATACGTCAGAGAGGACGTGCGTCTGCCTCTGAACAGCTGTGCAGAGGGAAACACGCCAAGAGATAATGACTCTCCTTGCCCAGCGCAGCATGATTACCCATGGTGCACACACTGCCTGTGGTGGTTCAGCACCTTAGATGTCACAACAGATAACACACAGTGAAATATGTTGCATTGTGTCGGGGTGTTGATTCCTGTAACGCACCGGTGTGCACGTAGAAATCTTCTGGTTCCACTGCCGCTGTCTGATCCCGATGACGCCGGCGATCAACTGGATGTGTTCCTCATTTCCTCCTTAAACCTGAAAACGCATGAGCTGCAGCTGTGGTGGCGGTCTTACTCATGATCATGTGCACACGCAAACAGAGACAAAACTTTTATCACCTTTATCTCATTACACCCCCCCCCCCCACGCACACACACACACACACACACACACACACACACACACACACACACATCTTGTTTATATTATAGCATTTGCTTGTCATGAAGATCTCCATCAACCGTCAAACGGCACCTCTGTTAGGAAAGACCAAGAGAAAAGACAAATATAAGACACTGTTATTCTCAAATTCTCCCAAAGCTGAAAGTGCGTGCATCCTTCATGTCATGTGATTATTACCGCCTGACCGAGCAGAAGAGAACAGAATCCTCATCCCTCTCTCTCTCTCTCGCTCATTCTCTGTGTTCCCTGTGCAAACGTGTTCTGCATTACAGACACTTTCATTAGAAACACTGCTGCTGCAGCATCGAGACAACAGACGGACAAATCCACTCTCAAGGCTTCAACTTCCACTTCTCCTGGGACGATATGCCGATTGTTTTATTTGATAATCAGCTAAACGAGTTCAAAAAGAAAATGGAGGCTTGCACTTACTTTTAAATCACATGTGCCTTTTCGACAAATGCCTCATTAGCTGTGAAAAGTCCAGCGAAGAAGCAAAATGATCTGCATGTACGTATCGCAGTATATTTCTACATAAGAAAAGTTAAAGTAAAAAGACACTGAGTTAATCAGAAAATCAATCATGACAGTTAATCTCAATGGAACTGAATAAAATGTAGAGAGTATATTCCCTGAAATAGACTTAAAATAAAGTACAAATAAATAAGTAGAAATAACACTTAAAGTTAATTATATTGTCCTAATAAGAAGAAATAACCTTACTAGTAATAATTACTTGTAATACTTTAGCACTAAAGTAGAAAATAAGGTGTTAGGCATCCCATCGTTTCGATATAATGCAACTAAAAGTGCTACTTGCTTTAATGGCTTTAATAATTGTATAAAGCGCTGATTTCAAATGCTCTTACCCCTCGTCAGTGCTCTGTGTCCTGTGGAGACGGGCTCCAGCGTCGAGAGGTCGTGTGCCAGCTTGGAAACCGACGCAGTCCTCTGGAGAGCGGCTGCTCTCAACGCTCCAGACCCACGTCCAGCCAGAGCTGCCGGGTCGCTGACTGTCCCTCCCGGTTCCGCTGGAGAGAAGGAGAGTGGCAGCCGGTAAGTGAGGGAGGAGAGGGGGTAGCAGAGGATAGGGGGAGGAGAGGAGAGTGCCGACACGGTGCCTGTCCGTGTGTGTGTGTGTGTGTGTGTGTGTAGCTGGCGGGGATGAGTTTTCCTATCTGCTGAAGTCTGAGTTGATGCCTTTAGTCTTCAGACCATGTGGAGAGGAAGAGAGAGGAGGAGGAGAGGAAAGGATTTTGTGGGCCTCAAGTTGGGCGGGACAATTAGCCAAAAATGGATTTGAATCAGCATTTATAACCCCTAACTCACCTCATGTCGCCCCTGCCGATTATTGCGGTCATTGCTTTTCCACTGCGAGCGTTCACGATGCAGAGGTGGCCTCTGGGCCTCAGGGGCCCCGTCCCAGCTCAGGGCTCCAGGCAACTGCCTGCCGTCTTTGCTGTAACACCCCTGAGTGGATGCACACCATCGAGGAATTAGGGCTGGAAAGTATGTCCAAAAATGACATTAAAAAAAAGTCAATATTAATTAAGCCTGCTTTGAACCTAACAGGTTGCAGTTTTAAACAATTTAATGAAATGATGAAATTCAATTCATGGCTGCTTATCATTAGGTAAGTCTATAGGCTGTATAAAATGGCTGCCTTCCCGCTGAGCAATGCTCAGCAATAGTTTGTCAGCCAGAGGCTCCAGCTCCTTGTTGAGAGTTGGGATTATTAGAAGAGGCCGCTGCAGCGGGAGCGTCCTCCTCACTGTGCTGGAGTGCTGTTGGATCTGGGTCAGTGATCAGTGCGAGCCGCCTTTTCTGAAAGGAGAGTCTAATTAGCGTGGAGATGTGTCTGGAGCTCTCTGCCTGGGTGTCCCAGTTAGCGGCTGGAGGTGATTCCAGATGTTCACCTGGTAGAATTTAACATGCACCGTGTGTTTCTGTCACTCACCTAGAAATGAACATCTTACTGTAGATCCACATTAAAAGATAAGCCCTCCAATCCTTTACAAGGCCCATTAGCAATGTAGTAAAAGTCATGTAAAATAATGAAAAATACACTTTATTGGAGCCTGCTGTAATATTTAGTAAGTTAATCCTTTAATTGAAGCCTATGAGGATACTGAAACATGCTCAAACTTAAAGGGATAGTTCACCCAAAAATGATAATTTACACTGGGTTCTACTGAGCTGTCACAGGAGGAGTATTGAGTGCATTTTCATTTTGGGTGCGCTATCCCTTCAAGAAGCCGTCATGCTGGGTAAAGGTTAACTCCTCTGTTGTGCAGCAGCCCAGCTCCAGTGGGAGCAGCCGTTCCTGGCATTTCAGCTGTTTGACAGAGTCCCGTGTGTACCGAGTGATGGAGAGCAGCTGGAGGAGGCTGCAGCCGTAACACCAAGTGGCTCTGACGCACTGCAGCCGCCAGTGTGTGAATTACAATACAGACTTGGATTGCATAACAGTTCAGTTGGTTAGTCGACCTCACACTGGGTGTTGTGGAAACTTTCATGACAACAGCATGTCAGTAAGAGAATGTGAAAAGACCTACAACACGTCTGTACTTCCTGCTGCTGTGCTAAAATAAAGCCAAAACCTCTTAGATGCAAATTACCTTGTACCTATAATATGGTAGAGTTTCCATGTCATGTGGTATCTTTGTCAAACATCTGTCTCTGTCTCATTTCTGCGCAGTGTAGTAAATCCTGTGGCGTGGGCCACAGGCAGCGAGCGCTGCGCTGCGTTGACCACAGCCAGCGGGAGGTCCACGAGATGTACTGCGTGAACCAGATCAGGCCTCCGCACATCGAGAGCTGCAACACCCACGCCTGTGACTTTGTCTGGATCACAGGGGACTGGACTGAGGTTAGAGCCAGCGATGGCGCGCGTCATCTACCTGATTTGGGCACATTAATCTTAAAACAAATTTGACGCCTCAAAGGTGTTGCCCGTGAAAATGGCCTTCTTTGAATCCAGTTCCGCGGAAATGGCTCCTGCGAGGAATATAACCGGCACCGCCCTGTGATTTATCCTCCAGTGCTCGGCCAGCTGTGGCCAGGGCTACCGCCACCGTCTGATCTCCTGCAGCGAGGTGCATGTGGAGAATGACAACTATGAGTACGGCCATCAGTCTTTGTCCAACTGCCCCGGGACCCCTCCTGAGAGCTACATGCCTTGTAATCTTGCCCCGTGCCTGCCGCCACAGGAGTGGAGGGTTGGAATCTGGGGAGAGGTGAGTGAAACCATACATCTAAATGGCATCTAGTCATTTATCAATTTTTCTTCTATGTGGGTTATATATTTTTTTTAGAAATAACAGGTTTTTTGGGGTTGTGAGTACTTATTTAAAGAGTTCAGTGTAGAATTTAGTGACATCCAGAGGTGACGTTTCATACTGTAGCTGAGTAATCCTCATCTCAGCCTCCCCTTCCAAACATGAAAGAGAACCTGACAACCTGTGTTGGTCTGCAGTGCCCGAGAAAAACCGCAGCCAACCTGTCAGCCACAAGTTTTTATTTTCTAACCTGCCACGTCGCTCCTCCCTCGCCAGTGTTCGGTCAACTGTGGTGACGGAGTCATGGAGAGGACGGTGCAGTGTGTGTCTGCAGACGGTCAAGAAAGCAGCCGGTGCTCTCCAGACGCCAAGCCAGAAGGCAGAGAAGTCTGCAGGAATCCAAGCTGTGAGTAGTGTGAGGAAACTGCTGCTCTTTAACAAAGGTTACAGGTATTTTCTCCACTTGATCTGTTTGTCTGTGAGATTCGGCCTTAGTGGAATATTTATGCTATCGAGCCGATATCACGGATTTGCTGTCCAGTGTATTAACCTCCCCGCAGTGGAGGGGCATCAAAGAGGGTTTTCATTTTCCTTTGATTCGGGTCGATTTGCCACACTTGACTTTGCTGCTGAAATGTGTGTGCGTGTGTGCACATGGGTGTGTATACAGCGCGAATGGCTGCTCTGCGTTTCGTGTTCGTTTGAGAGGTCGGTTTATTTATCTGTTTTGTTTGTGTCTCCAAGGCCATTTGCCTTCCAGCTGTCAGGAGGTCCAGAGCAGAGGCCCAGGGCTTCTTCCTGACGGCGAACACTTTCTCAGTCTTCAAGGAAAATTGCTCAAGGTATTTATCATTGTGACTCACAGATGGACAAACTGTGTACAGCCATAACAGGCAGTGGTCTGATGTAATTAAGTACATTTACTCATTTTGTACTTTGTGTACTTATTTTCACTTTTGCTACATATATCAGAACTTGTTACCATGTGTGTATTTTTTTACTTTAGACCGTAGTTAGCACTGTGGTCATTCAGCAAGAAGGTTCTCGGTTCGAATCTCAATCTGTCCTTCTGTGAAACGTGTATGTTCTCCCTGTGTCTGTGTTGGTTTCCTCCAGGTCCCCCTCCTCAGTCTAAAGGCAAACAGACTGTGCAAAGGTTAATTTGTGACTGGATTTTACGAAGAATGAATATGAGTGTGAAGGTTCATCATCTGTATTTGTTGGCCCGGCGATACAGTGTCAGCTGGGATTGGCTCCAGCGCCCCCCAGTGACCATTAAATAATAAGCGGGTTGAAATCGACGGATGGACGAAGTGATAATGAAATAAGAATCAGTCCATTGATCCAATCAGAATGGGCGGGTGACATTAAACCCCGCCTCTTGCAGCTGCATCACGAAGTGGTCGACTGATGCATTTGGGAATAACAACTTTTACTTTTAAAACTTTACCTACATTTAAAATGTAACCTACTAAAAGTACCTACCAAACTTTAAACATCTGAAGTTAATGTGGTACTTTGACTTAAGTAAGTGTTTGAGTGCTTCCTCCGCCGCCGAGGTTTTATCGATGGAGGTCGAGCGGCAGTTTATGTGCACCCTTTCTTTTTACAGCACCGAGTGCTTCCTCTCCACCAGCCGGTGTTGGCTCAGCAGCTGGGTCACAAGGTGGCACACAGATGCAGCACTAAAGCACAGTCAGTCCTAAAGTCACAGTCAGTCAGTGGGAATGGTTTTCACTGCCATTAAAGTGACTTTAAAGTTCAGCTCTGGGTTCTTTTGGAAGCTTGTAATTGCCATCTTCTCTTCCCCTGCTTTTCCTGACACACTGACACAGTTGCTCTTTTAATAAACACTTCCTCTTCTGTTTTTTTTTTCTCACCTCTATCCCTGCCTCCTCAGGTGTACTGTGCAGGAATGCAGACAGAGTCTCCTCAGGAGTACATCACCTTGATGATGGGGGAAGGGGAGAATTTCTCTGAGATCTTTGGCTTCAGGTAAACTTTCAAGCTTACAGGATAACAGTGGAGCAGCCTGTTTCATCCCAGAAATCCAAGTAACTCTTGACTGAAGAGTCTCCCTCCTATTTTTATTCCCGGAGCAACGTCTTTCATTTTGAGAGCATTATTTCTTAAAACCCCCTCTCTGGAATACCTTCTCCTCACGTGCAGTTCTGCTCTGCTCCTGCCTTGTTTGTCTGCACCCAGATAAACTGCTGCTGCACCGGTTTGAGTCCTCGTCCTCACGCTCAGGCTCCTTCTCTGCCATGCTCAGAGTTTTGTAAACCGACCCTGTTGAAATTTCCCAACCAATAGAATACCAAGTGCCCTGCCGACCAATGAACTCTTCGCCGCCTCGTTGTGGGCGCATCCGCTTTACAAAAGGCCAGTTCCTGGTGAAAAGTGGTTCAGTGGATTGTTCACCGACCGACCGGATCACTCAGTCGAGGACCTCATTTAAGTTTAATATGTAAAGTCTTATTTTCTTACGAGATTGGCTCAAACGATAGCATGTACAACATTCGACATAGCCAGTTCAATTCAGACCACTTTGTCTGCTGTTCATTTCAGGCCATTGACTTGCATACGCCGACAATGACCCAGTGAGGATTTGACTGGTCAGCATCTTCTATTGGTTCAGAGTGGGAAATGTTGACAAACGTCCGATGAGAAATCTAAGAGCGGGAGTTCTGCGAGGGCACAGAAGCAGAGCGAGAGAGGAGGGAATCAAAGCGAATCACAGGACATTTGTGCTGCAGCAGTGTTTCTGAGCAGAGCAAATCTGCACGCGAGCACTGACTGTTGAAGAGAGGGCGGGGATTTGATATAAAATCTCAACGTGAAATGAAGAAGTAATGCTCTCAAAATGAAACACCAGGCTTTTGGCAGCGCTCAGTCTGTAAATGAAGGAATTCCATGGAAGTGTAAAGATGATGTGCATGTGTGTGTGTTTGTGTATTTTCCAGACTGAATGACCCCACCCAGTGCCCAGCGAACGGCTCCAGAAGAGCAGACTGTGACTGCCGGAGAGATTACACCAGTGCAGGCATCACCACCTTCTCCAAAGTTCGCCTGGACATCAGCAAGATGAACATCATCAGTGAGTGGCCCTCACACACACACACACACACACACACACAAGAGCATCCTGTGCCAATGTTAACTTTACATTACTCACCAATAAGAACTTCCTCTGCCATTTAATTATGTCCGTGCTCATGAGGGTTAATGGGATCAAGATGTCTTGGAGGTTTATTTAAGCCTCACACAATTACAAGGCTAGAGGGGATTAGGCCAAACTGCTCTAAGTAGATGGAATTATACTGATATTACCATCAAACTGACCCTGATGCCGAGGCCTCGGTCATTATTGCAGGTGTAAGCCATCATCGTGCGAGTTCACCTCAGGTCTTAGAGCAACAAATTTCAAGATAATAATTCCCGAGAATGTTTTGACTCGATTAGTTTGTTGTTGTTACTTATTAGCCACAGACTGGCAGTTTGCGTTCACCCGTGAAGGCAAGAGAGTTCCATTCGCCACCGCTGGAGACTGCTACAGCGCCGCCCGGTGTCCACAGGTGGGCACGACTTTTATGAAATAAAATAATGTCTGTCTTTATAATCAGACGTTGTTTTAGGGTCAGTCAGCACCTCTGTGTCACACTGATTAACAGCACAGCAACACACTTTGCAGGGAACTAAATTCACTTTAATTAATATGAAAAATATATGTATATACTGCTCTTTACCAACCCAACACATCATGTATGACTCATGTATGATTGATAATTCCACCAAGCTAATAAAGTTAAATGAAATTAAAAAACTATCATAATTATATTTCTGATAAATGTACTTAACTACACAGAAAATATGAGGTCCTGCCTCAATTTGATTCTATTTTATTATCTTTTTATCAGAGGGTTGTCTCAGGTGAATTTGATCCCTTGTTTCATATTCCTCCTGTGTCTCTCTCTCTCCCTCCTCTGTTAGGGTCAGTTCAGGATCAACCTCTCAGGTACAGGTCTGAAGGTGGCTGACGACACCTCGTGGATCACACAGGGCAACTACGCAGTGGCTGATGTCCGGAAGTCACAGGTACTGGCAGCTGATGCATATTGTGACTCTAGGGTCTAAATTTTGAATGGAAACATGAAAAAATAAATCATTATATAACTGCTGATCCATGCTGGTATTTGGTGAGGCAATGTCTTTATTTTATTTCATCATTTATCTTCAGCACCTCTTTTACTGCTTTCTGTTCATGTGTCTTCGCTGCTGCCTCTGCTCTGAGATCCCCTCCCTCCCTCTGCATGACCCCCTGGCTTCAGGGCTCCTGGTGGGCACGGTCCCAAGCCGGCTCTGTATTCCCAACCTCTCCCCATAAACTCTCTGAGAGGGAACCTTTATTGGGCAGCTGCTCACTCAAGTGCCCACCCCTCCACCCTGCTCTGCTTTTGAAATGGAGATGGAGCCGTTAGAGGGCTTTTTGGCGAGACGCAAAACAGGAGACGGAGAAGATGCCAAAAAGTGCTCACAGCCTGATATCCACAGCCAGTCGGCCCCTCTCCATGCTCTCTGGGCTGTTTAAATAGAGCCAGGTTGCGACAGTGGGACGGGCAGAGGACTACAGAGGAGATCAGAAGAACCGCTCGCTGTGAGCTGTCGCTTTCATGTCGTGGGATAGTGGTTTTTTCGGAGTCCGCGTCTGATGCAGTTTCCTTTATGGCTGCTACAGGCTTGTATGGATCTGCCCATTAGGCAGCATGCACATTCTAAAAATGATTAATTAGCTTGTGTTTCCCTGCTTGTTGCTGAGAGTGATTACCCAATTCAAACCTGATGCCCGCTGCCCGCTGCCCGCTGGGCCTCCTCTTTGTCTTTGTGAGCCTCTAAAAAAAAGTAAAAAATACTTTCAGTGGAGCCAAAGCAAGGAAGTGAACAACATAAAACATAGAAGCGTGGAACTGACCTGTTACCCTGACAGAGCAGAGATTTGATGATTGGACAATATTTCTTATTCACAGGACAAACACAAAGACTAAACACAAGGAAGCTGTGATCGTGTGAAATCTCTGACACTCAATCACTCGATTACAAAACCTGCTAATGTCCACAAAAGCCACAAAGCTCAACATGTAACAAACGTGCTGTAATTCCTCTTGCGCCCACAGGATGGTAGCAGAGTGTCAGGAATGTGTGGAGGCTACTGTGGTAAATGTACACCGTCCTCCGGCTCCAGCCTGCCTGTCACCATGGAAACCTCCTGATGCCGTCAAACAGGTTTGACATTTTTAAATGTGCATTTAATAACACATCACTTCGACTGAAAGACAAAGGTACAATCAGAGATTCAAGTGAAGATATGTTTGGAGAAATGTATTGGTGCCCCTTTTGGCTCTCACTCCTCCAACAAATCTCTTGAGCAGTTTTTGCGTAATCCTGCAAACTCAGATAAAACTCAGATAAAATTACCACCTTTGAAAATAAATCTCTGCGTTTCTGTTTGGTGAATATTTCCTGTGTCCTGTCTGCATGTTACCGCGCGCTAACTGTGAGCTGACGTTGTTTGCATCCTGATTTCTTTCCAGCGTCTGTTCTCCTGGATCCCGTCCTGCCCACAAGCCCCTCCTCTTTGGTGCTACAGTCCACTCACAGCTCAAACCCGTCCTCTGCCACGCCCACGTGTGTATAATGTAAATGAATCAGGTGTAAGTACTGTACATAGCAGGATCCAAATGTCTTATTTATTGTAGCCTCCATTTATTTTTGTATCGTAAATGTAATAATTTAACTGATGTCAGTGATGAACACAGCACACACAGACAATTTTGTTTTTATCTGCCACAGTGTGCCTTCCTTGTCGGGTTTGGATTTTGCAGCACAGTCTTTACTGCAGCCGTTTCTCTACTAATCTAATATGTTGTGTTTGATCCAGTGATGTCATAGTTCTGTCAAAGGTCTGCCGATCTGTTGTTTATATGCAGCAAGGTGTCTACATCAGTGCGTCTATTTTCTATTATCCTCCAGGTGCTATAGTCCAGTACTACAGCTCTTTAGTGACGTTTCAATGTCTCAAGCATCCGTCCAGTCTCAGCTGTGCTTTTATTAGCTGTCGTTCCAGCTGCGTCGTACTTACCTCAGTAAGCCACGTTCAGACCCACTGGACTGTGCCCGTCTGCGTCTGTCCAGCTGTTTCCTGCAGCTGCAGATCCTCGTCGTGTCAGATGGCAGTGGAGAGCTCGGGCTGGTGAACTGCAGCAGATTCTCATTAGCCCGGCTTGTTTAGGGTCAGCTGTATTAATAAGACTGCAGCAAGGAGCCAGGCGTTCCCTCCATGGCTCCAACACCTGCTTTCGTTAAATGTGACTTCAAGTTGTTTTACAGAACGTGGAAAAAACCCTCGGGGAGTAAAGTCAGTTCATTTACTTTTAAGTGAGTAGAAAATATTAGGTGGAATAGTTTCATACACAAAGAGTGTCTCCTCTGAAATGTGTCAGGACCAGTAGGCCTCAGGGGACAAATGTCTTTTCAGAGCCCCTGGTTTAGGTCAGATGCAAGCAGTGAAACGGTCATGGTTAAGGTTAGGGTAACAGTTTGAATGGAAGTCAATGCAATGACCTCATGGTGATAATTACGCGTGTCCTTGTGAGTGCACATGCAGTGAGTTGTGGGGTTAGGATTCGCAGCTCACATCCAGAGGAGTTTGCCCATACACACACACACACACACACACACACACTTTACTAAAAGAGCCGTGGAGGTTACGCTGCCAGACTTCAGAGAGCGCCTGAATTCCTCTGCGTGTGTATATCAGGTGGTGTGCAGTGACCACGGAGAGCCATTAGCCTCTTGGCTTTTAACCGCGTGGGCAGGTTATCTTATCTGGAGCGGCTTCAAAGAATTTGTAAAAGAGGGACGTAACCTCGGGCCGATTATAATTCCAGTATAGATGCAGGGCAGATATAACGCACTGGGCCGACCCTGGAGACACCTCCTGCACCGCTGAGCTCCCAGGCCCCCGCAGCATCACGTGTGTCCAGATGCTGCCTGTAGACCATCGCTCATGTACCTCACTCTGTCCGAACTGTGCATATGAACCTGCTCCTGTCGTGACGTGTTGCTGTGTCAACATCAGGGTACTTTTTGTTTTTAATGCAGTTTCTTGATTTCGGAAATGATTCTTTGCATTCTGTGTGTAGCAGTAGTAGTAGTACATGTGTAGAGTACATTCTACATGTGCTGATGATGGAGAAGCCATATTAGCTTTGAGAAGCCGCCAGCTATGCCACGTGTGATCATGTGCAAACTTCGGCCAAAGGGAATTTCACAACTTTCTACATTTTGCGTCACGGCGTTGGTGAAGTTGTGCGTCTTCCAGAATGCACTTCACTCATCGTGAATGTCACTTCAGTCCACAGAGTTCTCAGGTGTCACAGTCAATGAAGGGATTACTATGATATTTATATGTGTATTTATCGTATGTCACATATTTGCGTCACGTGTTTATCAGGTCACTGAACAAGTATTACTGAAGTATCATTGCATACACATTATTTTCTAAGCAGTATTTATTTAACTTTTTTTTCTATGTGAATGTACATAAATGATTATGAATTACTATGCAGTATTATATGCCATAAAATCAACTGTCTGTCAACACGCCAATTATTTTGTGAATACATTTATATTTATATGTACTGTATGTCTCATCTGCATAAACTGTATCAGCAGCACCGTTTATGATCTGGTGAAGTCGATAGCAAGAGGAAAAATAAAACGCCTGCACTGGTCGCCTGTCCAGTTCGTCCTTGACATATCATCAGCTGGCCGTAAAAATCATGGATTCACGACATAATGTCCCCGCTCTTGTTTAGTGCTTCCACCTAATTATGATTGACCTCCTCCCATCGTCATAACGGTCTGGTTTGTGACCTGACAGATGGGTTTTATGGAGCTAATCTCTTGCTTCATAATAGTGAATTATTATATCGCGTACATGCTGTCACCACTGCTCGTTCAGTAAAGCTCACGGCCGGGCAGATCTCAGGAGGGACGGATTCTGGGTTTGTTGGCAGATCGATGAAGTTTTGCCAAAAGTTGCTGTCAGCAACTCGCCAACATGGTTTGTGTTTTATGCTCGTTCTTCTGTCTTCTGTCGAGACAGGAGCTTTCATCAGCTCCAAACACTTCAGACTGGAGTTGACAAACATCCAGGGAGTCAGTTAGGAGAACATACCTCTCAATTCCCTTTTCACTCCTGAGCGAACCGTGAGACATCTCCTCTGGTGACACATGGCAGCAGGATTTTAGAACACCAGATATTTCTGAGAACAAGAAAGACAGAGCTGCAGGAAATGTTTCCTCAGCAGATGTTGCCAGAATTTCACCTCCGGCTATTGAAAGTTGTCAAGAATTCCTTCAACCGATGAATATAAGTTTAGATATCCCATACTTGAGTCACATGTAGGTGTAGGACCGGATCTTCTCCCTCCAGGTTCGTCAGGGGCTCATCTGATCACAGCAGAAAGTTCACTCAAATTTTCAACTCAAGGTCTTGATATGATGACATGAATTTGTATGCATTTGATTCATTTTTTATGAGAATGAATGCACATACTATAACAATAACATTCAAGTAATAGCTCTGAAACTGGAGATGCATCACAAAATACATGGACTCATGCAAACGCCAAGCAAACACATGAAAGTATTCAAGTGTAACCAGTGTGCTCTGCTTCTCTGCCAGTCTGCATCCCCCTGAGTACAGTGAGTACAGTACTGGGACGTTCCCACAGAGATTAGAGCAGTGATCTAAGCAGCTGGGGCCTCAGGTCGGACTAGATGTTCCCGACACGTCTTAACGTCACGTCCACCTCCTCACAAGCAACAGCTCACTGGACCGAGAGTCAAAAGTTCACCGGCAAGGTATTTGAGATAATGCGAAGGAAAGCGGAAAGGATTAGAAATGCTGGATCGAGCTTTTATGAGAACATGGTTGCATCAACAATCGCAGCTTATTGTGACCCACTCTACTGTACGACCATGGAAATAAGTCTCCAGGATTCCCACTACATTTTTCATTGCCTCTGGAAGTATCTCACAAGCTGTGTTTGATTCTGCCGACAGTGTTGAGACACTTTACTTCAGACTTAATGAAGCAGTTTAAAGTCTCCCAGTGTCCCCAGAGTCAGCTCGTCTCCCCATCATTACCATCATCATTCCTCAAGGTAATCTGGGCTGACTTTGAACTGGGGCTCAGCAGCGAGTGGGAGCCTCAGGCTCGCGTGCACACACACACACACTTCGTTTGGACGCCCAGATACGCTTTGTGTTTATCTGAGGGCAGTAAGTGAGTGAATGGAGTGTGTGTGTCTGTGCTGACGGGAATGGGTTTGTTTTCCTCTAAAGTGTGTTGGAGGCTTTTCGTTAATGTCAGATTTAAGAGACGTTCCCTACTCTCGACATTCATTTGGTGTTCACACATGTTCACCTGCTCAGGAGTTAGTTTACTTTTCATTGTCTTTATGGAATTTAATTTTCTTTGGTTTCAGAAACCTACTGAAATCAATGTATTTTTTTTTTTGGTGTAATCAAGAATCCATCCAGCACAATTCACGAGTTTGTGAATCAGAGGCTGACAGAGCTGCAGAACACAGCTGGGACAAATCCTTGACGGAAATGTGTGTCTTTAATATTCAAACATCTTGGTAAAGTGCATCTCTGAGTCAGAGCGCTCTCTTGCTGAGGCTGTGTCGGTGATGCTCTGATGATGAATCAGCACTGTCAGACAGAGGGAAGGACAACAGGGCAGGTTTTTGGGCTGAGATGAATGTGTGTGAAGAATAAATGAACTGAGAGATGCTGGTAGAGAACGTACAGAGGTGGGCTGCATGGGTGTCTCTCAGCTTGTTTTCTTTTGCCAAAACACAGTGTGATTCACAATACACAGAGAAGCAGGTACGTGGAGGAGAATTTAAGCACAAAACATTTATTTCCACTTTGATGACAGGGTGTGAAATGTATCCTGAGACTGGACTTTAGGACTGATCCACTCTGTCATTTCCCACTGCACCCGTGGCTTCACCCGAGAGTTTAATTATAGCTTTCCCCCTTTTTTAGGAAAATAATTGAATCTCACTTTCCATTGGCTGTGAGCAAACAGGGTGGAGCTGCCACCCGGAACCCGCAGCTCCATTCATTAATAAAGGAAGTTAACAGGATGGGTCTGTAACCAGGACAGACTCTGCGCGTCTGGACAAGTCGTTGGGGGGTTTCTGTTTTTAACCAAAGCGCACACTCGTGTCCAGCTTCCTCTGCGTCTCCGTTTGCGTCCATACCAGCGTCTGTGCTTCCTGGGACCAGGCTGTCATGTTCGGTCGAAGCTCCAAGAGGAGAAACTTCACCCCAACTTCGGTAAGTGTGAGCAGCCCGGGGTTTGTTTTCAGGTTTCCATAGAGCCACTATCGACGAGCCATTACGCACGCGTCTGTTTGTGTCGAGGCGTCAAACCGTTTCTGCTGTGCTCCTGTTGTCAATGGCGTCGCGTTCCATGTGCTATGATGAAGCACTGACACTGACAACATCTATACGGTTTACACTTGTGGGATTCAAAGATTACACGAAGAAGCTGTAAAACTTTTTAAAGACCTTCTGGAATATGCGTAAAAGTGGCACGGTGGAAACGGTGTGAAAAGTAACTCACAGGAGTCTCTGACATGTAGTCTCCAGGTTGGTTGAGTTGGTGTTTAAGGGGACAAAGGAAAGACTGGGCAATAAAGGAATCCCTTATTTGTCCTGCATCTTAAAAGATAACTGACCTCCACTGTAATTATCACAGTTAATCAAGAGCAAAATAACAAAAAAATCTCATTTATAGATGTCAAGCTTATGCACACGTGGAGTGTGATACACATTGACATACTGTACCGCACTCTCTACTCATAGATAGATGGGTAGATGATAGAAGTCTTCAAATAACAATGTCCAACTCTGTAGACAGTGTAGTGTGTTGCTGTATTAACAACTGCACGTTGTCAATCGTGTCTGTGTCTGTCCCAAGCTGAGCCCTGCGGACGAGCCCCAGAGAGGACAGCCCTGTGTCACCTGTGGAGAACAGTGTCCCGGCTTCGCCCTGCATGCATGGAGGTAACGCCATCAAACGATCCCATCTCACTGTGATGCCCACACCGTCATTACCCCCCCCCACCCCCAAACCGGTGTGTACATATCCCCATACAGAAGGGAGGTCAATATCATGCCATTGACGATAAGCTTGTTTACATTTTTACACATCGCTTGATTAGTCCCTACTAGCAGTGGCTATATTCTCTGCTGTCATAATGACCCATAACCAGCCGCAATCCCTTTGTATACAGTGCAATATGAAAGGAACAATGTTTCCTCTCCAAGTGGAGCAGCGTTCAGGAGGAAACCCTCCAGACCCTTGGTATTTTGAATAGAATCAGTCATGCATACTCTTGTGAAGGAGCCATTGTTCTGGCCCTGTGTGCTCTGAGATAATAGTTTTTCCTGTAAAGACTTTTAATGCAGCGGGGAGGATTCACGCCCGAGGCTCCGGCACTTGCTCGGTCACAACTGGCCAGATGTAAACCCTGTTTATGCTGCGAAAACAAAACTGCGTATTGTGAGGGGACATGCTCGCAGGTGGTTCAGGTTAGTGTGTGACTAATGCCTGCGACTCTGTTTAAAGGAATGAAACGCACAGTGTCACACAAGTGTGGCTTTATTAGCGTCAGCTGAGCCTTACATTCCACAATAACTCAGGTACAAAGACGGCTGTTAACCGCACTGACTTAATGCAGGTGCTTTTAGCTATAGCACCTAATTCAGACCGTGCTGCTGCCGCCGGAGGGGAAGTACGTGGAAACAACAAAATCACTGATTACAAATCCTTTATTGCAATCATTCAACACAATAAGCTGCTTGACTTGCTCCATCCAGGATTAGCAGGGGAGGAAAAGTCCCAAATTACAAATCCCAGCCCAAACGCTTCAGTATTTTGGCAAAAGAAAAGTCTACCGAGTTGGGGACAGATTATTCAAAGCTGACGTGCTGTGTGTTTTCTCCTCTAATATTGAACCACAGCACAAGGGGCTGGAGCTGCACCATAAAGACCTTCTGCTTTTGCTGTAACGTCAACTGGTGCAGGGGCAACCGCAGGCTCAGGAATGCAGCCTTTATTGCCTCCGTCTTTGCAGACTCACAATAAAAAGTAAACTTTATCCCGTCCGCCAAACTGGAAGAAAACGTTGTCAGTGGACACGGAGTCAAAGGAGGCGAAAAAAGTCTGTTTTATTGCTCCGGCCGGTCTTTGTTACTGCGGGGAAAACTTTGGCTGTCTCACAAAGAATGTCCTGTTTCTTTCTCAGGCCAGACCCAAAGTGTTTGCATGCTTATTTTACAGGGTTTGTTAGCGGTGCTGGTGTTAGGGAATGTGGTGGAGGACCCTGAGGTTAGCGATAGTAAGATGAGGGGATGTACTGCCCCCTGCATTCTGTCTCCTGTGGTCACAGCTGTTTCTGTTTCTCTGTTCCCCACTCAGCCAAAGACAAACACTTTCAAGTACAATTGTTGATCGAGATTTACACAGACACACAATCACGTGTGAGTGTTGCTGTACTTGGAAAGATCATGCATGAGACAGGAAATCACATGTTTTTGTTTTCAGCTCATTCACATCAGGATTAGCCTCCATCGGCACGGAGCTGTTAAATGTCATTGTTTTTCAAATGTCACAAGAGACGGTGTCTCTTTTTAATTCTGAGAAGTTAAAAGAGACACCGTGTTATTTTTTTTTCTGTTTTTTGTTTTGCGTCTCTTGTGTCCATCAACAATTCCTTTAGACAATTCCTTTTCTGAGCATTTTACTTGACCTTGACTCTGAAATATTCACAGGAAATAGAACGGTATTGAGTAGCAGAAATTGAATTGGTTTTCCCATGGTGCTCTAGTGTTTTTCGGGACTCCTTGGGATTCCTGTCGTGTCATATTTCTTTTTTATTTTAATAGCTGATGGACACGTGCTGTTTAGCTGAGGCCACAGGAATGGAGCTCTTATACAGTGAACAGAATGTTGCAGTGAAATGAGCTACACAGTCTTTGGACTGTTAACACGTTGTTTTTCTTAGAATCCACTAAGTTATTGATGATCTCACTCAATATTCAGTAGATGAAAATAGATACTCTACACATTCTGACACCCCACCCCTCCTCAATGCTTCCCCCTGAGCCGAGCCCCGGGGGGTGTTTCAGACTGGTCCTTTATACTAAGTTGACCGAGGGTGTTGAAGCATTTCCCATTCAGAGCTGAGAAAGGAGCCAGACTGGTGTTTGGAATCACCCAGGCTGACCAAAACATTACCCTGGAGAATCTTCCTACGGATGCTGTTCGACTCAAATGTCACTGTCCACAAACCTTCAAATAGAAAATAATTCACTGTAAGAAAGTGCTCTCATAATAGGGTCACCAGTGCTGAATATAGGAGCCAAGTTTATGTTCAACATTTCTGCATGGTGGTGTCATAGTACATCCACTGATTCATCGGAATGATTCCTTTAGAGGCAAACCACACTGCAGGGAACCTATTTGGAGAATTGCTCTTTGTTAAATTACATTGTGTACCTCAAAAAAAGCTTTTTAGAAAAAATGAAAAAGACTACTGACAAAAAAAGGGGCTCTTCAGCAGCCAGTGCCCCCCCCCCCGTGGCCCACATCTGGGTCCACGAGACATGGAGGGAGTCCAGCCTGAGAACGTGTGACAGAAATCTGCCGTAGAGGAGCTGCGTGCATGGCCGTGAGCCACCATGCTGTGGAAATGTGCTTGGCTTGAGTGGCTTGGTCGAAAGGCTGATGGGACGCCGAGGAGCTGCCATCCTCCTCTCAGCTCATCTGGAGAAATGATGTGGACTGTGTTGGATCAATATATATTGTCAAAGAAAAGACACAGGCATGAGGTACAATGCACAATACAGATCCACTATTGCAGTTGGAAACATACAAACTTTAAACATTGCAGCATTGTGAGTCAAGCGGAGCGCACGCTGAGGTAAGTGTCTGTGGTACTGTTCAGTGCATGTACGGCAGTGGGTTATTAACTGTGTTCAAGTCTATTTGATGGGTTAAAGGCCTGGCTCTGCTCAGCCTTACACCTCTTCAGCCTGTTACCTGGCTGATTACCGTGACACACGGTAAGCTGAGCTGGCTGCTGTGGGCTGGTTAGTTTCTTCTTGCACAACACGCTTCATGTGAATTATTAATGCGTTGCCTTTGGCTCGATTGATTTTCCTTGTGCTAATGAGCCTCATTACCAGACTTATTAACATGTGCCCTGAGTGTGAATTTACTATCTGGTCCCGATCATATGACGCTCCTCTGCATGATGCATGGGCGCTTTAGAGGCGCATGTAAAGGGCAACACTTGACCCGTTGCACAGGGTTCGCTCAGTCCAGACAGCGAATCAGCCTACGCAGGAGAATTTATGCCATGAGATTGTTGCCATTTGCTTTTTTCCTCATTTCCTCCTGGTCGAGAGCACAACATAAACTTCATTTACAGCAGCAGCTCTACTTCAGGTTTTGCCAGAGCTGGACAAAGCCGGTCCTTGTGTGCAACAGGGCCTTGGCTGAAACTTTAGCTGGCTAAAATCAGTAGTGGGGGCGGGGGGGGAGAAGAAGAGGAGGAAAAAAAGGAGGATGACTGCAGCAGAACAAGAGGGACTCAGGGTTGAGTTTTAACCCGGCCCTGAATGGCTCGCTGACGTCTGTCCCCTCGGTAACCCTGTGCGATCTGCATAACACAGGCCGGCCGGGCCATTCACTGTGTTAACATGACGGCCCGGCAAATAAAACTGTCAGGCCGACCAGGCATATGAATGGGTGCTGGCTATTTTGACAGTGAAGAAGGAGACTTGAGGTGAGGAGGGGGAGAAAGAAAGAAGCAGCCAGTGGTGGTCAGTGCACACAATGGAGAGTTTGGCAGATTTATCACTGGAGCTGTGTCTGGGTATTGGCATGGAGATGGTAAGCCTCCTCACTTCGCAGTATCCGGGGATGAAAACATTCTCCGTCCTGCTGTCCTCTCGCCCTCCTTGTGCTGGGTTTGGAGCAGGAAGCAGCCGCGGTAACACATCAACATGGGTTCAAGAGGCAAATGACTCGAGCTGGGTTTCAATTGTGCAAATCCTGTTTTTTCAGTTAGGTGTCATTTTTCAGAAAGTGTTATATTTTGTCAGGGCAGCAGGCTGATATATGAGTGATGTTCACAGATAATGGAAACCTGGGGAACTGTGAAGCCCTCCAATAAATCATAGTTTGACCTTTAGGGATCTCTGACAGCCCGTCGTTGAACCTGTCTCTTCCAATTGCCCTCGATTCATCCCCGGCTGCTGTTTTCCCTCTCGTCTTTTTCCCATTCCGCCCGAATCACGCCACACTGGCCACAGACAAACACGCAGCGTTTGATTTGACTGTAATGATTCAGATACGGTGAGGATTATGCATGGCGGCCGCGGCAACAAAGATGGTCTTACTGCCGAAAGCCAGGCCCGATATCCTGAGGTGGGGGCTGTCGGTCAGCCGCGGAATTCCAATGAAATCCCAGCATCAGAATTCAGTGGGGTGTGTGATGCGAGACAGAAATGCTCGCAGAGGTCACAGAAAGAGAGGAAGATCAAAGCTGAATTCCTGCAGTGTTTCTCATTTGCGCTGTCCTCACGTGGGAGTTCTATTAATGAGCAAAGGTAGAGCGATGTTAGGCCTCCGATTTGTAACTTTGAACAAAGACAGTCCTTCAGTGCAAGAGATCCATCATTGTATTAGATATTCTAAATGTTGCTCGAGCTTTGATAACAACCCAGCTTGTGGCTCCTTCATCCTGAATATTTGATGCCTCTTCAAACTGATTGGAGTGAGTGTCATTGGCCCTGGTGTATTTGTAAACCCTGTCAGCACGAGTGCACGATCCCGCTCCTCTGGCGTAGATACAGCTTGTAATTATGATTGCCTGACACCTCGGGAGCAGATGTCCTGTAGCCAGAAACTAGCTTGTTTGTGGATTGGGAGATATTTGCGTGCACTTAGGGATGTCGTCCTCGTGTTCAAGAGAAAGATGGATGAGCTGTGAGAGACGGCGGCGGGTCGTGTCATCTCATCCACCAGGTGGGTTCTGGGAGTAACGGGAGAGGCTCTGAGGTGTTGGGTTGCCTCGGTGCTTGGTGCGTGTAATTGTTTCTGTAGGTCGCTGTAGCCGCCGTATCATTAGTACTGCATGATGAGTTTCAAGGCGTATGCACTCCACACACACAAGTATGTTGGCCCAAGTGTGTTATTCAGGTAAGCCTCAGGTGAAGCTAACAGAAGGAAGTATAAGGAAGTATAATTATGCTCAGACACTGGCGAAAGTTCCTTTTTTTGTTCATTTGTGTGAGAAACAGCAATGCATGACAATACGAGAGAACAAACAGGGAAAAAAAATCATGAGAGACGATTTAATGGAATTTTTGCGATCCAGACGTAAGTAGTAGGAAAGCAAGCAAGCAAGCAAGTTTCAAAATTAAGGCTAAATACTATTTTTCTTCTTACTTTTATTTAAAAAAATTAAATAAAACGGTCTGTGATCTTTTTCAAAAACAAGTTGCTTAATGGTATTCAATGTTATATTTAAAACTACTTTGGTTTCAAAGAGCAGGAGCCAGGGACTCTCAATTTTAATTTCAGGGTGATGGTAAATGTAACGCTCACAATAGGGGTTGGTGTACGATTTGAAGAAAAGAAGAATCTAATTAGGTTTAGTTAAGCCATTGTAAATAGTCATACTTGAGCCCAGCCCCTTTCTTTCATGACAGAGAGTGGGACTTTACTGTTGTATTGAAACATCACGTATGCCTTCACGTACAGATTCATTGTGGTGGACAGCTGAAAGAGGCTGTGTGGTGTCTTCAGACAGCGTGTGTATTATAGAGCCAGTATATAGTGTCAGTCTGAGCCACCTCAGTCTCTTCTTATCAAGGTCATCTCTAACAGGTGCTCATGTGGACGCATTAGAGCGATAGGCATCAGAAAAGTCCTTTCAGTCCCTCGCAGACAACGGTGTGTGTTTTAATATGAAGTCCCTCATAAAAGAAACTCAATGCTGAGTGGGCTTCGATCTCAAGTCTATTAAATCTCACTTATTTGAATCATTCAAACTTATATTTAAAAGGGCCTTTTATTGCAGGGTGAGGCCTTAGTTAAGTGATGTTTGAGAGTGCATTTTATGTGGTGAAGGTGAAAAAAGTAAACAGACAGAAATCAATATAGTTGAAAAAAAAATAGCTTCAAAGCACCAAACTACATAACGAAGATTCAGAGTGACGCTGATTTCCTTCTGAATATAAATGTCTACTGTTCTGCTCCACTGTGGTGCGTTCAGCTGCTGCTGTGAATTAGCACAACAGGCTTGTGGCTTTGGATCCACTTGTAGCGCAGATTTCACACGTCTCACGTTAGCAAACCCTCTGTAATTCTCCCTGACTTGTGTGCTAGCGATGCTAATGCAGCCCGATTTTTGTCCTGGTGCTGATCCATGCTTTAATGAAAGGCCTAGTGGGCTGAGATGCCTTTGAACTGTCACTGGAAATAAAGGGCGGCCGGCTCACCGCCACCGTACGCGCCGAGTTTGCGTTTATCGTGAGGGTCCACCCCACTTAGAGAGTTAATTCATGTCATCATGGCGGTTTCTCTGTGGTTAGGGTCCTCCAGGCACTTCGGCTGCTGGATGTGCAGCTTCCGGCTGAGCTGTAACTAACTGATGCCACCTTCCACCATCTCTGTCACCAGCAAGACAAAGAAATGTGTCCAGGGCAGTTTTCATTTCACGTTAGAGCACACACACCTGCTCACCCTCGTTCTCATTCAGAGACCTTTCATTCACATCCCGCTGGGCAAGCTCCCCGCTCTCCCACACGGAGCACGAGCTCTCAGCAGCTCAGCAGCTGCGTGCCAAATCCCAGGTTGCACGAAAACACTTAGTGGATTAGGTTTGTCTTGGAATCATGAAAGGCTCTCTCACATCAAACTCTGATTTCCTCTGGGGCTTTACAAACAAACAAAGTGGATTTGGCCTGAAGCTCTGGAGATGTAGGTGGAGAGCTGGAGGAGATAGATGTGGGGCAGCAACCACAGCTAATATTTCAGACACCAAGGTCAGTACAGCGTATGGTTCTGACCCAACCCTTTGGCCCATGTCCTTCACAATCTTTCTTCTACTTCCAGGCTAAAATTCCCCTCAGTTGGGTTCTATGCTCCAAATTATCTGGAGATAATTTCAAAACCTAAATAGATTCAAGCAATGCAAGGCTCAGACTTTGTAATTGACAAAGAATTATTTCAACTGTTCAACTCATCTGTTCAGAAATATTTTGGAGGTAAACAGCAAATTATCCAAAATATCTCAAAAAATAAAAAGAAATATATGAGATGTAATAGGGTGGATTAGACTCATGTAAAACTGATATGATAATTGATGGCTCTTGCATAAATCTGAGTTCATTATATCCTCAGTATTCCTGCGTCCACCTCTTCTCACTAAATGTTCTTCCCTAAGAAGCCCCCCTCTTCCCTCATTCTCTTCCTCTCTGCCTCCATCATCCATCCATGCATCTCCTCATCTAACCAGTTTTAAACCCTGCCAGCCTCAGAGCAGCGGGGTCGGAGCACTGCACCACTTCAAAGACCTCTTTGATTCTCTCCTCCCCTTGTTTTATCCTCCCCCGTTCTCTCCGTCCAGCCACCTGTTCCCATCCGGTGGCGAGAGGGTGGGCTGGGGCGGTTGGTTTTGTTGATCTGAGCTGTACCAACATGGATCTTAGAACACACAGTTCTAGGTGGATTATATGTGTTTGGATGAATTTCTCACTGGTGACGATGATTTGGGACCAAAGGTGCCTGCGCTGAATTCACTAGAAGCCAGTAGAGGTCAGCATCGCACAGCAGCCTGGGAGGCGCCCTCCTCGGACCATGGGCGAACACAGGATTTGAACTATGTGATTATCACTTTTACAGTATGCACAATATAATCCGTCTTTCGCCTGGAACACACAGTGCTGCTTGACCCAGCTCATCTTTTTTATAATTAAATCTCCAAAGTTAAGGAGAAAGACGCTGACACTCACTCTTTGACTTTCCCATTACTTTAATGATGTGCCCTATTTTCCTTACAGACCCCAAATCCCTGTGGAGCCCCAAGCCTCATTTGTCCAAAGTGCAGAAGAGGAGCTTGATGACTCTGCAGTGTCAAAGTCTTTCACTGGTTTATTGATTGGGCCGGCCCACTGATTATTGGTTGGCTTAAGTTGCACACTGACCCGGGAGGATTGACGGCTGCTGTTTAATATTGAGGGAAGAGCCCCAACAGCCAGTCCGTCTAACACCAGGTTCACTAATGTTGCTGATGCCTCATATTCAATATGACTAGACATATTAGGGAGACAGCAAAGAAGTAGACTGTGCGCATTTATGTGCATCAATTGCATGCTCATCTTTTTTCGACAGTTAAACCCTTCACAGTTATTGCACTTCATCACCATTCCCTCATGCCTCTCCCCGTCCTCCTCCCCTGTGTGCAATTTGACGTGATCTGAGGCGTGGGCGAGGTGTCGTCTCTGTTCTGCTCGCACGTCTGCCTGAGTCAAGCCTCAGTCTGCGCGTGTATGTTTGCACATCAACAGCGGAGCGGCTCTAAAGTGAGGGCAGTTCTTCATGGATGCCGAGCTGTTCAGGTCCATGTCAGCTGATGTGGTCGCAGGGAGGGAGTGGGGGAGGAGGTGGAGGAGGAGTGGGGGATTCGCAGGAAGCAGGAGATGAAAAGAAAAGGCTCTGAAACAGAAGTAGTCAGACCATTAACATAGAACCAAACGACAGCTTGATCAATTCTGGCTTCTTTCAGGCACATATCAATATGCCAATACCAATTCAAATACATGACAGTTTATTTATTGCTCACATTTTTGATAAGGATCTTCTTAAATTCCAACATTTTTAAAATATAAAAGTTTTTTAAAGAATTAACCAAGTGGGACAATAGACAGTTAAATAAAACTGATTAGTCAGCACAGCAGCTTAATATGTTAATGTTAGGTCATAAATCTGGTCTTTGACATGTTACACCTTTGACCTGGTGATGACACAAATATCAGGAGATCATCAGTGATCATAATTCACTCTGACTGAGCCATCATTCCATTGCTGTGTTATCTCTACAGCAAAAGAAGGGCCCAGTGATTGTGATTGTGACACATCGCCTGCATTTCTAATCTTTGCAGTTGAGAATAAAGGGAAAGAAACAACAAATAAGACCGATTGATAGTGAGTTAGAAATGTCCCAGGTCAAATTTAAACACAGCACATTTCTGATCCTTATCGGTGCGTGCCAGCCAGTTCAGACACGAGGATGTGAAGCACCTTGACGAGTAAATCTAGGTGTGTGCTGCAGAGACAGTGTGGGCACTGTACTCACAGACTTTGAGTCGTTTGGATTCAGATGGCCGGAGATGAGAGCCGGTATTGTGTCATCTCAGCGATCAGTTTTAAGCCGTCATCACCCTATTTAGTGAAAGCAGCGTCCTTGTGACTGCAGCCTCAGAGCTCCGCATGTTTCTATTGCGTATTCATCTCTCTCTGAGATGATCTCTATTTTTCTTTATCACTCAGCCGGCCAAGTTTATTTGTGCAGGTTCAGCGGTTGCCAAGGCGATGAGAGGGCTGTACGGTTGTTGCTGCCTTGACAACAGGCCAGACGAGCAGTGCATCATCAGCATGACAATGGTAGCTGAGCGAGAAAGACAGAGCGAGCACATCAGCGAAGACTCTGGCTTGACGTCACAGCGTGCCGCGTGTGCTCCGCGGTCAGCTTTTCAGAGCGCCACAGGGCAGATCCCCGAGGAGGAATCTAACTGCATTGTTTCTGTGGTTTCCGTTGGCCGCGGTTCACTGGAGCGAGTTTGCGTTCCGTGATGCGTTTCGAAAGCTTTTCGACCCTCACGACGAACACAACACTGTGGGAAACACATTTTCCTTCTGACGAATGGTGTCAAACTGAATCATGTCGAGTTTCAAAATCAGATCGGGATTCATATGTTTCAGTGCCAATAAATCACCGCGTTGAACCCAGTCCATCACCTTTATTTGATCCAGATATCTAAGTTGATCCAGATATGTCAGTTACTCAAGGTTACGGCTCCAAGCAGAGCGCTCGTTTGTTTCCAGCAGGATGTAGTGGCAGATAGTTTGCATTTCTGCCCTTGACATTTGTTCAGCTTCCCCCGGTGGAAAATAAAACAGATGCGTGCATGAAAAGAATAAAAACCAGACTTTTGTTTAGTGCAGTGCTGCATACATTAAAAACATATCTCGGATTCACTCCTGGCCCTCAGAGTGCTCGAGCCGTGGAGGCACACCCTCGGTTTGTTCAGTTTGTGAAACCAGAGTAGCTCAGCAGTAAGGTGGTCTTCCCTCGTCACCCCCCCGCTGTGATTGATTTCACAACCTGATACTCCTGTGCTTGGAACAAGCAGCAAATGGCAGCAGCTCTTGAGTCTGATGATGAAAGAGCTCCATGTCAGGATTGTGACTAACTAACTACACACAGTGAGAACTTACATACACTGAAAAAAAGTCAGACCAGGTAGGATGAAGACACACTTTTTAATGTTTTAATAAAAAGCTGTGCACACAAACCATAAACAGTGACATTGAGGACTCACTCTGGAGCATCGACACAGACCAAGAGAACAGCCCACTCCAAACATGCAGGACTGGAATGGACACTGGTGGAATCAGACTGAAGGTCATCAGTCTCACTTTCAACAGTGTGTTAGAAGATGAGTCACGGGAACAGTGTGCCTGGATCACACTTGGCCGTTGTAACGCCAGCTATGTGCGATCGGATTATCTGTGTTCTCAGGCTGACAAATGTCCCCTTGCTCTCCGGTCACGTAACAAAGCCGCACCTACGCTGCATGTCGGCCATGACAGTGTGTGACTTTCGTTAAGCGTGATCGGAGAGTCAGGAAGAAGAATGAGTCAGTTTTCTTGAATCAAAAGGACGTTGTGTGCCAGAGTGTCAGAGGTCAGAGTTTTAACCAGCAAATCCCCCCTTTTCTCCCTTGTAATCCCCCTACCCCGGGGTTTTCCCACACCACAGGGCTCATCGCAGACGAGCCGGAGCACAGACAGACCGGCGGGATGTCCTCGTGATAGCTCCCGCACGTCATAGTCGAGACGCACATATTGAAATATTGCAGAGTCAGATCTTATGACTGGCATGAATACAAGTGTGGCTCCAACTCGGCGCCTATAGAACCCAACAGAACATGGAAAAGTCACATGACTATGATTGATGAATGATTTTCTACATAAGTAGTGTGTGTGTGTGTGTGTTTTGCACTTTTGTACAGTTATCCACAACACAGTGAGTGAGGACATATTGGCTGGTCCTGACTTTTTTCCCCACTTCAGTGGATGTATGGGGGTAAAGTTAGGCATTTAGTTAAGGAGGTTAGGGTTTGTGCATGTGCGTGCGCGTTAATGCAGGCCCAGCAATTTATTGGTGCATTAAGAGCTTTTATACTGGTCCTCTCTACTGGTGGTATCCCCAATCCACATTAGCTTTCACAGGGAGTCAGCAGTTTGGGCCAGTAAAGCTGACTGGACTTGCTTAGTCAGGGAGGCTTGTGATCTGTGCTGCATCTCTGCATTCCTTAACGGTGAGCTTAGCTTCTCCACAGTCCAACCCACTCTGCAAAGCAACAAGCCCTGGGACGTACACACACATGTAACACACACAAACACGCACTCATCATTTCCCGCACAGACTGAATAACTTATTGGGTGTGGAGATCAAACACTCCAATATTTATAAGTGGTCTCAGGGTATAATTTGTGCCTTAGTTGATTCCTACACGGTCATTGCTCATTTGCCCTTTTTTATTTATCCGTGTGTTTATTTATTTATCTGTTACAAACCAAACCTCTTCTCCCTCATTACTGCTGCTTTCATGTCCCCGTGGAGCTGGCTCTCTAATTGATATGTAATGAATGCCGTGCGAGCACATTGGGAGCGAAATGTAAATGGTTTGCCTGCAGCTCTGGTGATGAAACAGGAGGATAACCCGCAGACTATGGAAAGTCCAGGCTCCTGTCATGTAGGAACACAGAGCTCACACTGCCTGAGCTGTGTGCATGTGTACATATATATAAATATATATATGTGTGTATATATGGACACTTTTTAAATCTCATTTTTTAACTCTCAATCGCTTGTAAGAGCCTTGGTTTGGTTTGTTTATTTAATGCGTTTTAAAGCTGTTTGTGTGTGTGTGAGAGACAAACACAAATATCTCACTGTCCTTGTGGTTCTCCTTACTAGATGTTAGCATCACCAGGGGTCAGGGGAAGTGACAGGTGTGTTTGTGTGTGTGTGTGTGTGAGAGAGAGAGACAGGTGTTATATGCTGTCTTTAACTACAGGATGTCCTGAGGCTGTGTGTGTGTGTGTGGGGGGGGGTCACGTGTGCCGGTGGCGATGGCGATGCCACTTACGCTCGACCGAGCTCAGTGGCATATGAAGAACGGTCTGTAATATTTAATAGCTTGACACTTGAGCCTGAAAGCGTGCCCCAGATTGTGTTTCATTGTTGGACGCCGGTCAGCCCAAATCTCATGTTCCACTCTACAATGGAATATTGGATGATGGCAGTCGGGCAACGACAGTGTGCTCTTTGAATGGCCTGAACCCAACGTGACACTCTGATCTGGCTAATTACTGCATCCTGGCCCTGGGTTATCAACTCCAATCCAATCTCACTGAGTCTCTGACCTGTTCTCACTCCTTTCTGTGTTTGTGCGATTGTTGTTGTGTGTGTATGTGTGTGTGTAGACTCTGGCACATTTATTTAAAAGAAACACAGAAGTTCAGATTCTTCAGATAGATTGAAATGGTATTGTTATGTTTTGCCATTAGTGTGTGTGTGTGTATGTGTGTGTGTGTGTGTGTGTGTGTGTGTCTGCAGTCGAAGGTAGTTGGGGGAGGGGAGGGGGGGGTCTCACTGACTCCCAGCTCCACCTTTCTTTCCCTTGCAGATGCTCTAACTCAGACAAGCTGTGCTCCAAACCTCTGAATAATGGACCTGGGGCATGAGCAGAATAGTCGATGAGTGTGTCTGTATCACTTGTTTGTGGATGCTTGCCTGCCTGTGTGTGTGTGTGTGTGTGTGTGTGTGTCTGCGTGTGCGTGGAGGAGCCTTGATTTGTATGCTGCTACACTGTTGATCCAGATGTTGTTGTGGCAGAAGAAGCCAACTCATTGTGGATGTTTTTGTCCAAGTGTGTGACAGTTGTTTTACATCAAAGATCAGAGTGGTCAATTAATAACTATTATAGACAATTATAGGTTTACATTACTACCAAAAGAAGCACGTATCATGAAATTTGAAAGTGATTTGCTCTAGCAAAACATTATCAGTTTACGAAAGGAAACAGAATCCTAAAGTGCCTATATTTTTGTAATTTTGTGTTTGGTCATATTGGTCATATTTTGAAAGAAGGGGCAAAGCAATTGTCCTCATAGGGTTAACCTAAGAGCTAACGGTGCATATTATTAGCTGTCTGATCTGATTCATTATGTGACACAACAGAAGGGAGTGAATGGGTCGACTTCCCAAACACAATGGACCGACACTGGACTGTTGCTGAGACACACACACACACACACACTGGGCTGGGCTGGGCTGGTTATAATGGGGAGGAAATGATAACTGGTTATATGTGTTTGTGTGTGGGAGATAGACAGAGACCACATGTAGACGTATAATGCCAAGAAGTTTGTCTACAAGGAAGAGGAAACTCTCTGCTGAGGACAGGATCATAATGCTGGTCGACACTGAGCTTCACGAGTCTCTGAGGAAGCGATGTCGATGATAACAGCCTGACAGCTGCGAAGCATCCACGGAGTGCTCCTGGGAACGATCTGACAGGGCGGCCGGAGCGTGAGCGTGCTCGGCTCAAACAGCTCATTGTCAGTGTTGCTCAACAAAGAGAGACGGTCTATGCCTGCGCACGCTGGGGTCACACACCACTTGTGCTGTGTGCAGTTTCAGGCCCAGTCGGTTTCATTGCCGGAGCTTTTACTGTTACTGGCTCATTTTTCATAGTGCACGCTCATCCAAAGATTTTATTGTCGCACAGTCCCAGAGATTTATTGTTTATTAGAGCATCAGATTCTTTTCCAGAAGAATTTGTGACTCCGATAAATTTGATTGTCCCTCTTCATAAGTTTGTCTGTGTGTGGGCTGACAGTCACTTTTGTAAACACAGTCAGGCACGCAGCTCATGGCCACTACTTCGTCTCTTTGAATGCATCATGATATTGTATTTTTGTTTGGTATGACTCTCCAAGAAACTATGTTTTATTCATTTTTGATGATAGTTATGAGAAGTGGGTAGATGCAGCATCTGCAGTATTAGATTAAAAAAACAACATCTTTCATCCAGCTCAGGAATGAACAAGAATGAAACATAATTAAATAAATATTCATCAGTATTGGGATTTGTGTGGGTTGTGTGTGTGTGTTCCAATGCTCGACAGTGTTTGTTTGTCTGTGCAGACCATGACTGTCAGTCAGGCATCTTGGACCAGACCAGGCAGGCTGGTGGGGGGTGTCATTAGCACGGCCCAGCATAGGCCTTGTTTAGGGTCAGCAGGGTCGTGCTCCTGCCAAAGGTGCACATGTGGGACTTATTTACGTCCAGAGGTTAGCCTGGTAGAGGGGGGCGGGTAGTTTTGGGGTTCACTTGCTAAGTGGGCATCTGTCAAGATCCTATTTCAGATAGCTTTCATTCACAGAGCCATTTACCTCCATTCCAATATTAGAATCCATCTGAGAACAGCGAATTAGCAACCAATATTTTGGGGTATCCAGGCAAATATTCACCACTACACACAATCACACCAGTTTCTTTAATAGACTATTTGTTCAAATTAAATACAAACAGCGACACTTTTCTTTTAAGCCTTCTCAAATGTGACCAATCAAACTAGGAAATCTTCAAAACTTCATCTCTCCCCTAAAGTTCTGCACATTCACATGCAGACTGTTAAAGAACAAGAGGAGTGTGGGAAAAATAATCTGCATCTGTTTCTGTAATGTTTTGCTTCTCAAATGATTTGATTCAGTTTCGTATTTATAGCACCAAATCACAACATCCATTATGTCGGGGCCTTCCAATATTATAGAGTGGAACCCAGCAGATCCCACAGTGAGCCAGCACTTGGCGACAGCAGAGAGGGGAAAAAAAAACCCTCCCTTTTTTCTGGGGTAACCTCTAGCGACGTCTCTTTGCTCTTCACTAAAGTCAAAACCGAACAGAATGTGCATTTGTGTAATATAAACAAACTCGACCAAAAGAAGGAGTCTATAATTCTGGCAGTCTCACGTCATTGGCTTCTCTGTAATTGTACTTGATGTCTTTTAATAACGCACAGGCCACAGTAGAGACAATATGGTTTGGATTTTTTTGAAGGAATAACCTTAATGTCTTCCTGAGAGCTTGACGAGAAGATTCAGTCCATGTCTTTACAGTAAATATACAGCGATACCGCCAACAAACAGCCAGTCACTTTGAAATAAAGAGGGAAACTGGAAAATGGCTAAGTGGGCTCTCTGAATACAGGTCGTAAAATCAACACACGAGTGGCTCTAAAACTCCCAAATTTACACGTTCGATTAAGTTTATTCTGCACTAAATGTAAAAGGGACTGTGGTTTTATGGGAATACGTGACTATTTAATGGCTGGGCACTGTTACATCTAGAGTCTTGTCGTTACTGTGAGGTTGCCAGGCATCCTGCCTGCAGAGACTCCAAGAAATCATTGCTCAGGTGGATGTTGTTACCTTTGGAGAAAGCCAGGAAAACGATTTCTTCCTGATTCAAGTCTTGGTACCTGGAGCCAGAAGCTTTCAAACGATGAGGGGCTCCACCAGAAAGCACCAAGTGGGCCGCATAAATTAAGAGGTGTCACATGAGGAAAAGAGGTGACAAGTAATTGCCTGAAATATCTAAAAGCAGTTGTTGCTGCCAGAATACACTTACCCTCTTTTAGCCATTACCCTGTCAGAACTGGACACCGACATGACACCATGTTTTCTTTTATTCACTCAGGCTATGTGTGCAATCATATCTTTAAATATAAAGTAAACATGGCAAAAACGTGGCGTCATTAAACCACTGAATGGAAGAAAAGAGCATTGAAACTGGGCTTGTAGAGCACAAAATTAGTCGTCCAATAAACATTCAGTACCGCGCACAGGCCCTTTAGATGTTTAGATTCTTATCCACCATGCAGAACCTTCAGAGTGGTGCCTGAAAGTCCAGTTAAATTGACTTTAAATTGATACAGCAGCATGACAGAAAACTCCAGAGGCAAAAAACTATCGTCACAGACGAGCAGACCGAGGCAACAGATGGTCTGACTCTTTCAGAGCAACTGATAACAACGTTGCTGAGTCAGAGGACACTGAGGCAGCATACAGCCACAGAGTTATAGAAATAAATAAGAGTTTATACATGGGTTATTTCACTGAAATGACACATCTGGGGGTTGTGGCTGTTAGTCCACAACTTAAAACCTTTGGAACATCTTTTGCCCAGATCCAGATCTTTGGTAAAAGCAGTCAGCCCCTCAGTGGAAAATAAAAGCTGTTTATCTAAAAAAACACTTTATCTTAAACTCAGTTCGATCTGGTTCCTCAGAGCCTGAAGTTATGTGCATAGATTGAGGTCACTTGTCTTCGTGAGACTTGTTCATTCTCTCTCCGTTCATGATTCTTTAGAAATGTTATTTCGAAGTGGCTGTACTTTTTTCAACACCCACTCTTTCTTTCTCCGCTCTTGCGTCACGGCAGCTTGTTCTTTAACCGTTCGATGTTCTGACGGTCTTTGTTGCGTGAGTCATCTCCTTTCGACGTTATTTTGTCCTGAAAATAGGTTTGAATTGCGACAGCAGCAAATTATTCCTCTTTGGAGACGGTGCTTTCAGCTCCTTAATGGAAAAGGGTTGAAGCGGAGTTGTGGTGGTGTGGAGGCGGCCGTAATGTGAAGTGTACTTCCTGAGCCGCTGTGTGGGATGCGTGCTCTTTGCAGTTGACGGCTTCTCTTTCACTAGTTTCACTCGTCTTCCTGTCCTTCGAAGAACTTTAAAATGATGCTTATACTTTGTCATTGACTGTATGGAGAAGATGACGGCCTAAAAAGTTTCAAAGCGAGGGGTTAAAGTAACAACATTTCCCTTTCCACCTTCGAAACATTATACAGAACATCCTGCCTTGACACTGTAACCCCTCAGTGCTGGCAGGTATGGACAGTTCCTCTCAGCCTTGTTCAAATCCCAGAGCTGGAGCAGCATCCAAGGCCACTCCTGCTCAACACACCAGACTTCCCCGTGATTTGTGTGGTGTCTAATTTGTTCCCCATATGGTCCATGCACACACACACATGCACAGGCACAAAGTATACATTGGCTAATTCTCTCTACACACTGACTCTCACACACATATACACACAGAAGAACCTTCTCGACCTTTATTCCATCTCTCTTCTTCCACTCTGCTAACGTAAACTGGGCCACATGTGCTTTACAGCTGCTTGTTAGTGCTTTAAAATATTGGTGGCTCTCCTGATCAACTCGTATTAATCCTCTGCTGCAGAGGATTTAATGAGGCATGTAGGATTCATCTGCCATTAAGGCTTAGCTCTGGACACTAAACAGTCCCCCCCCGGCCGAAGTAGGAAACTGGGCGGGATGGAGATGTACGTGGGGAAACCAGATGGAAACACCCTCTCTCTGACAAAATCTTACTGTGTGCTGGCTTTTTTTATAGCGCGTCACCTCAGATTAAGCCACCTCAGAGGAACGCGGAGTTTTTCCGAGCGCAGCTCCTCACAGGGGTGGGGCTTTGATGTACAGGAAATAAGGCTTGACTGGGAAACACCGCAGAGCAAGGGGTCACATCACCACCGGACACGTTTGAGAAGATGCAGAGGCAGGGCGTTAAACTTTGGAGGGAGGGGGATTGGATGGTGAGAAAAACACAGCACTGTTAATTGGCTGCTGACACAATCCTTGTACGCTGAGAGAGTGACCTGTTGCACTACCACCAGAAGAAAGTCTTATTTTTCCACTCACTTTGAAGTCTGCCATCCCTCACATTGATTTACATCTTCATGGTTCCAAGCTTTGTAGTGCAAAGGCAACCTGACTAATGAGGGCTATATTTGAGGGAGGGGTATTTTTTGGGGGCGATGAGGCAGGTGAAAATTTGCAATGCAAGTAATGTAGATGGTATCATTTTAAAAAACTAGGACAGCAAAGCACATTTAGAAGAATATTTTTCTGAAGGAGCCTTTTCCCTCTCCTAGAGGGGCAATTTCAAAACTTAACAAAAATATATGCCAATTACAAAGTTAGGTAGTTTGACTTTACAATGAGGTAAAGATCAAAGAGATTTTTGTGTGAGGGTGACTTTTTTATTTTTCTGGGAGGAAGTAAAGCGCAGGAATCATGACAGCTGATACGACCCCATTACCCCAATTAAAAAAAAACGTGTTTAAAAGAATGGATTTTATACTAACTTGGTAAGGTGTTATTGTGTATTTAGCTATAATAATTTGTAATAATTGATTTAGTTCGAAAAACTGTAATTGAAAAGTTAATTTAAAGCATATTGAGAATATTCTGAATATACACAGTTTTATTTAAATTATTTTAGCAGATTAAAGTACTTTCTTCAGTAGTGCATTGGGGTTATGATTGTGCCTCTTATTAGTGTGTTTTTAATTAAAATTGTACTATTCCTAGAATATGGCATGAAAGTGTTTGTCTTGAAATATGTTTTGTTTGATGGTGATAGCTCACTGAAATACTAAGGTTCAGTGGAGCCAATGCAGTATTATGTCAAAGGCAAACAGCAGCAAGGAAATTTGCCTTTCTTCTTTAATTATACGCAATGCAAATTTAAAAGCTTTGTTTTTCAAACCGATCGATAAATAGAAAATTCAATCAGCAGATTAACTAGTTGAAAACGTGGTCATCTTCAGACCAAAAACAATTCATTCTCTGCTCGCTTCTCATCTCCACTCTCATGCAAATATGCAGCCCCTCGTGAGATCTAATCAAGTATCCAATTTCAGCCTGTGCCTCAAATTAAGCAGTTAATTTAAGCTCCGCTGCTTTCCACAGACCGGAATGAAACAATTCTCCTCATTCCTAACTTTATTCTTCACTTCTGCAAAGTAAAGTTGTTTTTCTTCTTTAATAGCTATTACAGACGAAATACCACTGGTCGTGCAGACGTTCTGTGGTCACATGCAGTTTTCTTTTCATTATTCATCATTATTTCATGAAGCACCAGAACCAAAAAAGCATCAATATTAGATATTTCCATCAGCAGATTTTCATAGTGTGTGTTCACTTGTTTTTTAGGTCTCCTAGTCTGTCCAATATGCAGCTGACAGCAATATGCAGTGTGGCAGCGCTCCAGTGCACTGCGGCGGCTTTATGGCCATTTGTATTTTCTCCGGGTCCAAGCTCGGTCGGGGCCGGGACGGCACTCGACAGCAGATGATCCCTTTTTTAATGAGATTTTTTTTCCTTCCCCATTCCGTCTCATGGTGTCTCAAGGGAATCGTTGTAAACCTATAGGAGCCCTGAACCGTGAACAGCAAAGCCTGGACACACGCAGGACAGCACCATGGATGAAGGGGACATGGGGAGCGAGAAATAATAGTCATTGTCATAAACTGACAGATGCCTAACTGAACTTATCTCAGCCTAACTAGCTGCCAGCCTCAGTCTGGACATTTATTTCAGACATGACTGCACAGCTACATTTTGTGGTATTACAGTTTTTGGTTCCACATTGTATTTTTCCTGATTTTGCAATACAAAGATTTCTTTTGTCAGCGAGCAGCCAGTAACTGCTCATGACCATACATAATGATGCCTTTTGTTTCAGCACTTTGTAATTATCTTTGTACGTCATGTACAGTGTCTTTCAGCCCTGTGGGAAGTCAAGGTGATGTTCAGAATTAATGTGCAGCAAGATCTTAGATTAATAACACATGTCACACTCCAGCCATCCATCCAACATCCATTATTCATCCTATTTAGGTTCCAGAGCTGATATATGGATCATATTTATATCCATTCAACCATCCTCGTCTCTGTTCAAGTTCATGGAAGACAAGACCCTTAGAATCCAGGCAGAGACAATTACAGACAATATATACTAGGACACTTGTTGTTTCCTCTTCATTGAACCTGTCTGTCATCAACACATGAAGTGTGCACGATGAAATGATGTTTATATTGCCAAATGAGTTGCTTTCTTACTTGTTATTCTTTCAGTTTTCCTTTTCATTAACTCTTACTTGGGTTGGTGAGTGACCTTTTAATCCTGGACAAAAGCAGGATATGAAATACAGTACAGTTATCTGTATTTTAAATGTACCATATAACATGTACTGTCTCTCCTGAGAGTCATCAACACGGTGTATTAAAGTGATTCCTTGATATTCTCTTCTAATCACTTATCATGTGAAATATATCAACATAATTTATCAACGCTTTTAAAGACATCCATAGCTCCCAGCTGTTATATCTGAGCACAGCTCTGGTGAATTTACAGGTGACATTTATCACTTATGCCATGAATTACACCATTAAACGCTATTCTCTTTGCTCACAGTTGTGCTCTAATAGATGCTAGCACGAGGATGGTGAACGTGGGCAATCTTACAAAACTAACTAACACATATCTATACATTTTACAGTAAATGAGCCCATCGTTCTTCTTATAGTTCAGTGTACTTTAAACCCCCTCTCCAACATGCTCGCATAATCCGCACGTCAACGTGTGGTTACAGACGGAATTCATGAATTTTTTCCACCGTCTAATTACAATCTAATAACTCAGTGTGCATGTTAACAGCAGATGTGTCAGGGTCATTTGTCTGTCCATGGCTAACCACCTACAGGTTTCTATCACCACTGTCTAGCTGCACAGTCAGCCCCCCACCCCACCCCCCTTTACCCCATTGTGACTAATGACTTTTGCTCAGCTCCAACAAATCATAATGAGCCCATCTGACAACCTTTATGGTGCCTTTAAGGCCAATGCACAACGAGTAGTCCTTCAATGGAATGGAGTAAATTCACCTCAGATCACTTTCAGTGGGGGGTATGAAGAAGATGAGAGGTGGGGTCGTGCATTGGGTGAGAGTATAATTAACCAAATGACATAGAAAAGCATGGAAAAGGGGAGAGTTTATAGAATGGGACAGTAACAAGACTCTTGCTATTGTTTCCATCCCACTGTGTTCATGTGTGTGTGCTTTGTAACATGTGGGGTCTGACTTTGAGCAGCTTGCTGCCTTTCAAATGCCCTGATCGTTCTTTTGTTCCTCCTTATTTTTCTGCCCGCCCGCTCCCTCCCTCCCTCCCTCATTCCTTTCTCTCTCTTAGCGTGGCTTCCTCAGAAAGAGGTTGATGTATCACATCTGTTTGACTGGAAATGGATTGCGGACATCCCTAGTGGCACATGGAAACACATCTCTGGTATCTCCTTCATGCATTGTGCATCTGGTTAGAGGGAGGAGGAGGTTTGGATTGAAATAAAATAGCTTAAAATCACTTAGCTCTGAAGCATCTCGCGGAAAAAAAATCAGCAAATCCCAGAACTGGGAGAGAGAGAACTGAGAGAACAGAGGGAAGGAGGAAGCCAGGAAAGGATAAGAAATGTGAGTGTGGGAGAAATACTCATTGAGGAGCGAAAGTGCAGCTATAAAGAGGGAGGAAGGCCAACATCAAGCCTCATTAAACTGACAGGCTGCTGACAGAAGTCTTATTGCCTTGTTTCCATCCGAGTGATAGACCATCTTAAATTCTTCTCGTCTTCCACTTTGTCTCTGTTTCCTGTCTAAATGTTCATCCACTGATAAAGTAGGTGAGACACTTTCACAGTTTTCCGTCAAAGCCACTAAACCGAAGGATTTCCTTTGTCACAGCCAAGTTATTGAGCCCTTTTTACTAACACTATTTAACACAGGGGATGTTCGTGTCCCTTGAAAGCCTTGCTTACGGGACAAGTGGCTTGGCTTCCTCGCGGCGAAGCTGATATATGACATCTGGCTAACTGGAACTGGATCGGACATAAACAGAATTCAAGGAAGCTGGTTTGAGCTTCTGCTGCGGGAACTTGACTTTTTTTTTTGCTTTCCCTCCCTCTCCTGAAGGGTAATTCCAATTTACTACTACTTGGAATAATTTTCATAGTTTTAACGGTAACATTTCTATCTGTTATGATGTAGCCTTGTTAAAATAATTGCTGAATTATGACAGCACAGGGATTTGTTATGCTAGGATTGATAATAAATTGTTGAGCCATATTATCTTGATCAGTGCACATGAAAACCTTGTGTGTCGTGTTGATAAAAAATATGGGGCCACTGCAGTCCATTTTTTGCCCACTAAGACCCTGCTGGGTGATCCTTTGGGGCCCCTATGCATGCTTTCTTGTGGCAATCCCACTGCAGCCCTTTGTATACCAATGTTATCAAGAAATACAAGGAACAAGGAACCGTTCTATAAGGCCCGGCGGGATGAGTATGGAGTCCAGGGTGGGCTGTCTTGGGCTGGCTACTTTGAGCCTCCTGTGAGATATATCACATGGGGACTATGTGGGTTTTCAAAAAGCCCACACAGGAGCCCCAAAGGGCAAGACTTCTGTTGGCCCACATGGGATTATTATGGGTTTGCCCTGCCTTCACCGCCCCATGATAAACCCACAATTACCCACAGTGTGACTCACAATAAAGAACCTAGTACCTAAAACGTACCTAAACTTGGTCTGTTAACCTTGGATCATTATTTAATGTCTTTAGCATGAGTTCGGCTAAGACAGGTGTTAGCCTAGCCTGTAGAACATACGGCTGTTGAGCCTCAGTGCACGAGGCTGCAGCAGCAAATGTGAAGCTAAATTAATGCACACTGATCAGTTTAGTTTGTGGTGTTTACATCGTAAGTTGTTGACACATCAGCAGTTGATGGTTCATCACACTTCAATGGATTAAGTCATCTACAGTAGTAAACATTGTTGTTGGAGCAGGAATCATTGTTCCATGACATTAATTGTTCAATTGCCCATTTCCCACTGTAGGGATTCACATGATGGTTCAGTCTTATTCAGCACATGTGAAGTCTCAACTGGATCAAAAACACTCAGGATCAGGTCAAAGACAGCATATGTCCTTTGTCCCGATGAATGGCTCGGAGGCCGCCTCTGGGTCAAGACGTTGGGTGTTTGTGTGGCGGCACACCGTGTTCACATTATAGAGTGATGGGCTGTTAGGCTGGTGCTATCTCGTTTTATGTTTCATTTCCCCAACTTAAATCCCCTGCCACCCCCCAAAGCTCATCCTTAAACAGTGTCTGCATTATGCATGGCCCAGAAAGTGTATCATAGTGGAAATGAAATATGCATGAGCCCTTGTGTTATGACTCCCCTCCCCATTACCTTATTCCTTCCCCCCAAAGGAAGGAATCATTGTGTGTTGTCTGATTGGGTTAAGGGTGAGGATCAATGAATTGGTGTGTGTGTGGGTGCGTGTACGTGCGCATACCCCCTTCCCTGCGGTTGTGTGGTAGTTTCTTGAAATGGCAGCGGAAATGAGAGAAGAAAGAAAGATTTGCTGAGTGGATGGTGGTGACAGGGGGGAGTACGGCATGAAAGAGAGGAAAGAAAATTGCTATGGACGCATAGGTCGGTGTAAGAATGAAAGAAGGACGAATAAACGAAAGAGCAAAGTAAGAAGAAAGAGAGGGAGAAGCAAATGCATGGGTGATAGATCATCAAACAGACGGAGACTCTTCTGGGGACTGTCAATAGAAGCAATATCCTGCTGATTGATTATGTCACACAGAGCTGATCCCCAGAGACCGTGTGTGTGTGTGTGTGCGCGTATGTGTTGGGGTGGGGTGGTGGTCTCCGGTCTCAGCTGTTGTCAGAACAGGGGGCCACGTGCCTGTTTTGGAAATGCTCCAGCAGTCCCATATTGTGAAGCCACAGTCACCACAAATGGAGCTCCTCCAGTTTGTGGTACTTTTTTTTTTCTTTCTTTGCTCCTCCACCCTGCTCCTAGTTCATGATTATATTTATTTGGGCGCACGAGAGGGGGAGGCGATGGCTTTTTAATGACACTGAATGGCAAAGCATGTGTTGTGTGTGTATTGTGAGAGGTTTAGCTTTGGAGTGTTACACTTGGAACCAGTTCCTGAGTGGGCTTTCCACCTCCTTTCCCTCCCTCTGAGGTCTGAAGAGGGAAAAGACTCGTTGTTAGGACGAGGCTTTCAGCCACAGCTCATCAATGTGGCTACAGTGATAAACAAGGGCAGCATTTCACCCGTTCAAAGCCAGCTGTACAGACACACACACACACACACAGAACTGACGCACATGTGCAGACTGTACACAGATGACACAACCCTTTCTTTGGAGACATTTGAAATTTGCGGTTAGATCCCAAATAACAGCTGGAGCAGGAGATAGATGCCCATGTCACTGAGACATTATTTAGACTGCATGATTGTGCGTGTGCATCAACATGACACACACACTCAAATATGACCCCACGCACAGAAAATCCAAACAGGTCAGGGTTCACCCGGGTCAAGGCCTAATCAGACATGGCTGGATTAGTGTGTTTGTGATTTCATGATACCCATGAATGCCCAACAGGAAAACCTACTGCAGATGGACTGTCTGGTTTCACAGCCCCTGGCTGATTACTCAGTTTGGAGCGTGCAGGTATTTCAGTGTTTGTGGGAGTCTGTACACGTGAGGGTAGGGCTCCTGCTGAGGAGTACTTAAAGATGGATGATGATGATGTGATGATCCTGACTAACATCTGATTCAACAGGGAATTGTTTTTGTGGACGCTAACCAGACAGACAGTTTGGTTGAAAAAAATAAAAACTTTTCAGAATAGTTGGCACATGTTAGGCTGTTTGTTCCTCCATGACTTTATCCGAAGAGTTTCTTCTCTGAGTTTAACTTTTTTAAGTTTAAGTTTTTTGTAAATATTGATATATTTATCATATCCCAGGCAGATCAGGGATATGTATTGATTATAGAAAATGCACATTTCATGCATGCAAAGTTCAAAAGAGAAGAATCATTCAGCAAGAACACCATGTGTCCCCAGGTAATTTAATCCCCTCACTGTCTGTGTGTTATATTTAAGTCTTTGCAAATGTGTGGAGAAACTTGGAACCATGTCATAAATTATTTCCATCAATGAAGAGTTATGGTGGCCCAGGGGTGCACACATGTGGCACAGCAGTTTGTGAGAGCGTGCGCGTTTTAAATGGGGAGATGAGGAAAGGACTCAGTAGAGATGGAGGAAGAGTCATTTCTCAGTAACTGATCCTTTCTCAGAGACATAACATTTGGGTTTAGGGGGGAAAGTCAGCTCGGTCCCAGTTATGTTTGGTGATCATTGCTGTGGTGTTGGGAAAGTCTAGTAGAGCTGACAGAGGGACAGACAGACTGCAGAATGAGCCCTGTGGTAGAAATGGCCCAGAGAAGCAGATGGATAAACAAGCTGGATGGATTGACTCAGTTATATACCAATGGTCGTTTATTTAAATAATTATTTCTTAAATTCCTTCCACATTCCATCTATTCTTCTCTTCCCCTGAATCATAAGAGTAATTCTACTGACCTTGTCCCAATTGTGCTGTCTTCTTGTTGGGTGTGACTGACAGCTCCGAACACCCTGTGAACTGGTGATTAACCTGTGTTTACTCCGCGGGAGGTGGCCTGGACAGTTCATAATGACTAACTGTGTAGACTGCTAAAGTATGTGTGTTAGTGTGTATGTGTGTGCCCAATATTCCCCAGATCTTTAAGGCCCTCTCAGGGAATGGAAGGAGGGCGGCTTGAAAGATGACACGAGAAGAAAAGGAGGGATTAGAAGCTGCACAGGATGGCAGACTCCTGAACTAATTCGCTGCTTGTCCAGAGAAATGCCTTTTCACAGTTAGTAGGAATTTTCATGGGCTTTACATGTGCAAGTGAAACAGGTGGGTTCTGTGAAATCTAAGCCTCCCTCTAAGTAGAGGGATTTGCCCTCAAGAGCTCTCCAAGGACAACATTAAGTCCTGGAGGACTTGGGTGCGTTTGTGTGTGTGTGGTTGATGAGGTATTGTCAAAGTGTCAGTCAGCAACTCTTTTCCCTCTTCTGTCTTCTTTCTGTGCCTCTATCCTTCCTATCCCTATATTTCCACACTTTTCCATTCCCACCTCTCCTCTCCTCCTCCTCCTCCTCCTCCACATGAGACACAAACAGAAATCAGAAACAGCTGTGAAAATTATTTTGTCTAATAACATCCTATCTTGGCTTCTTGGTTAGCTGCAGTGCGATGCCCCGGAGTTATTCTTTTTGCCTGAAGCAAACCAGCCTGCCCCAAAAATCCCCCTAAAGGTTGCGGCGCTGCTTTATCTTGGCTCTCTTTGTTGGTGTGCGTGTGCTGCTCTCTCTGCAGGGTTACCCATGTGCAATGGACACCACGGGCTCTGCCAAATTCTGACTGCGGAGTGCACACTTGGTTTCTCTCCAGTAGCCACACAGTCCATTTATTTTCTGCTCTCTGTCCTCATCACTCTGTGTTTTTATTCTCCTTCAAACAAAAGCAGAAATGTTTCAATCTCTCCCGTCTTCTCCTTTTCTTTCCCTCTTGTTTGGCCCTCTGTGTCTTTCTTTCTCTTTCTAAGTCGTTCTTGGCCAGAGCTCAGCATTGGTCCCCGGCCTCACCGCTGCCCTCACCACCCATCACGCTGTATGAGGGAGAAATGCAGCCAAGCTAATGAGCTGAGGGGCCGACAGCCAGGAACTGAGAGAGGATGAATTGACAGGGTCACATGAGAAATTCCAGGCCTCTCTGTGACTTCATGTGATGAGCACGGCCTTCAAGTGTTTTTAGAGTTCAGATGATGCACATGCAGAAATTAACTTAACTGAGTTTTAACTTTTGCTTGAGGGGTTTTCCCAGTTCTGTAAGTGTCTTTTTTTTTCAACACAGCACATTGCTTTCACAATTGAATGTAATCGCCGCGGCCTCCTTTGTGCACCTTCTGTAGACTGAGCGTTCTCTGGCTTTCAAAGAGAGAGAGTTGTTCACACAGGTAAGAATAGCAACTGATCTTTTTTTTTTTGTTGTTCTACCTCCTTTAAGCTTTGAACAGCACCTGGCTCTTTAGTGAAACAGCTGTAGTGTTGCTTACGTCTCTTCGGGGTGAGCAGCGCATCACGTTGTCATGGTGATTTCTGATGCATTTGAATGCAAGCCAATGACAGAGCATTTTGTTCCTGCATATACAAACATAGTGGTGAGGGTTAGGGTTAGTTAACTGTTAACTGGTTAACTGTTTTCTTTTGCCAGGATGTATCAAGCAGTGGCTCTTTTACCACATAGAATCACTTAAAAAGTTGTGAACTTGGGTCTGAATGTTGCCGTTTGCTTAACAGAGCTCTGAAATACCTGACATGCACTGAATAATAAGATAACAACATTTGGCTCCAGAGCAGAGAGAGAGCACAGGCGCTGTCCTAGGGAATATAAATGGAGAAGAAACCTCCCTTATTTGGAATAGTGTCACAGGTATGTGTCAGTGTGTGATTTGCACGTTTATAATCTGCGTTGCTGTGCTGAAGACGCCTCAAACAAGCAGCATGTATTCCTCCAGTGTTTTTGGCTGCCTCAGCTTGGCTCACTGTATGCCTTTGGCCATCTCTCCTCTCTCTCCGTGGGTCTGAGATTGATTGATAACTCCATTTGTTCCTGAAGGGAAGAGGGGGATCAGTACATGACTTATTCTCTCTGTGTGGGCATGAAGGGACGAGGGGGTGGGTGTGTTTTTTTTTTTTTGCATGAAGGGACGAGGGGGTGGGTGTGTTTTTTTTTTTTTTTTTTTGTCTTCCTGACTGCACATTAGGCCTCCTTCACGCATGTCTAGTTTTAAACAGTGACGGATGATCTCATCTCTTAAAAAGCATTGGGTCGGTGATTAGGAAAGTGAGGTGTGAAGGCTCCGTGTGCAGTCAGCTGGTGCGCTTCATCCTGGCCAGTTCTGCTATTTTCCTCTGGACAGAAGGGGCCAATTGTTCCTCGCTCAGGGTAGGTAGGGTGAATCTCAGCATATTTCAGACATGTGAGCTTTTGTATCAGATTTAAGTCATGCCGGCCTATTCAGTTAGTTTAGTAGTAGCAGGAAAGGAAACACGTGTTGCTTGTAGGTGATTCGATCTACATACTGGACATTTTACAAGCACGTCCTCACCTGAGCCTCTCAGTTTTTCATTGTGCTTTAGTGGGCGAACACGTGGTGCATACGCTCGGCAGAAACAACATGGCCTTTGTTGTCAGGTGTGGACAGGCGCCCTCTCTCTCTCTCAGCTGCAGCTCTGCTTGTTCTCCAGATATCCCTTAAGATTTACAGCTGTGTGTTAAACTATCCCACACTCCTGAGAACAGTAGGTGCACAGTGAGAGCGCCACAGAAGACGCGAAGACATTCAGTCCAACTCACAGCCGCCGACGGAGCCAGAAACCTCAAGCTCGGGCCGTGCGGAGATAGATCGCTCTTTCCTGTGTTCGCTCTCTCCCTCAACATTTCTCTTCCTGTATTTATTTGACATATGACTGGCAGGGAAGGACAGCGGGTGCGGTGGGAACCTGAACTTGGAGGTGGCCATCTTTGGTTAGTTCAGGTTTTGGCTTCCAGAGACCTATTACAAGGACGCAGCCAAATTGGGCCGATTTGAGTTATCCATTGCTCACTGAATGTACATTAGCCCCACTTTTACAGAGGAAAGATTCTGGAGAGTGCTCTAGCAGATGTTTCCTTTCGCTACTGCCCATGAGGGTTTGAAGGAGGAAGAGTAGAGTGATTGACTGCTGACGATTGAATATAATACTCTATAAATGCCAGAGTTCTAGATCTGTTAGTGTACAACTGAATACATAGAATGCATTGAGGAAAGTCTTCGCTTTTTTTTTTTTTTTTTTTTTTTTTAAACTTATCCTTAGAATCCAGTGTTTCCCACACTTCTGCTGGCTTTGCAAGCTAAACCTCAAATTCACCATACATATTTTTTCTCTTCTAAATCTTGGTAATTGGACTTATTGCTGAAAAGTTCCACATTGAGAATTGACAAACATTGTCTGAACTTGTAGTGCACCTGATCTGCTGACTAGCTATGGCAGTTAAGTATGTTTTGGGGGAAAATATGTGATTTTAAAATCAAGGATGAACTTTCCTTATAAATTCATATTTGGAATGTCATCGGTCTGACGAGCAGTAAAGATCATGTCGTAAAGCTTAAGGTCCTTGATTTAGGATTTTTCTCTGTAAAGGCTTTCCACCAACCTACTTTCATCACATGGAGGAACTTCCCATTCGATATCAACTAAACACAATAATCTTGCGGCACGTGGGATGGTTCTAATCGAACGGACAACTTGCTTGGTTCTGGTCTAGCACATTTCTGTGAGGCTTCTCGTGTGTGAAGTCAGCTTTGATTTCTCTTCCCTCATGGTGTCAGTGCAGAAAACGAAAACGCCTAAACATTTATGGGTTCAGTGCACGTGAAGTAAAAGTGCCGGTTGCTGTTGCCAGGCAGTGGTTGGGGTTCCTGTTGTCGACTGTTTGCCCTCTTAGCAACCAGCTCGGTGGTCATGTGCCTTCCGATTGCGTTTATCTGTTGAAAAATCCCGTCATTCTCTCACTCCGCCTCAGTGCTTTACTCACACTTGCCTCTGTCGCCCTGCTGGCCATCGTGCGAGCAGGTCGCTCATCTCCTCCTCGTCACCTCCGCTCAAAGCAATCATCTCCATTCCCCTCTCTTCTCTCACACTCCCTGGTCTCCAAGAGATGAAAACAGACTTTTTCAATTAGGGAGAGCCATTGAAAGTGTTCACTGCAGGCTGTTGAACTGCTGCTGCTCCCTCTGCACCCCCCCTGAGATCCTCCTGCTCGTTTAGTGCGTCCCTCCCCTTCACCTCATTCCCACAGCCAAGGGGGAAGCGGGAAGCGGTGAGTAACTTTTAAACATTTTCATTCTTTTCATTCAGCTGCTGATTTGTTTTTTTCGCTTGCTTCCGAGCCGCTGATTGGGGGGAGAGTTGTCGTCTTTGGAAGGGTGTCAACATTTTCCCCCGTGTGGGTTCAATTTGCCGTTTTGACGCCCTCAGTCAGCGAAGCTAATCCTCTCAGTGATTGGTTGGTTTACTTAAGGACACTGTAGAATTGTCTGGATGATTTAGACTTAAAGGAATGTTTGGATTTTGCCTCTTTCAAGTACCTGCATCCTGTCACGAGTGTAATCATGATTTGAGGTGATAGTGCTTCTGCGCTTCTGAGCTCTGGGACTGATGAGGGACCACTCAGTGTCACCGGAATCTTGCCTCTCCGCTCCCTCGGGTGCCGCTCGGCGAGGCTGCCGGTGCAGTTGTCAAGGGTGGGTGTGTTTTGTTTTTGTTTTTTTTATCTCAAGACAAGGAGAAACGAGACGGACGTGAGAAAATTGTGCGTCAGGGGAGAAAGACCAAGAAGAAGGCCTGAGGATGAAGTGATGAATTGAATAATGGGCTAGAGGAATAAAGAAGCACGTGAACGACAGAAGGGAGAAGAGAAAAAGGCACTTGAGAGGCTGCTTCTTGTCATCTCAGCTGTTGTGATTTATGTGGGCTGACAGCACACAAATCTCACAGCATCTCACAGCTGTGCGACATGCCTTCCCTTTTTTATTTTTAACCCAGACACCTATATCAGGCTGCAAGGCCCAGGCTGCACCCAGGCTATTGTCTCCCCAGCTCTGTATGCTTGGATCCATGTGTTTCAGTCTTCAGGTGCCAGGACTCTTTGTGAGTGTGTATTTGAGATGGCAGCATGCCTATATGTGACAATATCAAGGGCTCCTGCCCCTAAAGCCTCCAGTGTGTGTTCAGCCTCACGTCCCGTGTGACAAGTCTAAGAACAGTTTACATGGCTCTTGCTGTCGCTGTTGACCGTGTGAGTGTGTCCGTAAATTGCCAGAGTGCATTCCACACAGACATGCTGCCAGCTCTGTTGATGGCACCTTCGTGTGAGAGGCTGGTAAAAGACGACTAAGGGGAGGCTTGGAGTTAAAGCACAGCTCCTCGTGCACCGCGTGCAGCTCGCGATATCTCTCTGCACCTGGGCCGCCAGCACCCACTGAAGTCTGCCTCCGTGTTGACGGATTTAAATGTGTTGCCATGGGGGCATACCATGTAGCTTGTTGCATGTGTTTGGAAATTCAAATCAACAGTGGCATTGCAAGATAAAATGGGTTTGTTGACAGCTGTGGGAAGACTAGTCCTATGCTATTACCACTTCCTTTCGGAGCTCAACACAGCCTCACTTCAAAGTTTCTATGGGGCAACGAGGGACAACAAAAGCTCACTAAGGGAGACACGAAGGTGGGGGGGGCGGGTGCAGGAGGGAAATCAATGAATGTGTTTCTGTGACTGGATCCTCAGTCAATCCTCAGGTTGTGAGTGTAGCATTGATTGATTTGGTAAACGGTTTTACCCATCACCCTTTTTCTGATGACCTCCTGCCTGTGTGAAGGAGCAGGCTCACAGTGGTTTATCAATTTGGAGTCGCATTGATTTCTTTTTTAAGTCTCATTGATTGTAATCGTAATTACATTTCATCATCTCTAAAAGGGTTGTTGCTGTAGCCCCAGTCTTGTTTTCTCCTTATGTACTAAAGCGCAGTCATATTAGCACCAGTTTTAGATTTTCAAAATGCTCCTTCCTGTGATCGACATCAAAATGTTTCCAGCACTTCACACCATGTGTGCCTCCTACAATATTCTTCATGTGTTCAAAATGAGACTTCATCTCTTGGCAACACGGATGAGGAACATTTAAAAAGAGAGACACAGACAGGAGCCCTTTTCTAAATCTGACTTCTTCCTTGCTTGTGTTCTCAAAGTCGTCTTTCTGTTTCCACTTGCTGGGTACAGATCAGATATCCTGAAGTGTTCTCATGTTCTACCTCACGCCGATGATCCACTTGTTTGTTCGACAGAAAAACTACTGGAGGGATTTATGTGAGACTTGGATCACATTAGTATGGTTTCATAAGGAAGCTGTTGGGCTATGGAAGAGGGATTAACTCTAATCTACTTCTTGGATGTATTGGATGGACTGGAGGCAGCACAGCATCCCAGAATGCACTGTGCCAACCGGCTGCAATAACTGTGATGTTAGATGCAAGTATTTTAATCTGGAGTAAGATGATGGACCAGATATTGCTGTCCATACAGACAGTAGCACAGTAGCAGTATTCCTCAAATATGGAAGAGTCACTACTTTATGTATAAGTAGAACAAACCTTTGGAGAATGACTTGGGAGGGAAGAGAAACTCCCTCCCAAGTCATTTTATTTTTTCATTCCTTTTGGTACAGCCTGCTGTTTTCCATTATGCATCATGGGACTGGACGGAATCTGTAATTCATATCAATCCAGTGCCAGATAGCATCAGTCTTGGGAGGTTTAGCCGGAAATCGGCTCACAGCCTGACCCTCTGAGGGGTCAGAAAGGAGGAAACTTCAGTGAACTGGCAGGGAAAATAAGGGAAGATAATTGGGTTGAGACGCATTATGATAGAATTTGTTCAAGTGATTATAGTCAAACAAAAGCTCTGCTCTCCCCACTGAAAGACTTCTGAAGGTCATTTCAATTAAAAAAAAACATTTAACAACAGATTGCAATTATAGTCCTTCGTGTCCTTAGCCATTTTATCAGAGTGGCCTCGCGTGAGACGTGTCAGAATATGCAAATACCCACAAATATACACTCGGAGCTCTGGAGACGACCCGAGGGGGAAAATTGCAGCCGGAAAAAGCAGACTGCCACTCAACTCTGCCAAGCTGAACTGGTGATAAGGTCGACCGTGGGGAGATGTCTGCACTCAGGACCTGTCCATCAAACGCAAGAGCCTGCTTCCCCCCACTCTTCATACGAGAGTGATGGGAGTGATTAGAGAGGAGGAGTGTGGGAGAGGACAATGGAGAGACCAGGAGACAGATATAGAGTGGCTTGGGAATAAGAGTATTGAGATGGGGGGTGTGTCAGAGAAGGGGAAAAAAATTAACCAGGAAGGATTGGCACAGTCGAGAGGCATTGAAAAAGAAATGCTAAAATTCTGTAGGGAGTGAGTCGAGGTCTTTTGTCTTGGAGAAATTCAAAGTAACCAACACTAACCCCCGCAGCATCTCGAAATGCTGTGCATAAATCTATCCAGCAGTGTTTCTTGTTTACCTCATAAAAGTTGATTATATTAAACAAATTAAAACAATCACCATACAATCTCATGGAAATCAAGTCATTGTCACGCAGAGACTGTGATACAACAGAGATTTATTCAAGGTTCACAATGGAGGTTAATACAGCCAGGATTCAAAAATGTAAAATAGGCCAGCTGTTTTGGAGGAGGACTCTGAGCAGATGTGTCATCGCAAGGTGACTGGGTGGAGGGTGAAAACCTCCTCTATCCTCCAGCTGAACTTTTACTGTCTGATCTCTTTTGCTGACGAAGGGAGGAAATGAGTTTTTGTCTATTCCACGGATTTTCAGCAGCGGGCGGCTTGCATCCCTTTTGAGTCAGTTCTCTCCTTGATAACCTGCATACAGTTCCACAGAGGACAGACTGAGAATTGCTCCTTCTTTGCGTTTTTCCTCCCTCTCCCACGGAGAGTCGTCAGCGATCAAAGAGGCCCCAGATGTTGTTCTTCATCTATCTCCTTTCACCATCTCGTGACATTGTTGTGAAAGTGGCCTGAGTAGCGTTCATTTAGCTGAGGGGCTGCCTCCAGCCCTGTTAAGCCATCATTACTCATGTGGAGATGGATTGGAGTGTCACAGAATGAGGAGTGACCTCAGGTCTGCGCTCCTGCCTGAGTTAATAAGGAAATTAGACGTGCAGCTGAGCCAGGACGTCAGAAGTGAGCTAATTAGATTTTTGTTTCACACCTCCCGTATTTTTTTCCATCGCGTTCGGTCAAGAACACAGAGACCCCTAACCAGACCGACGCGCCACCTCTGGCTGTGGAAAAAGTTCCACGGTTGGAACATTTGGCAGCGGAAATAACTTTGATCTATGTGCAGCATGTGCCACCCAAAACAGAGCTATTTCTGGTTTCGCAGCAAGCAGAGGAAGTGCCAGCTCTCACACACTTCATTAAAGTCCTGATGGAGGATAATTATGAACTGAATTAGAGCAAAAGCCGTGGTTTTTCCTGCTCTTAGCCGTCAGTCGCTGCTCCTCTGTAGTCGCAAATTTTCTGAGGGTTTAGGGTTAATTTACTGTTTGTGGGGGTCTCGCCAGTGGAACTGCTTGAGCATTATTTGGCCCACTGACCCCAGCCGTCAAGCTCAGGGTCATGTGTCAGAGTTTCAGTGTCAAATGTCTTCAGCTCAGGTCACTCTGCACCGGTCCCAGAGGTATGACTGATGTGGAGTAAGCCTGGACAGCAGAAGAGGCTGGATAGAAGCACTTAAAGAGTGTACAACTGTCAGTTTGATCAGTGTTGTAGATTGCGACAGAGAGAGAGGTCGTAGCACGTCAGTTAATCTTCCTAGAGAACACACGTTATATATTGTTTTGGTTTGTTTGTGATGTTTAAACACCGGGTCCTGCTTTCCTTCATCTCATGGAAGTCATCTGAAAATAATAGTATTTAAAGGTGAAATCAATGGAGATTTTAAGAAACAGCACAGCAATAGTGCTGAGCTGCTGTGTTGCCTGGGAACTTTTTCCTCTGTCCCTATGGCGACGTGTGGAGAAATCGGACTCGTCTCTGCTCTGCTTTTATCCTCGTTTATAATGCCAAGTTGCCATAAATACAGGACGTCAGGGAGCGCTTATGGCAATACACCCAGTTTGTGGGGCAACAAAAGCTTTAATTAGGCTGAATGCCAACCATATGGGACAGCAGGTAGGCTCCCCACACGTGTGGTCTAAACACGCACACGCGTTAAAGTACATACACACATTAAGCAGATTTGGAAAAGTACTGCAAAGGGCTGAGCACACACAGGTTCTGTGCTGTAGGCTCCTCTTTTTCACTTGTTATTGAGATTGGAGCTGATCCAACTGTTCTGGGCAAAACTACATGTTTAGGTCCTAAACAATACATATATATATATAACTAAGCAAATAAGCAAACTAATATTGAAAACATAGTTTGTTGGTGCAGGTTGGATTCAAATGCTCTACTTTCTATACTATTTAATGCTCACAACCCGTCTTGTAGTCGGTTGAATTAATCAAAATCTGTCCTTTGGCTCAGATGCAGTTGTGAGAGCAGGAGAGAAGCAGGAGAAATAATGGGAAGAAAACCGAGCTGGGTTTGTGGGAAGGAGAGAAGGACTGAGTGAGAGAGCAGATGAAAGCCTGGGTGGATGGGTTAAGACAGACGGAAAGTGAGGATTAGACAGAGTTAATTAAAAACGAGGGAGAAGGTATAGAGTGAAGGTTAGACCAAGGTAAGTCAAGTAAGATGGAGAGGGAGGGGGTCGAGCAAGCAGCAGAGCGAGGAGAGTCTGACGAGATGAAAGACGAGTAACAGAGAAAGTGCAGCAAGGGAGGGAGACGAGGTGGAGAGATGGAGGGAGAGGGACCTGTGCTGCTGAGAGAGGAGTGAGGGACACGGTTAGAGGGAGGACGGGAGGAGGAGCGGTGCCAAGCTGTCCCAGGGGTGATGAATGCAGGTCATAATGAAGTATCTGTGCTCATCCTCCTCTGGCTCTGGAGAACAACCACAGCCTTGGCACGGCAGCAAGACCTGCTCAGGTTTGCCAAGGAGAACACACACACACACACACACGTGCAGTCTAGTTTGAACTTTCCACACGTTATATGAGACAAGCTCCTGGATTGCAAAAGCACACAGATATACACAAAGGAGCACATGACAGATGATCATGCATACACAGACACTGTATCCTGATCACACAAACACATTTTACCCTCCGTTCAATCTGTTGAAATGGTGACTACATATTCTTAAAATGCTGTGAAATTCTCCTTAACTTGTGTGTAAGCCGTGTGTTTCACCTGCACTCGGGTTAGTGGCTGCAAGATGCACTTGAGAGGAATCTGTGGAGCCGCCTGCCTCCTCCATTGTGCAACATCCATATCTTGATATCGAGATGAAACGTTGCAGTCACCCCTAAAATGTAGTAATAATATGATGATACACAGCTTCGTCTGATTGTATCTTGTCCTGAGAGAGATCAGTTGAAACTCTCCTTTTTGTTCATCAGCAGACTTGCATAAGAAAGCTTGGAAAGTAGAAAAGAAAGAGGCCTTGACATTTTGATGGAAATCCAGTCAAATGTTATAAAAAAAAAAAAAAAAGATTCCAATGAAAATCTTGAATTAGTGACTTTAAATGTGGTTTCATGCAGGGACTGTTGGGTTAAGGTGGATACATGCACTCTGCCACTTGTCATTTTATTTATCGATGAATTTAGATGCTATAGTACCAGCCTGTATGTCTAGGGATTTAGTATCTGTAGTGTATGATAGTGTTGCAGGGAGGTGAGGCTTTGAATCAGGAGGGACGGCCCTGGATGTACAGTATAGCCCGAAATCTGCTGACTAGCTGTTTTTCACTTATCTCTCCTAAAACAATGGAGCAGGGAGAGGGAAGGAGGAGTGTGGTGCAAAGTAGGACAGAGGTGGTGGAGCTCCCTCTTTCTCCTGCATCTTTGTGCATCAGCTCTCTGCTGAATCTCTGTCAGTTCTCATGTGCCTGTAGCAGAAATGTGCTCAGTGTGCACAATGCTATCTGCTGAACTAAAGGCCTCCATGGTGTGAAGACCAGGTAGAAACTGTCAGGTGGGTCTGGAGCTGGATGACAGCTCTCGTGACTCATAACTGTGGTCTGCAGGGCGCTGTTTAGATAATACTTTCAATCAGAAGAGAACTCTTACACTGCAGCAGGAAGTAGAGCTCCATGGTAACAGTCCTCCATCAGGCGTTGGATATGAAGGAGACTTACCTCGGAGTCTGGACTCTGGTGGTGATGATCCCGAGGAATGAAGCATGAAGATGGGGGGTCTGATTGGAAGGCAGAAGGTAGATGACTTTGGATTCAGGGTTGTGGCGGTACAGGAGTGGAGAAAGGTCAGTAATCATGGTACTCAACCGACAGCCGAGAGGAGTGAGAACATTTTAATCTCAAGACAAATGTCAGGTTGGGATTGGATGAAAAGAAAGAATGAGACTGTATTACTATCTGAACTTTCATTCCACGTCATATGTACCCACAGTGTGGCTAGCCCCGGCTCATAAATCACCTGTCTGAGCAGGTTTCAGACACACTACCCCTCCACACCTCTTCTGCTCCCGTGCTGAGGCCAGCTTGGCAAAGTAGACGCTGCTTGTCAAGTTATTTTGACCCATATGTAGTGTATGCAGACACAGACAGTGGAGGGCTGCATGGTATACTGTACTGTGGACCTGTACATTCCTTTCTAGGTGATGATTGCACGAGATAGCTTTTTGTGTATGTACACCATACTGGTCCCTATCAAATAAGCCATGAATAAGAAAATCTATTACAAAACAAAGAAGGCGGGCTGGTGGGAGTTCATTGCTCGTGAATACAGACACAAGTAAATCTTAAAAGGTGAATATGCAGACCTTGGCCTGTGGGTTTCCTCTGACACCTTCACTGTCCCAGTCATGCACAGATAAGAAGACAGTTAGAAGTAGAGCATGGCCTGGCTTATCTTGTTCAGGTTGGTGGAGGTCACTGGTGTGTGTGTGTGTGTACACGTTGGCTCAGCTTCATGCAGTAGATTGGTCCTCTTCCAAACAAGCCATCTTCTCAGCACACCAGCCTACGTGCGCACTGCTCCCTGCAGCTTCTCTCTCCTCCCTGCCCCACATATCCTCACCTTCAGGGTTTCTTTTCCTTTCTTTCTGAAACGGAGCCACTAATGGTTTAGAGATTAATTCCCGGCAGCCTCTGACCCATGTCGGCTCCTGCTGCGTTTTGCCAAATCTATAGAGAAAGGAATGCCGCACGCAAACACATTCGCCATGTGCTTTGTCACAGTGGATTGTTGAGGTTTGGTCACATGTCTCTCACAGGGGAAGTTTGTTTGTTTGTCGGGTTGTGTTTGATTTGTGCAGCAGAAGGAGGGAGAGAGAAACAATCGCACGCAAAGGAATGTTGAGCTGAAGCCTGGAGTGGAAACGATCAAGCTGAGGATGATGAAGAGGCACTGACATAAAGAGAAAAAAGGGGGAAGATGCTGCTTGTGGATGCAGCTGAAGAAAGACTCTGTAACCCCTCAAGTGCAGATCATGTTAATGCAGTTATTATTTCCACATTTCCACAGCCACATAGAGGAATGGAGAGCAACAGGAAGAGACTCGCTCCATGCTGCTCTCACGTTACTGGACTTGGCTGCCGCTTTGTGTTAATAATTTGTCCGTGACACACGAATGCAACACTATCGCTTCTTTTCAGCTTCTTTAATTTATTATAAATACTCAGTGAAGCTTAAGCTCCCACATGGTAAAATCTGAGAGGTCAGTGTGGGAGCGTGTTTCACGAAGAGTGAATAGTGCTGCCACTGCTTTTTTTTATTTGGAGGACAGAATTTTGTGTGTATTTGGGTGGGTGTGTGTGTGTGTGTGTAAAAACCTCAGTGGAGCGTGTACCATTAATGAGGGCAAGAGACGGGTCTTATCACCAGTCTTACAGTCCTGGCCAGACCTTAATTAGCTCATAAATGCTTAGCGCAGACCTTGCAGGGCCAAACACGCATGCTCTCTCTCTCACTCACTCACACATACAGACACAGACTAAAGCCATAGGTATGTACACAGCAAACACATATCCAAAATAACAACCAGTGTGCAGAGGGAAATGTTTGCATGACTTATGGAGCTTGTGTGCATCTGTATGTAAATATATCATGTCTTAGCTTATCACTGACCTGTAGCCCACAGCTTTTCATTTTATGAGAGAATATTCTCAATCTTTCTTTGGAAACCCCCAGATTTTTATACCACCCCTGAATGTTCCTCAGTCTCTAACCGAGCTCGAGCTGCAGATAAGATAAGGCCCCAGCCCCAGCACTGGAAGGCCCTTATCTTCAGACGCCCACCACTTTGTCACAGAGCTGTGCAGTTCCTTTTTTTAAAGTAAAACTCAGACTGTTTCCTCCCTGCCAGTTTTTATCCTTTTCCTCTTTCCCTCTCTTTTTTTTCCCCCGCATTTTCTCACGGTGGCCGAGTTATTTTATAGTCGCACCTCACACACAAACACACACACGTGAGCTGGTGACATCGAGGTGTAAAAGCAGCCGCTGCCGTAACCCTTATAAAGACCCCACTGTTTGCTCCAGGTCAGTGTTATTTGGTGGAGAAAGTTTGTTTCCCCTCCTCCTCTGCCCATCCCCCCACCCACCAATGTCTTCATCCAAGTCCACGTGTCTGCTCCCCACACACACACACACACACACACACACACACACACACACACACACACACACACACACACACAGTGTCTGTCTGCCTGTGTGTTGTAATTTATTTTTTTTTTTTTTTTTTTTTGGGGGGGGGGGGGTTGGTTCCTTTTGAAGTTGGACAACGACCTCCAACTTGGTGCTTTCTGACACCACCCCACTCTTTCTCTTAATTCAGACACACACACACATCCAGGTAGTAGCTCCCTTCAGGATTTTGTGTGGGTTTTTTCAATTTTGTGACGACATTTGTGTTTAGGTTCACATGGTTAGAATAAGGTTCAGGTTAGGTTGAATTGGTAATGGTTAAGTAAGTAACTAGGGAACTAGGTAAGGAATTTGCAACAATACACTCTTTATCTGAAAAAACAAATTCTTCAAACTCTTACAATCTCAGGTCACAAAGTTTTTCGCTCCATATCAGTTTTAATTCTCTCCTACAGTTGATCCACCTGAAACCGCACACACACGACCCGTCCTGAACTCTGAATGCCGAGTGATACGTTCTGGACTAGGGTCATGTGGTAGGAGCCTGACAGCACTATGCCACGATCAGAAAGATCGGCAGGCAGTTGTGAGATGTGACGGCAAAGTCTCCAACATACCCGTTTCTAACTGTCCAGACTAAAACTCCTCGGAGCTTTCAAATTGCAGAGTTGATCTGAGTGAAAACATGGATGTAGGCATAATCATTTCTCTTTCTTGCTGATCCACAAGGATGTTGCTGCAGGCAGTCGTGGCACCATGGAGATATTTGCTGGAAAGTCTTTATTTTTTGAGTCATTAAAATGATCCCTCGTGGCTCCGGCTCTGATGTAATCAGGGCAGACCACAACCCCCCCCCCCCCACACACACAGCTCCCCCACCCCCCCACCCCCCCCCCCCCCCCCCCCCACACACACACACACAGCTCGGCATGTGGCCATGGACCCCCATCTTCAAGCATACAGAGATAATAGGAAACAGATCTAGGCTATTAATTAATCTGCAGTTAGATGCTCTGGTATGTGGCACAGCAAGTTCATATCCTCACCCACACACATGCACACACGCACGCACACAAGTAACACACAGTCCGCGTCTACTCAGAGTTCCTCACTGAGTCTATCAGTTGTGTGTCAGGAGGAGAATCGCAGGGGGCCGAGCAGCTGCACAGGAAATCGATGTTATAATGGACCAACATTGGTTGAACCCCCTGCAGGACTGATACAGAAACCCTGCTTCATGTTTAGCAACAAGTCGATATGTTGTCAGTACACTTGTTGCCTCCCTCTTATCGGAGCTGGAGTGTTTTTTGAAGGAAAATCGTCCTCCATGTTTGAGCAATTACCTTTCCCCTTCCTTTGCTTTGTGCGTGTGTGTGTGCGTGCTGCTGCGCGGCAGGCGGGTGGTCTTGGCTAATGGGTGATGCTGCAATGGAGCCACGGGGATGCGATTCACTGGTTTTCCTTTATTTACCTCGACTGCACTCCCCCTCTATTCACAGTTCTCACATATCCACTCTCAATCACACTGGGGCCCTACTCTCCCCTGTGCACTTGCCACACACGAACATGCACACACACGTGCACACCCAAATCACATTCCTCGCTCAACCAAGATGCAAACCTCCTGGAGCAGTATCCAATCAGACCGCCCTGCACTTCAAAGTAAAAAAAAAAAGGGAAGACATTATTGCTGTGCGACGCCCTGCTGCGAAACACATCCCTCACTGCCGCTTTTTGAAACGATGTCCTGCGCTTGGCTCAGTTTTCCATCCTTCGCCTTGACTGTTTTGCTGGATTCAACAGAGACCGCTCAATAGCTGACGCCATGTGTCTCCTGAAGCCAGATTTCATGTCTGTCTCGATAATGGCACATTAGCAAACACCTGCTTCCCCGGTTTAATTGTTCACAGTCTGTCTAGCGACACAGTTCAGCTCTGGCTGTTGTATCTCTGCCTTTCTAAAAATATTCCTGTTTCCACACAGTAATCCTGGCCTTTAGCCTGCTGCTCTCTGCAGTTTGTTTCCATGCCCACCTCAGGTACGGTGAACGTGGCAACATGCCAGTACAGTGAGGTTCAGATCCTGTGCTGACTGGTGTTTATTTCATAGTTTTATTATTTAGGGCACATTTTGATTTCTTTCACTGGAGCTGTATTATTCATGGTTTAAACCAAAAATCTTGAGAGCTGAGCTTGAAAAAGTTACCTGTGAAATTAGAATTTAAAATGGAAATATGAAATCCAGTGTGGAAATAGGCTGCATAACAATGATGATAAACAATTCTAGAGATTAGGTTCTACATAGACACACATTTATGGAATTATTTGTTGAACCTTCTCATGTCTTCCTCTGGTTCATTTTCATGATGTCATCTGTCACTGGGTGGTCAAACTAGGTCTTTTCCAGTTGCTGTAGTTGCAGTCAAGTCTGGAGTAAATATAAACAATCACACATTTGTACGCATTATATGTTTAGCCCCTGTATCTCTGCTGTTGGTGTTTGGACTCTTATAGTTGGAGGCCGGCAAACATGGTGACACATGCTGTCATAATCAGCGTCATGATGCAATCAGGCCCTCACTGCAGCTGTGCCTATGTCATAGGAGTGCTCAGATAATGCATGAATCACTTCACACAAACATAACCTTATAGGGTCATTACCATCCGCACTAGTCAGAGGCAGCTCACGGCTGAAGCTGCAGGTTTGACTGCAGATGTGATGGCTCTTTGTCATCATTTTCACATTCGTATGTGGCATATGAAGCAATATCCTGCTGGCGTCTTTCATTAAGCACAATTTATGGTATCAGAGGCCAGAGTTGGCACTAAGTGGTTTGGTGGAAGCGCTCAAGGACGGGATCAGAAATACCTCACCTTGACGAATGTGACAGTGGTTAAGTCATTTAGCCTCCAGTATCAATCCCTGCTCGCTCCATTTATTCTCTTCTACCTCAGCCCCGTCCAAAAATAAAGCCAAGTTCTTCCCAAGAAAAAAAAATAGAAATGGTAATCTTAAATCTGGCATTTGAAGTAAAAGCTTATATTTATTGAGGGTTGAGCACAACTGCCTCAAATTTGAATCCAGTTCCTATTTCTGTTTGTTACACTGTGTGGCAGGGGTACACACACACACACACACACACGGCCCACGGTTATGTCCCTGACCTCTGAGGTTTGGCTGCACAGTGGACCACGGAGCTGCTCTAAGTGGGTGCAGGCCCACCAGATGTGGCTGCCTCACCCCACAGAGCTAACACGCGGCTGCTTGGCCAATCGCCTCACCGCCGCTCAGCTGTTAAGCGTTCTGCCTGGAAAGCCACTGGACACGGTAGCGGGCCACCAGTCGGGTGCTGACTCTAAATAGAGGCTGGGTGAGGTTTGCACTTGAGGTTTAGACGAGGGGCTGAGCAGGACATCTTAAAGCGTCATGTTAACTATGTTTATTAAAACCATATCCCTTTGTGTCTTTGTTGGTTTGTGTGCTGCCTATTAAGATTTAATGTGGTTTTTGGTCAGTGGTGGAACCCGGCAGACTTGGATCCATGCTGTTTTTGCTCGTTATTAAAACAGTATCGGATGGTAATGTTTTGCAAGAAATTTATATGTATTTTTTTTCTGTGAGTAAAGTAATGAATAACTGATGTGGGTTCCCACTATCCCACCACACTTTTTGTCCACAGCATTAATTTTTTCCCCCCTCTTCCATTTTCTGGAGCAAAAAGCGTTTTCAACTACTTGGCATTTATTCCCCCCAGAAAAAATTAACATCAATGTGTATGGTCTCTGATTCTTCACGCAGCGGCACAACAAAAAGAAAGTTATCCCAAGGTTTAAAAGCAAGAGCGTATGCTCTCCAATTTTAGTTTTGGGTGTAGTGGAAAAGCAATATCGTGTGACTCAAGTATTAAACTTCTGTAAGCAGTGGAATAAGCACAGCCATGCTGTTTTTGAAACGCATATTAACTAATGTGCAGTGTAATAGTTTGTTTTAGCTTAGAGGAGTTAGAGTTAAATTGGGGTATTTGGGGAAATATGTGTTTGACAATTGATACAGTACCGTTCCCATGACTGCCCATTAAATATGGAGCCACTTAGCTTAGCATAAATACTGGAAAAAGCCGCAAACAATGAGCCTGGATCTGCTCAAGAAGGATCGGTAACTCCAGGAAGTCCCTGCCCTTGGCAATAGCTATAACTATTAGAGAGTGTTAAGTGTATATGATTTGTTTTTGTCTTTACTCACCTCACTAATGAGTGATTTCCAAAATGTCAAGGCACCAACTGCTGCGACCTCACTGCCAAGTTGGCCAGGACCTCTCAAGTTGATGATCAGAGTTTGCAGGCCGACAGGGGATCTCTAAAGTTTACCCAGCCTGCCAACCAAGAGGGTGATGAATTTCACCCCTCTGCTCTAAAACAGTAATTTTACAGCTGGGGATTCTGGGAGTGTAAATCCAAGTGCTGCGGCAGAGCTGCAGCAACTTTGTTGGACTGCTTATGATGTATTGGACTTTTTTTTTTTAATTCTCTAACCCTGCAGTCAGCTCCCCTCAAACATGCTTACTGTGCTGAAGTCACAACAGAACAAACCATGAACAATGGGAATTAACTCCCATCAGCAGTTTACAGACGCAAGCATGGCTTCATTTCCAGCAATACATAATAAATTGCACGTGGGTAATAAATGCGTCCCAGATGGAAAGGGTGTATGTGTTATTCAGGGCGTGCACCGTGCACCCCAAAGCTAAGCACCGCGTCATCAAAACTTGTCCTGTGTCTTAGAAGACATTTTTATGCTCCTGTTGTTTATGTGTGCGCGTCCGTCTTTTTGTTTTCCAGTGGGATCGGGGGAAGCCTGCGATGATTCTCACTGAACCCTTCCGACTTATCCCGTGAATTGATTAGCTATTGTTTGTGAAAATGAAAGTCCCAATAGCATCAGTTAAAATACTCAAATTCTTGATTGGTATGTGGAATCAATAGCGTTCTCAATGGTGAGGCGGCGCTCGGAGGAAGGATCAGCGCAGGATCAAATGGACAACCAGGGTCAGCTAAATTCAAACCTGCTCCGAATCAATAGAGATCAATGGCTGGTCTTATGGAGGTCTTAGTGTTAAACAGTTGAGCCTTGAGGCCCGATGGTTCCATCAGCCATATTGACTGAAAATTCAGGCAACAGAAGCCTGGTCACATCAGAAAGTTCCAGGCTGAAGTTGCTTGTGATATTTGCGTTGTTGGAAGCTTGGTGACAGACAGTTTTCTATCTCTCATTAGCTATTAGGCAATTTAATTGTTTGTGTCTGAAACCACTAGTAGGTTACTTATTATCTGACTGTCTAAAGGATGTTAAAATATCCACCTGTATTCCTGTATGCCGATGATGGTTTTGTGTCGGGATTCTGCTTCATATAGAAAAAAAAAACAGAATGAAACGGGGTGAATTCAATAAGCGAATCAGCAAGCTCTGTCTTTTGTTCACACTCTGAACACAGGAGGTTCAACATAGAGGATTTCATGGAGCTATAATAGCCCAGACTGTCTTAATCTCTGTCAATACAAAGCAAATCAAATTTACTTATCCTATTAAATTGATTGAATTAAGCTGTACAAATATGTATGCTTTTAATTCAGATGGGGGGAAAAAACTAACTGGTGACCACATGAAACAAATTTAAATTCCGTCGATCTACTGGCTGATACTGTTCCAGCGGTATGCGATGGGAAAGGTTAAGCGCTTGTCCACGTGAACAGCAGTTAGACTAATCCATAGGTCAGATTCAGATAATACGTGAATGTATTGGCATGTAGCTTGGCTGCTGATGGATGGCCTTGGTGATAGCATCCCTCCCTGTCGTGTTTTTCCTTCCACTGAGCTGCCCTCTCAGGCGCTGTTTCACAAGCCCTCCTGCTTTTCACACTCTCTTTTATGCGTCTCTCTCTCGCTCACTCTATCCCCCATTGATGTTTCTTTTATGATCTGTTTTTTATGATCCCTCTGTCTTTGTCCCTCTCTCTCACTCTAACCTCTCGGTGCGCTGCAGGGAAGGAACGGCACACTGACTGTGATTCATTCTGACGCCAGCATCAGTCTTGTGGCTGGCACAGTCTTGGCATGCAGACACACACACACACACACACACACACACACGGAACAGCCTTTCCTGTCTGGAGTTTACTCTACCGGCTGGTACGCTGCCCCAGATACCGGAGTGGAGCCAAAGCAGGCACCGAACATACTTGAGCTGCGATGTGATTAGACACGGTGGATATCAACGGTGCCTTTCCACAGATTAGTGTGTCACTCTCTGTTGTGCTAACGATAGCTGGTGGCTTTGAATGAAATTCTCAGCGATATGATTGTGTGCATGGTTCTATATATGTGTGTGTGTGTGTGTGTGAGACCATGCATGTGAGGGCATGTCTTGCATGTCCAGCAGTTGCTGTGTTCCTGTATGTTGCTATGTGTCTGTCTGGGACAGACTTTGCAGTTCATGTGCCCAGCAGCAGAAGCTGTTGCAGAACGATACACAGCGATTAGCTGTTGCACGCCTCAGGGAGCAGCTGCAATATTGTTTGTCCTTTATTTTTTCATGTCAACTGATTTACAGCATATTTGGATTGGTCACTGTTACGCATGTGCGCGGGTGGAACTGATGTTGATAATAACTTATTTGACATCCTGTTAATGCATACCAGGCTTTGGCTCCGGCTTTCACTTGTGGTCTTCTACATGTTCCTGCCGCACTCACATTGGAATGTTATATAAAATGTTATATCGTGCGTATTGTGAGTTTGATAGATTGATCATAAGAGTGAATGACGTGTTTACGGCCTCTGACTCCTGGGCTGTTTATGCAGAGGCAGCCACACTCCAGGCCTTGTCTACACTGCTGTGGAGATTTTATGAATCAGTCTTTTCATTTTTTTTTTTTTTTGTTTTACGAAGAACGCAAAATGACTACAAATGATTAAAAAAAATGTTATAGGCAATAACGAGTCTACATCAACAAACTTGGTGATTGCAGTAATATTGTCTGAAGCAGCAATATGTTCCCCCTCCCACCATAGGTGAGTCCAGAGCACGTCAGTACATTCAGCATTTAGATAAGCCGAGTGCTGGGTGGATGTGTTTATGTGTATATGTATATTATGTGCTCTTTAATGACGTGTGCGTGTGTGTTTCCTCAGTGAGTGTCCTTGTTCTCACGTCTAAATTCTTGGCTGGCTTTCATTTTCCTCATCGCTCTTCCAGTGAGTCTGCTCTTGATAAGTGGCTTCATTGATGCCCAGGTCATCTTATCCTCTGCTTGGACACTTTGAACCGATCCCACAGTAACCGTACTGTTCCAAAAGAATGTGAGTGTGTGTCATGGGAGGGTATGAAGTCAACTGCGAGCCTCCCTGCTGTGAATGGAAATCGCTATATAATCGTGCGTACAATTGCATGCATTCTTTCTCAGTAATAACGTCTGTGTGAATGAGTGAAATTTAGCATTTCGAGTGAGTACTCCGCAGCAGGGGAGTCTGCATGAATTGTGCGTGACCGCGCTCGACCGAACACATGCAAAGGTGCAGGAACAGGCTGTGAAGTCCTACGAGGGTCGACAGAGGGACATTATTGTGTCTGGAGTGCCAAGGGTGGAATGGGGAGGGAGGGTGTGAGAGGTCTGTTTTTGGCCTCCTTTACACCCCGACCGGGCTGCACAGAGGCCCGTCTGTGGCCTGGAGGACCCAAGGAGCGCCAGGAGCCCGCGGGGCGAATAAATACACTGTGAAAAGCGCGTTAGGAAGGTGTGAAAAAAAATGGCCGAGACACTAGTTTTTGTGTGGAGCTTGTTCCCTCCCCCTCACCTCACATGCTCTCTGTCTTTTTCGCACTCTCTCCCACATACACGTGGACTTGTCCTTTCACCCACACCTCACATGGAGGTTCACAGTTCAAATAAACAGCGACTCGAGCGGCGGGCCGGGTCTGGTGTAAACAGTAGTGGGCTCGGGTGATCTAGTTTCTCTCAGGGCACAGTTCTCTTTCACTGCTCACTAATGGGCCATGCTTTAAATAGGGATTGTGGGGAGGGGGCTTAGCTGTAAGTGGGGGAATCAAGTGGGTGAAGCAGAGCCACAGACAGATAGAGACTTCACTGTGACGGCCCTGTGAAGACGTTGGCTCAAAAACAAGCCCCACGGTCATGAGTGTGGTCTGAAGGGTCTGTCTTTGGTCAGAGCTGCACCCAACTGTGGGATCATGGGTTGAAGCAAAAAGGCTGCGTGAGAAGCTCCGGATAATCTGAAAAATTTCCACCCCAGGTATAAAATCTTTAGAAATTCAGAAGGATCAGAGATGCTTTTAACTTTTAACGTCACAGATGCAAAAATCAAACAAAAGCATCCCTCGGGGGGGAAAAGAGTTTGTGGCAATAACAGCTGACGCAGGTGTCTCATGATCCCTGCAGCGGAGCTAATACGTCGCTCTCTGCCTCTGTCACATCCAGTTCTCTGGACTGTACCTGCGGCTCATCTCTGAAAATGGCTTAGGACCTCAGAATGAAGGAAGTCCTTTAACTGGATCTGTGCAAACATGTGAATTGCTCAATGTGAGATGCCTCTGCGGCCTCCTTGTGCGTCTGCTCCCCACTATCGATGCATTCGGTAGAAATCAATCAAGAATGCCGTTTTCAATCAGCCAGTGATGAAACATATGGCGAGTCTTTCACATCTGGGAAATGGCAGTCTGTTCTTTCATCCATAACCTCAGCAGGACTGCAGTGGCCTCACATGGATGGCCTCTGCGTATCTGCTCATCTTCCACCACCCTGTTTTAGGGTAAACACTTTAACAAGATGAATTAAAGAGGGAACACAGACTGTATATAAAAAGCCTAAACATGAGTGTGATTAATCATTTTCATCTGGGTCTAGTGTTGGTTAAAGTGACCAAGATTAGTTTGAATTTAATCTCTAGATCATAACCTCAGCCAGAGGTGATCTTTCCCTTTCTTCCTTAATGAACAAAAAATGGTTGGACAGGACGGGGCTCAGTTTAATGTCACTAACGTGTATGCACAAATCAAGTTCAGCACAATTTGAACAATTTCTATCGATTCATTTGATCAAACCTCACCTTCACACATCTTGATTTATTCATAGCCTTTGACATATCATTTGTTATAGAGAAACGCATTATATTAGATATTTGAATTAAACCATCGCTGTAATTTGAGCCGTTAAACAAAAATAAACATGTTTTTTTCTCCAGTATTTTCCACTGAGCCGACATCGCACCCACTCACTGTCCATCCCCTCTAATCAGTCATTCAGCAGACTCTTTGTGTCTGTACAGTCTCGTAAATCACTTAGGACACCGAAGTCCTTCAAGTTACAGTTGCTCATTAAACTCTTCATCAAGGCTAAGATGCTTTGAACAATGCCGGCGCCGCTCCTGCCACCGCAGACATGTTTCTACTTGTGGCCGGTCTATAAATACTTATTAACTGGGACGATTAAACCAGAAGGTATGCTCCTACTTCACTATCATGACTCATGTTCACATGATTTTGTTATTGGTGATGATTAGACCCCAAAACCACACAGACAAAACCCTGGCTGTGTTCAGGATGGGGAAACTAACACTCCTGAAGTTATCTTGTTAATCTGTGTTGTTCCCAGTTCCAGCTGCTGATAACTGAGGCAGCACGACCTTATGATATAGTTTTAAATAAACACGTTATCTGAGACATTCTTTCAGTTTGTTCCAGGGTGGATTCAGGGCAGTCGGACCGAGCTCTCCTTGATGAACTGATCCTGTCTTGGCTGCTTCTGCCTTGTCCTTGAAAGCTAAATATTTAAACCTGGCATAGCTGAGTTGGGGTTTATTTAAGTTTGAGCTTAAACTATTACAGAAGATATTTGGGTTGCTTGGACTCCCCTATATTTTCCACTTTTTTTTCTTTCAAAGTTTCTCTCGTCATTGATGAAGGAAGTACTGTTTGATTGCACTTAATAAAAGCGTTGTGCTGACTTTCCAATAAGCAGCCTAATGAAAGGAAGAGGGAGATCATACATCAACCCTGTGCCTGCCACCAGTTGTGGTCAACTCATGAGTATATGCTAGTATTCATTATCAATGTGGGAACATCTGGTCAGTCGGCATCTGACTGTGGCCACAGGCGGGGGCTGATCCAACGTGATCCGTTACAGGGACGAGAACTGGAGAGAAAATTCCGAGTATGAAATGATGGAGGGATGCAGTGAATAAAACAAAAACCTACACTGTGTGAGCAAATCAGAACTGACACCTACTCCACTCATCTGGGCCATGATGACAAGGTGAGGAAGAGGAGCGTTAGTGGAGGCTAAATGAGAGAGTTGAGTCAGACAAATGTCCGCGGGGTGCCGAGTGGGAGGTTAGGAGGCGGGTGCTCCATTCATGGAGCCACATGATCATGTTAAATCAGAGCTGCAGCTTTATCTGTTGCTGGGAGAGAGATTCTGCGTATCACTTTCAAAAAGAAAGAAAGAATCGAAACTAAGCACTCAGAATATCCTCCCCTGAAGTCATATGTAATTATAATAAATGCCTGCATGAATATAGTAACGATAGTTATAATGTCAAAGGGAATTTTCACTCCCACCATTACTTCCTGATGAACACTGATGTCTTTCCTCTCGAACCAGAGCGTGACCTAGTTATGTATTGAATCAGAGAGAAAACCGAATTGCTCACTGAAAATGAAGCTGTGCTGGAGAGGGATGGACAGACTGAGGTGAAGGCCTTGCAGTGTGCTGAGGAGCCCTTATATAAGTGGGCCAGTAGGGGCAAAAATAGCCACTGTTCCCTTGAGGAGTCACTGCACAAGGTCACCTCCCCACTCTGGGCCTTTATGAAAAGTCTGTGTCCTCACTCTCTCTCACTTTTCTTTCTTACTTTTTCAAATTGTCTCCCTCTGTTTCCCCCTCATCTCTGGCTTAATGGCTTACCCAGGCCTCTGCTTCAGCAACACTAGAGTTTGTGTGCTAACGAACTCCCCCAGCTAATTAGTATTTCAGCCAAGCTGGCTGCTCTCCTCATTTCCTTACCCCCCACCCCCACCCCCACCCCCACCCCTTTGGACAAATACAATTTTACCCCTCAGCCCATGCAGAATTAATCCAGTTAATGTTCAGCACGGGATGAATAATGGCCACTTATCTGCCGGGAACAACGGTGCAGAGGGGAGCTTGGGTGGAAGAACCACAGCAAGCCTCCGGACTTATGTCTCTGTAAATCTGCTCTCTGGGCAGAGTAGCTGGGCCAAAGCAGAGAGAGGTCACGGCGGAAGGGAGGTCAGTGGGTTTTCAGACAGCTCTCACTGAGCAGCAGGCGTCTCCACCGACACAGTGACCGGCGCTGGGTTAGGAAATCCAGTTAACCCTTGTACTAGCCCGCAGTTCTTCCCCTTTTCTGTTCACATGAATCATTACACCTCTAATGTAGCGTAAGAGAAGTTGTTTAACCGCAGGTAAACAAAAACAGTGGGTAGGAAGTGTTCCAAACTCAGCTGACAAGTTTCAGTGCTCTGAGCTCAACGGCTGAGTGATTGATTTAACGGTCTGTGTCCATCAAAGAAAAATTAACTCTGTTCAGCTCCGGTTTATTTATAAGCTGAGTTATTCTTAAAACCAATTGTTTCCAACAAAGTGTCACCAGACCATAAAGGCAGAAGTGTTGCTTACTTTTCAACGATCCAAGGCAGGGTCACGAGACAGATGAGGTTAAATCTACACTCAAACACTTTTGCACCATTTATATCAAACATCCACGTAACCCTGGAGGTTTGGAGCAGTTAAAATGGAGACCAATGGAAACGCTGCGGGCTCAGTGCGTCTTAGGTCGATGACCTTTCCTTTTCCTCTCACGCTTTTCTGGGAGGTAACAAACCAATCATCTCGTCTTTGCTGGCAGCTGTTGTCATGATGTCTACATGTTTAGAATGACATGCGGATTGTTGTGTGTGAATGGTCATGTGATGTCGAATGTCAATGATGACGCAAACAGTCTGCTCTCATTGCTGTGAGAGGTGTGTTGAATTTACACACCTGCTGTACAGGTGGTGTCAGACATTGTTGTGCAAAGAATTGTTTTCAATCTTGCGAGATACGTTTTAATGCTGCTCTCTTTGCCGCCTCCCATGAAGCTATTTTTACGGAACTTGTTCGATACAGCCAGCACATTCCAGGAGGATGTCAGTTCTCCAGCCTTCGGATACTGTTCAGGCCTATTCATTGAGTAGATACAGTATTTCCCACTGGAGACTGTTGATGAAGTTAAAGAAACCCCCCGTGGTCTTCTCCCTTTTCATAGAACACTTCTGGTAAAGGGATTTACAAGCCTCTGCTGCCCATGATAGATTCTGTGTCAGTGGGAGTGATTGTAAACACCTCAGAATAGTCTCCGATTAGATAATGAAATGTGCTGAAAGATCAGATACATGAATTAACTAAATTGCATTAATAGCCCTCTATCACTCTATATTTACAAAGAAAACTATAAGGAATAGGAAAAAGTGGCAGGCCTGATCATGTGCAATACATCTGGCCAGTGTTTGGGCCTAACACTGACCTATAAATTATAACCCACACCCTTGATATGCATAGCAGGACGCCGGCTCATCCCTGGTTTCAAACATAAATTCTGCCTCAGATGTTCTGAGAAGCCGTTTTCTGCTGGCACCTTGTAGTTGATCTGAGGAGTCTTTCCCCAGCTTGCTGGAAGGTTTCTGGCAGAGTTAATACTTGGGGTAAGTTAGGGTAAATGCGCTGCAGCAGCGGGGAGAGAGGAAGTAAGTTCTCTCCCTCCCACCCAAACATGCCTTGGCTATCAGCTGTTGGGGTGAGTCCCAGCTGCCTCGTGTGTTGACTCTGGAGTGATAGCCATCAGCATTTGCCACATGAAAGGAGAGTAGACTGGTGTTCCTAAAAAAGCAGATGAGAAATAAAGATGGGGAGGCCATGTTGGGATGTTGGCTGCGTTTCAAATCCAGATAAAGGCACTGACTTATTAAGAGTGTTTCTTCTGACCGTATCAGACAGTATATAAATAAAGTCCTTTCCTGGTAAGACATGAAAAATCTTCTTTAAGGATAAGACCCTTTGAGAGAGGACAAGTCTCTTGCATACCTCAGAGAGGATTCAAGCCTCAGGGAACATGTATTTACAATATTTCTCTTCCTGTGCTTTGATACAGACAGAAGCCTCAATACGCTTATGCGTGCTTGGGAAGGGAGTAAACCTGTTTGCCTCACTGTCTAAAATTACCAAGTCAGGGCACTCTGTGCATGCCAGGAGTCAATGAAGGCATTGCTATCTGTGGTATGTCCCCCCAAGCCGGCCTCTATGGTTTTATTCAGTCCACTAATGCCGTTTTAAAGGTTCACTGCAGGTCGGTTCCATTTTTTGTTGGAAAAGGGAGGGAATGGACCCGAACCAGCTGACCCTATACTGTGGCTGCTATGAGCACAGGACACTGTCTCCTAGGGCTCCCTGTAAAATGTAGGGGACAGGCCATAAGTACAGCCTCAGTTGTAATGGATATTCTTGAGTTTGTAAAGGAAAATGTGATTATATGTTTTTATGTGTAAGATTAAAATGTTGTGAGATTTGCCACATTTCAAAGGAGGAGTCAGGGCAGAAAGAAAGAAGGCTTTCGTTGAAAAGAAAAGCAGAATTACTCTGACCCCAGGGATGGAGTCTTTCAGTCTATTTTCAGCAGTAGTGGGGAACAAACTCATTTTTGTCCCTTTAAAATAGTTCTTTTTATTTATTTTTCCTTTCCTGCATTTCCTTGTTTAATGTTTTTTAACAGGCAGCAGTGGGGCGTATTGGCAATATTATATACACATTTCAATTTAATTTCTTTAACCCACTTCCTTGCTATCCGTCCTATAAATCACCTTACAAAATGTGTTTGCCAAAAACACATCTGGGTTGTTTCACATGGCACATTGTGTATTAAGGAGCAGCAGTGGGACATTTTTTAAACCCTCCTACCATTCACTGAAGAAATAAGAGAGGAGTAATCTCTGGGTGGAGTTATGTAGACAGGAGAGTGTTTCAGAGATTAAGAAGGGGACAATATGAAATGGCTGCTGTTGGTTATACTTGAGCGGACTCATGCACCACACTACATGCCAGGAAATCTATCCCTTTAATTTCCTGGTTGTTAATTGCATTTGAGTCAGCTGCATTTCGTCAGTGAAAAAGTTTAGAACTAGAGGAGAGGCAGATGCAGTATCTTGTATTCTTCTACTTTTACCACAATTAGTAAATGAGTGTAAATGATTGTCATCTGTGTCAGTCATTGAATCTTTGACATGGATACCCTGGAGAATACATTGGTTTTTGATTTGGTGGCTTTTCATTGCCCTGTAATGTCTTTGTCATTTCAGTAATGTGCGTTTCTTATGTTAAACAGCACTGTTGTGTTTACAGGGGTCCACCTCCTTGTTTCCCCATGCAGCTCTCTCCCCCTCCCTCTCCCTTCTCCCTCTCCCCTTACCAATGGTCAGTGGATGGTTTGATTCACATGCAAATCCTGCCAGAGCTCCAGTCATTCACACTGCTAATTACACCAGTGCTCAGACGCTGACTTAGTGACATCACACCAGGATGTGTGTGTGTGTGTGCGCGCGCGTACGTGTGTTTCTGTCAAGCCAACCAGGAGGAGCCCAGAATAGGACAGGAAATCAACAACCTTGCCTTCAAACCAAAACTTTAAAAACGTTTCAACTTTATTAAAGTTTACCCGTACTGTCAGAAGAGTATAATATAGATGATTTTGAAATGGCGACAAATGAAAAGATGTGTGATTTGTTTTGAGTATGTGAAATATTCTTGTATTATCATTATATTTTTATCAGTAGCAAGAACACATACTATCTATATATCTCTATAATATACAAACAGCATGTTGTCCATGGCAGGTCGAGCTTTCCCTTGTATCACAAACTTATTTCAGTTTCAGGACCATTTCATTTGGTTAAGAAAACAAAACATTATTTGCACGGGATTATTTTTATTTTGATAGCCCCAACCGGAAGTATCTATGTCATTTCCCTGACTTGAAGGAGAACGCGCTGCTCCTCAGTGGGTCAGTCGGCAGCTCGCGGAGCAGCGCCAGTGCGCGGCGCCTTTACGCACAGAAAGTCCGCACCGAGCCGCGCTCAGACTCGGAGAGAACGGAGTTTCAACTCAGCCACTCGCGGAACGTTTCAGTTTTTATTCTCTGGGATTGAACGTTTTTTTCCCCCCCGAGGACTCTTGTTTGGACTGGTGATTAAACGCAGATCTGCTTCACGCACTTTCTTAAGTCGGCTCTCCCTCTAAGCTCCGCTCCTCGTTTGCAGAAGTGCTGAGTGTGTTTGCGGAGGACAGGGGGTCGACAAAAGGCTTTTTAACCGGAGGGGATACTTGTAGCCGAGGGGAGCCGACACACACTGAGAGTGAGAGGCTGGCGCGAGCGTTCCGTGGCGAATGCTGGTGTGTTGCGCGAGGACTTGGGTGACTAAATTCTGCGATGAGGAAGACGTATCATAAAACTTGCTCCACCGCAAACAGCACCGAGGTCAGGGCTATGGTCCCAGCCCGCCGCAGCCTGTGAGGAGGTAAGCAGCACATTATATCCTCGTTTGTTTGTTTTGGTTCGGAGCTGTTTTCTTTGCGCGGAGCTCGACCACCGCCGGGGCTTTAAATGCGTAATGCGCGTAATGGAAGTGTGTCACGGTGGACTTCTCGTTCGACTTTCACCTCTTTCCCTTTGTTACGGATCCGCAAACTAGTGTCAAAACAAAACATCTGCTCTTCTTTTCTAAAGTCGTTGACCTTAGAGGGGTCGGGTTTGCCTCCTCCATTGTTGGCTCTAATGGCCACGTTCCTCACTGAAGTCCCGGTGTAACACGGATGGGATTTGAAGACTTGTCTTTCTTGCAGTGTAGCTCCGCGGACGTGTTCTGTTTTCTCCCCCCACCCCACCCCCTGTAGCGCAAACGCACAGACGACCACTGTGCGCCTGCCGGCCACAGCGTCTTTGTGGTGCGGCCTCTGCGCCATATGGATTGTAAACGTTCTTTGAAGTAAACAGACAGAAGAATGGCTTCAGTGAAATATTTCAAATGTTTACCCCCCCCCCTTATTCGACCTGTGTCAGGTTGTCTCAGCGTACATTGCGATTATTGTTATTTATTTATTCATCATCACACTTCATGAAAAAGCTCCAATTGTTTCCTGTAATTTACTGTTTTGGAAACATTCGAGATAATCTCATCTCCGTGGCAGTTGTCTTAAGGAGACCATTACAAGACTCCATTCAGAGCGATTGACCCGTTAAGATGGCTACTTTTTTTGGCAGAGTATGGGGTCACCGGATTAGCACATGAATGTACACACACAGAGGGGGGGTGGGTTTAGATGAATAGCGTGGCTGCAGTATCGCTGGTCTCCTCGGGTCTGAGCGCAGCCCGAACACTGACTGAGCTGACAGGAGCCAGACCTACATTATTCCTGACATCCACAACTGCCCCTGGAATAATGTCAGAGCCTCACTGGTTGCTGCGATTTCCCACTGACACGCTGGAAGGAAAGTCAACGTAATATTCTGCAAAGTTCCTGGCTGGATTTGTCCCGATACTTTCTCCCACAACGTATCATAAGTCAATCACCAAATGCTGCCGGTTGTCAGATGGGTTGATAAATCTGTACTGGGTTACTGGTGTGAGAGTATGGTTTTAACGTCTGTCCCTAGCACGACTCCCACTCAAACCAGTGTCACTTTATGGAACGAGTCGGCAGTGAATGAACGTAATGTGATCCAGTCTCAAGTACAGTTGGGCTGGAGCTGAAAGCGTCTCAGTCTGCAGTTACATAAATATCTCTTTCTTCTCTTTGCTCTCTCCTTCACTCTACACCAATCCTGTTAGCTGCTGTTTACTCGCAAATAAACAAGAGAGAATGGAAATGATGATGCCCCCAGTTTTCTTTAATAAGTAAACAGCGGTGTGACTATTTAGACTCTTGAGGGCAAGGGTGCTCTCAGCAATCAGTCTGCCATACGTTACACAGATTGAAATCCCACTTCAGTTCGTGGTTAGGTCCTTTTCCATTAGCTTTTGACTCATTTTACTTGTTTTGGCTGCAGGATTTTAATTATGTTTTGACACTGTCCCTTTTTCCGTCTCTGACCAAGCAGACTAAACACATCCTCTGTGTAACATTTTCAAGTTAAAATAGTGATTAACATTTAACCCGCTATGTCTTACGTGTACGAGTGAAGCTCCATCATTTTGGGACACTCACATGAGACAAATGAAATGAACGCTGAACCAGTTAAGACCAGGATATTCTCACTTCTACTTCTTCAGTGTTGGTCGAGCTCCAGAAACCCTCATCATTTTCACTGGTCCTGCCTTTTACAATTTGACACTTCTGGCATTTCCAGGCAGTGAAACCTATCATTTTAGAGAAGAATGCATCGAGTCATTGCGCCTCAGGTATGACAAGGAAAGGCATTGTGTCACTAGGGCACATGCGTGATTAATGTGACAAGCATACAGCTTTTAGAGCAACATTAAAACATTCAGTCAGTTAAATCTCAGTAACTGGTTGAGCCTAAAGGACCAGAAATGAGTTGCTTCGCTGTTCAGTGATTCACTGGTTCGATTTGTGATGTCAGGTGGGTGTGGGTTTAATATGTTGGAACGTGTTTCATCTGCTTTTTACCAATTGGTCATAATTGGCAAACATCTTTATCAATCTGGAGTCTTGTCGTCACCTTGACCACACTTTGTATATTGGTGTAGAAATGATTCATTAAAGTGCAGACAACAAAACGTTTTGGCCTTAACTGGAAACGTCATCTGAACCAAACAAAAGGGCTGTTAAACAGAAACGTCTGTCTTCAAGAGGGGAAGAGACCGCACGATGTGGCTGCAGTGAGCACCCAGCTGATCTCTCCTCTGCTCTCTCCTCGCTTGACAACCGACCTCAGCTTTTGTGCAGCGCTGCCATTGGACGACAGGGTTTTAATCAGACCATCTCGAGTGATGCCATGGAAAGGCTGCAGTGGTTTTGAGAGCTTCTCAGGAATGAGAGCGGAATGAGACTTCAGCTTCAAACCCTGCAAGGCCATTCTGTCTGAGATTGCTTTTGGAAACAGTTAAATCAGATGACTTTTTAAAGTTTGCGTTGAGCACTCTCTTAATTCTAACTAGCGCTGGGGGAAGAGCTTTGAAGCCCATCTACTTGTAAGCTGCTAAATCCATTCTAAAGACAAAGAATTGAAGCAGGTCTGCAAGTCCGACAGAGACGCCTCGCAGGACCAAGTTAAACACCCGTTGCCAGGGTTACAAAGCTAATCTCGAAGACCGTGACGATGATTAACCTGAAATGTGAATCATTGTCCGCTGACATCATGGTCTCAGGGATCACTAACCAACAGCATACCCCCCAGAGCTTAAACAAACTTCACAAATGATTTGTCAGCATTTATATCTCCCAGGGGATGAAGTGCCTGCCTCACCTGAGTAAAGAACAAGCGTTTTAACCTGCTTCCGTCTGTCCCCGAGTCGTTATGAGGCGTCAGTGATTACTCTGCTTGTTTTGCCCAAGTCCCCAAATCTCCCTTAATTGAAATGATGTCGATTACAAGGGGAAGCCAGGGGGATTTAGTTTCAGAGGAGGGGAAATCCCAAGCATGTGCATGAACCTTGTTGTAAATCAGGAGGATAGACGGGGAGGGAAGGAGCAACAGGCCCCTGTAGGCTTAGCGTATCTCTGCCAGCACCGATGCGGAGAGTGCAGGATGTTTGCCAGGTGAATCACTCACGGAGGGTCATCATCACACATCTGGTCTGACAGAGTGGGTCAGAAAGGTGCGTTGCTTCAAAGGTCGCAAGCAGTTTTCGCCGTCTGACTCGTGGGAGACTATAGCAAGCAGATTATGGAGCTGGGATGTTGTGATGTGTCGTGTCTGAAGGAATGCACTGTGAAATGCTTTCCTTCAGGTCTGTCCTGCTCATATCTCCAACTGACTCTCCCCAGCCCAAGACAGAGGAAACTTAGAATCAGCTGGCAGCCAGTCACGCGTATTGTCCCCGTGTGTTGTTTTGTCTTCATGTTTAGTACCTTTGTCTTGCTCTTTCTACCATTATCTTGATGTGTGTGTTCCTGTCGATGCGTGCATTATGAGTGAGTGTGTTGTTTCACTAATCAGCATTTAATCTGTGAAGTTAGGGAAGCTGTGTTGCCCCTGGCTAGGGCATCGAGCTGGATGAAAGGGATTTTCTTCAAGTCTGCTTGCCCGACAGCTACTTGATGAGTTGATCCGCCTGAGCTGCATCACTCGTCGTGGCAGAGATATCTCACCCCTTTGTGCATTTTGCTAATGTTTATGGAGTCATTTCCTGAAGCCGTCCACCTTGACAGCAGGATTTACACGGGTCTGGCTTTTCTGCTCCGGGCGCTGTTGAAAGCCGGAGCAGACAGTAATAGGTTGTTAGTCCTGGTGCAGGGTACAGATTCTCAAGTGGTGATGGAACATGTGTCAGACTGTAGACCTATAGATGTGGACGTGTTGCCGGGTTGCTCATGGAACCAGTTGTGACACGTCAGTGAGACGGTTTACACAGATGACCTAAGAGTGGTATTGAAGCCCTTCCAGCACCGCCCTGTCAACAAAACCCATCAGTGCTGAGCCAAACAGAATAAGGTACTTTGTTCACCAAGACTCAACCCTTGGTTCTGAGCACCATACAAAGAGAGACCCGGCCGGCTCTGTACACAGTGCCGTCTGTGCTTCAAGCACTTTACACCAACGGATCTGTTGCCAGCCTGGTTGTCAGCCTGTCAAACAGTGTCCTGAGTGTCCTTAAGCTCCTGTGTGTAGGGCTGTCTGTCAGACGGGCAGGCGTCCGTCTGGGAAGCTAATGGGATTGTCTCCCTCGTTTGGCTGCCTGAGGGACAGCAAGGGTGAGTGGGATGTGGCACTCTGGCCACCCAGGAGGTTCTTGTTTTGTCAAGGACACGGGAATATGGATGTATTCAACATCTGCTCCCTCTGGATCCAAATACAGACCAGGGGACAGTGCCATATATTTTGGTTTGGAACCATGCGTCCAGGTATTTTAGCCACATCCTGTTCTGCTTTCTGTGAGTTCTGTGTCACTCTCTTGATCCCAAACATTGAGCGAAACGAGACCCCAGAGCAGTTGTTTGAGTCGTTGAAATATAACAAATGTTTTTTTTTTGACTCTGTGGACACTAGAGGAGATGAAGGAGCAGGTAGGAGGAGGTTCAGTGTCAAACACCCAGGCCGTATGTGGAAACTCTCACATGAACACTTTCCATTTTAAAGCAGGGTGGGTCCGTTTGACTCATGAGAGCGGCGCGCTGTCCTGGCTTAGCATCTGTTAGTGTTTCTCGCCAACCTTGTTCGGAGGGAACCGGTGTGTTGCTGTGTTTGTACAGTACTGCTTTCCATCACTGTCGCTGGTTCTATATTCAGCTCATTTCCATCGCCTGTTTGTGATTATATCTTCATACGTGATCTCCCAGAGGATTGTTGAGCCTTGAAATTGTGGCAGTCGCATTTTAGTGAGAGAGCTGCAGCAGGGAGCCTTGACCTTTCAACTGTGTGGAGTTCACATGCTTTATGGGTAGAGGGTCCCCTTATGTGCTTTTTTACTAAAGTCAATGGGGGCTCACAGAACTTTAAAGGCATTTGCTGACACATTTTGCTCTTTCCTATTGTATTTAATGATGATGATTAATGGCATGTTTTGTAAGCCCAAACAGTCTCTACAGTATGATCTATGTTTATTCAACTTAGAGCTTGTTTCACTCTAATTATTGTGTTAACAACATATTGTGAGTTCAAAGGCAGATAACTCCACAAATCTCCCTTTTCAGCAGTATAATCTGGATGGTTGAATAACTACTGGTTCTGTGCGTAATTGGAGACTCTTGATCCATGAAATCTCTCATTAATATTTGCATGTGAAACATAAGTGCAGTCCACACACAACAGTGGCTTAACAGCTGTTTTTTTCCCCCCTCCGTAGGAAGATCTGTGTGCACTGTAAGTGTCGCCGTGAGGAGCATGCAGTACCAGCCATGCCTGTAGAGATGGAGAAGACGGTCACCAAGCTGATGTACGACTTCCAGAGGAATTCTACCTCAGACGACGACTCTGGCTGTGCCCTGGAGGAGTACGCCTGGGTACCGCCGGGGCTCAAACCTGAACAGGTACCAGCGTGGTTTCAATTTTAGGCCATTGTGTTGTGTACACTGAAGGTTTGCTCTGCCGGCTCCGACTCACACATGATTGTGGGGACAGCACAATGACCCTATCCCAGTGTTTTCTGTGAACATTTGTCATCCACTGCAACACTTGACAGTTTACACTGAAAGGCCACAGCAAAGAAATCGAGGCATGCAGGCATCTCATCCTATCGCTCAGTACTGTTCTGAGAAATAAAAATAAAAACCCAAAAAATCCTGTTCTGTCTGAAGAAGGTGTTACGAAAAGACACACAAATCAGGCAAGAAAAGGAATCAAATGACAGGAAACTAATAAGAGTCACTCATCACTTGTGAAAAGCTCTCATTTCACTCACTCACACACACATTTTGATATGGACTCATATTACAAAACATCATGGTGGTTGAAAGGCCTGACATGCAGGATAGAAGGATTCCAGTGATGTGATATAAAGAGACGTTTGAAACTCACATGCATTCCGGTACAGTGCGGTATAAACCTACTAAAAATTCCAGGCACTGTATTTCTTTAACCCTTTACTTAGAGCTCACCCTCACGTAACGATAGCTCAGGATTTATGCCGACTGTGCCTTCTGCAGAATAATGCGTAACTGGGATTATATGGCTCTTGCAGTCAAACTAATCTTCATTTCATTCTGCCTGCAAACATGTTTACAATAGTTTTCATCGGCCTCACAAAGCCTCAGATAAGCACGCATTAAATGGCCCTACGCTTGTTGAAGAAAATCCCCTCCACAGTGCTGCACATGTGGGAGGGTCTCCAGTTTTATGGGTTAATAGACACATTTATGGAGCCTGGTTTCATTTTGTTGATGCGTTAAAAGCAATGAATTGGTCAACATGCAGCTTTGGTACGGCCCCCTATTTTCACCTCGGAGGATTAAGCGCAGCTATTTTTCATCCCCCTCCAGGGGTCACACGCCTGACCCCGAAGTCAATCAGGTTGTCGTCTGGGGGGGGGGGGCATGACCTCAGGAAGCATTTATATCAACCTACATACAACAGCTAAATCAATTCATATCTTCTCAACCTAACGTGAGAGTCATTCAGGCTGTGAAAACCGACAGTGTGAGCCATCACAGAGCTAAGTGCACCTGATGTGCAGCTTGTCAACGCCCTGATTTCCCGTGCACGCAGCAAAAGAGTGACAATTGAGAGAGATGGGAAACACAAAGCAAATCTCCAGGATTCCTAACAGTGGGTTTGAATTTCCCCTCAGGGAGCCGGCGCCTTGGACCAGCCCTTTTCAGCCATCTGTGGTGTAAAGTCACCGCTCAGTAATGAGAGATTTCTTAGCAGGATTGAGGTATTCACTCAGATATCTGGGGATTATGAAAGATAACTCTGCACTTAGGTGGGACTGGACAACTCTCCAGTGTGCATTGGATTTCTGTCAGCAGTGGCTGAAAACAGAGTCCGTAACAGAACATGAATCTTTATCTCCAAACAAAGCCATTACAGAGTGTGCTGGAAATGTTATTGAGCGGCAGTATGCAGGAGCCTGCCAGTATCCTCTCTCTCTCACTGTCTCCTCTCGGCCCGTTCTCTCCATCCATCTCAATAAAAATCTTGCATGTTGCCAAGTTCCAGCTTGTTAAGTCCAAGAATGCTACTCAGCAGTGGTACATTACTGTTTTCTTATTTTTTAAAATCACATAGCAATAGATTCGGTTCAGTCAAATGTGCAGACTCCAGGATCTGATTTTAATTTGCAGTTGGACAGGAAGTGCGCCTTTCAGGCCGCTCACATGTGGGACATTTAAATAGAAATGTATTTGAAGCACTGGGGGTATTTTCAGGTTCTGTCATGGATCCTGAGCTTGAATGTGGATAAAACGTTCAGATGACAAAGGATGTCAAAGAAAGACATGAGACTAGGCTGTCAGGTTAAAAAATGGACAATCACACCCCTTTTATTCAATGGTAATGAAAACTGACAGCTACTGACCCAACTTCATTTCAACCTGCAGCTCTGAGTGAGAGGTTAATGATGACGCCATATTAAGGGATTTGTTCAGTGCATTGATTGTTTTAGGCCCCTTTCATACCTGGTATTATCTTGGATGAGTCAATCCAAAGTGGACAGTACTGCTCATGCCTGGTTTTAACCCGCAGGAGGGAGCGGTGCCCCTCCCTCAGGCCTGGTGTGCCCCCCCCCTCTTAAGAAGGTTCAACTTAAAGGCAGCTGTGGATAATGGTTAACATGGTTAACAACACCTGTTAAATACGAGCATATCGCCACCAGCAAAGATCTTTTTCACTTCCAAAACACAACATGTTCTCTCACACATCTGTGCTGCAGTGCCGAGCCAAACACATCCCAGTGTAATAAGACGTGAGAAGAACAGGGCAAAGAATGAAAACACTGCTCGCTCCGATGTGAAAACACCGCCGTTCCCACCGTGTTTGGCTGTTACTGCCAGTGTGTTCTCAACAGTGCAGTGTCGATGTCCACTAACCACTGTAAAGTGGCTTGTTGAGGGAGTGTCTGTCCGGTGCCTGGTGGTGTCTTTTCCTCCGGCTATCTGGCAATTAACAGCAATCGAAACCATCTGTGTGAAGCCCTTGTCACTCAGTTGCAAAATCCCACCATTCGCCTTTAAAAACACTGCTTTCAGTACAGTTCCAAATTCTGCCCTGTCTTTAGCTCTGTCTGCTTTCGATTACAGTTATTATCACAAGCTGCTCCTCCTGGCTCTCGCTGCAACTGTGTGTCCGTGTGTGTGTGTGTGCGTGTGCTTGTGTGAGCGTTATCTGTCTTTAGATCTTTCCCCCGGGGCGATGAGCCTTTCCCCTCCAGATTCTAACCCTGCTGTTTTTGAAAGCGTGTTTCGAAATTTATCATTAGCGGCGTGTGTTTGCACGTGTCTCTGCATTTCTGGTAGCGTGTGTGTGTGTGTTTTTCCTGATGTGCAAAGTTGGCCTTCTTTCATGAACTATCCTAAGATCCTCCACACCTCCCAGCGTCCTGAGGTCCATGTCCCCCACCAGCAGTAGTGAAAGCCAACAGAATCAGAACAGGAGGCTCTCAGGAGGTTCCACTGTGAACAACTCTGGTTTCAGTCGGTGCGCACTGATCCTTGGTTTATCCAAGTTAATTTGTTTGTGTGTGACAAATCCTCTGTTGTTGCCAAGGACAAAGCTGATGGATTCAGCTCAGTAGATCCAATCAGTGGACAGACAGGTGATTAAAGTGGGTTTCGACCCCGTCAGCAGATATTGATCATGCCGTTTGTTTTTAAGTCCTCACTCTGCTCTGCTCTCCAGTGTTTGTGTGTCCATCAAATAATCAGAGATCATGTTTCTAAACCACACACTTTGTTCACCCATCATACATTCTCATTCTGTCTTTTATTACCTCTCCACACCTCCTCTCCTCCTCTTCTTCTCTCTGTCTTTGACCTCTGTCCTCAATTCTCCCTCAAAAACCCTGTGGCTTTCATGGTCCCCCCCCCCCTTCCACCTACATTCATGTATGACTGCCTGACCTCTGATATACCCCGGCCCCCTGTTACAGTGTAATGAAAGACACTGCAATAAATAACCCTGAGATGACATTCATTGTCCACCGCTGTAATGTAAAGAATGTCCAAGTAATTTGGAATGACCAGATTAACATTAATCTTGTTGAATGCGCGTGCACTGCATACATGCGCATGTGCTGCTCACTTATTTGTGTGTGCACATACACATGGGGGGTCAGTAATATATTCATATGTCAGTGTGCAGAGATGGAGAGGTGTGGTTCCATTAAGTTTCCATGGGTGGGCCATAAATCAGTGGTTTTAGTGTGTGTGTGTGTGTCAGGTTCAAGCTTCTCTTTCTCTTTTTGTGTGTTTGAATAGAAAAAAAAAAACCCACATTGATTAATGAAAAACAATAACCCAAGGATTCAGTCAACAGTGAAAATAATCACTGGCTGTGTTTTTGTCATCCGGTCTACGTGTTGTATTTGGGTTGTTGTTCTTCATCTCCCACTGTCTGTCTCCTCCTCAGGTCCATCAGTACTACAGCTCCCTGCCCGAGGACAAGGTGCCCTATGTGAACAGCCCAGGAGAGAAATACCGCATCAAGCAGCTGCTCCATCAGCTCCCACCCCACGACAATGAGGTGAGAGTCCAAGACAACCAGCCCTCCCCCACCACCACCTTCCTCCATCCGTCTTTATCCACCCATCAATCCCCACCCTTTCTTTCCCTCCTTCGGGGCAATGCAGAGATAAGAGGGGGGCGACGGGACGAGACAGACCCAGGAAAAATGGTGTCTGTCTCCTTAATGAGTGGGAATGAGATAGTGAGCATTGTGTGTGTGTGTGTGCGCTCACGCATTTTTAGTTATTTTGCATCAATAAATCCTCAAAGTGACACAGTGATGATGCAATCAATCAGATGGAATAACCACCTGATTATTATTCTGTCTAAAACCAGGTTCATGTTGCCCAGTTTCTTTGTTGGACTGGGCGATTAAGTCTTGTGGTGATTTTCTGTCTGTATTTTGCATGAGTGGAGTTTACAGGCTACCCAGCCATGTAGGAAGATTCTTAATCCTTTAACTGTGATTGGTGGATAACTGACAACGGGCACTGCACCAAGCCTATTTGTGTCCATAAACAAATGTGAGATGGCGGCTGTGATTTGTGTAAACCTGGACCGAGGCCACCTCTGCTGCATTGTGTTTTCAGATAAATAAATATTAGTATGCAGTAAATCTTAAGGATGGGTCCTTCCCCGACACAAACACGGCTGAAGATCTCTCTTTGTTCGAATGGAAAATTATAGAACTAATGAAATTGAATAATGAGTCCAGCATGTTCCTTCTACTCACTGAAGTCAGCGGGGAAAATGTTGAGCTGAGACAGCATTTTTCTAGTTGTGATGGAAACACAACACAAAGAGGGAAGAGTCTTAAAACGAAGAATTGACAAGAGCTGCCTCTTAGAGGTCTTTTCCACATAAGACCTTTATACATGTCAGAGGAGGAAAAGCACAAGTGTAAATAACAGAGATGAAAGAGAAGGGTGTCACTACCAAGGCTCTCACCATGTCTATGTTTGTGTTTCTCATGGTTTACTTAGCAGACACCATATTATAATATTTGCCTTACTTTTATATAAATTGATGTTGTCATTCTTCCCATAATAACAAATGAGACATGGTTGGTGCATTGAATAGCTGTTTGCAGCACAATCCACCACAGGCTTTGCTCTTTCTTCCATAATGTTGTTACTGTCCATGCAGACAGTCACATGTCAAAGTTTTAGTTCCATTCATTTTTCAGTCCATGAGAGAGAGAGAAGCGGTTGTGCATGGACGAACTTGCTACTACTGTTGTGGATCAAATTAATTCTGTGGGAAAGACAAAAAGTGACAAAACATTCTCAGATCCCCCCACATTGGAAAATCATCTGAGTACTTTTTATGTAATCCTGTTGAATAACAAACAAACAGACATGGATTAAAACATAATCCCCCTCGGCTGAGGTAGTGGTGTTGAAAATCCATTTAGCTGCTTCATTGTCAAGAGTATTGATGTTGTGCATGCTGGTGCAGTGTCACGATGTTGTGACTCGGGTAGTGTATGCTTGAATCAACACGACCATTGTTCGAGTCATAAGAAATGTCTCTGCCTGTTGTGCCATGACAAACCTTTACGTCTGTGGTGGATATGCAATTTGACATGTGTGTGTTTGTGTACAGCTACGCTACTGCAACAGCCTGGATGACGAGGAGAAGCGAGAGCTGAAGCTCTTCAGTAACCAGCGCAAACGGGAGAACCTGGGCCGAGGCAATGTGCGTCCATTCCCCGTGACGATGACCGGGGCCATCTGCGAACAGGTACCCACGCGAAAAAATCTCCAGCGCAATCTCCAATGCATTATCCCCGTAGCAGTGCAGAATCGGCAGCATCGTTGTCTTGTCTGAATGGGATTTTTGCCCTGCAACCTGACACACAAGTGAATGAAATGTGACAAGAGCAAAGGTGGCCAGTGGAGTGAAAACAACAGTGGATGTGGGAGATTTACTGGACGGGCTGCTGACATATCAAGGCTTTGTGATGATGAACGAGAGGTGCTGTAGGATGACATATGAAGGACCGTTGTCTCCATTTTCTAACAATGCAGCAACCTTGTCAGACCAGTAGAGGGGCTGCACAAGAATACTGATGCATGTGTGTATGTTGTGCACTATAATGCATCTCATCCCATAAATATGCTGTCACAGCATTTGTCGCCAAGATATATCGCAGTAGTACAAAGCGTGCTATCAAATATTTATTGTGTTTACTTCATGTGCTCTTGTCGTGGCCTTGAATGGATGAAGTGTTCTTTTAACAACAAACTAGCATACTTCATACTTCAGCCTCCAAAGTGCATAACAGGCTTTAGCAAAGTACAGCTTCTCCGTTGTGCTGGTGCCCCGGGTGGATAGGTGCTTTACAGCTTGTGTTTCACTCCGCACACACACACACACACACACACACTTTATGTGAGGGAACAGATTGTTGGAAGAGTGTATATTGATTGGATTCCCCCACCCCACCCCCCTTGGCCTCCTTGCAGCAGCAGGCTTTGTGCCAGTTAGATAACCTGATTGTAACTCTCCCTCTGTCCCCCCAACCCCCCCCCGTCCAAATCTACTTTGCCTACCTGATCCCTCACCCCTGTCTCCTTAGCACTCCCCATTGTTTATAGCACTGGCCTCTCTACCTCTACATCTCCACTTCTGATCCCGCTCTCCTATTATCATCCCATATGCAGCATCTCTCCATTTTCATTCCTACCCTTTGCCCTATCCGTCAACATCCTCCAACAGCCACTTAATTTCCTCTGCCTGGCTGTGCCCTGTAGCAAACCAGCCCGTGCATACAAACTCAAATCACTCGTGGTCTGTTTTAGTTCAGGTTTCATGCAAAATGTTGTTAAAGACATAGACTAATACCCTTAATCAGTTTCAGCCCGGCCATGATTATAAGCCTATGAAAGGGATTCACTTGGAAAAGAGACTTTAAGTGAATTTGTCTCTAGATCAAGCTCCTGGTTTCAGCTTCTCCGTTAAGACAGGATGCGTTGCTGACAGTAAATTAAACCTTTGAGCTGTGGATAAATCAGAATTTTGTGTTCTGACATTTAAAAGGCCGAACGATCACTCAATTTAAGACTCAAATATGAAGGAGTTCTTAGTGACGTTGATACCACCAGACAATGAGTCTTTAGTGATGATTCTTTGGACTACACTTACTTCTTATATCCCAACAACCTGCTGTGGTAAGACTCACCCTGCATGACGTTTCAAAATGGCGCCTCATCCATTCATCCAACAGGAAACAGGTGCAGATGCAGAAAAGAATCTAGCACTTTAACACTATAATTGTTTCTGTCACTCAGAAAATATCTTTCATCTAACAGTATTTTAGAGAGCAACAAGGTGAACGCCTTTTCCCATAATGTTGGAAAAAGTTTAGAAAAGATTCCCACATCTGTTCATTATTCTTCATTAGCTCCAAAATGTCATGGTTTTTCTCTTGCGTCATGTCCCACCCCTCCACAAAATTACAGGGAAATCTATTTGGTAGTATTTACTTGTTTGTTTGCTGACAACCAGTTCCAAGGGAAGCATCACTAGGCAGAGATAATTAGTGTTTATATGTAAAAAGTATTTATTCATCATAGATATAACTGAGTTTTTTTTTTTAATTGCGGTAGGTTAACTGTGGTAAACTTTCTACATCACTGCTATCAGATCTCCACAGTGTGGTTCACAGATTTAACAAAGGGGGATCTCAGTATTGACACTTCAGTATTGAAGTATTGACTTCAGCCGCTTAGAAACCGAGGTCTGCGCTGTGATAAATTCCCATCCTTATAGCGTTCTCCTTCCCCTGTCTGTTTTCAAGTGCGGGGGCCAGATAAACGGCGGCGACATCGCTGTGTTTGCATCACGGGCGGGTCACAGCGTGTGCTGGCATCCCGCTTGCTTTGTCTGCAGCATGTGCAACGAGCTGCTGGTGGACCTCATCTACTTTTACCAGGACGGGAAGATCTACTGCGGCAGGCACCATGCCGAGAGGCTCAAGCCGCGCTGCACGGCTTGCGATGAGGTACGCGCCCATTTCAAACACACACACACACACTGCATGTGAAGGAGCATGTATTAACAGATACACTTATTACCCTCATATATTCAAACTGCACATCTAAACCAAACTGCTGTGAGACAACGTTAACACGCTGCCCAGCCCACAGTTTAACACATGCAAGTCTAATGGGGTCAGCTCTCAATAGCCTGATCTCCAAACCATTAACACAGACCTACTCTCGCCACAAATGGGGACAAGGACACTTTTAGTACTTCAAAAAGCACCCTGGTGATTCACCAGCAGCGTAATTAAAACTAAATGCACCATCCAGTCCCCACACACATTAGCCTCCAACACGAGCCAGTGACAAAAAGGCTGATCTGAGGAGTGTGTGGAGGAGGGGGAGAGGGCAAGCCCGGGCTTTGTGCTGTCGTTCAACACGTGGTAATAACACAATAAGGTTTTTCCCTCTGAGGATGATTAAATGACACGACGTCTCATCTCTCCTTTCTTAGATTATCTTAGCTGACGAGTGCACGGAGGCAGAGGGGCGTCACTGGCACATGAAGCACTTCTGCTGCTTCGAGTGTGAGACGGTGCTGGGGGGGCAACGCTACATCATGAAGGAGGGACGGCCCTACTGCTGCTCCTGCTTCGAGTCCCTCTACGCCGAGTACTGCGACTCCTGCGGGGAACACATCGGTATGCAACAGCAGCGCCCGGCATCTATCACCGTTTCACACACGCTGCATTAATCACCCACAGGTCATTTAAAGGAGCCCTCACCAAAACACACGATGGAGACGTGGAAAAACAAAGTGACCTCATTTATTTTAGCAACTAACGCAGAAGAGAAAGTTTAAACACTTTATCACAGAATGATGTCATCCATTGCCAGAGACCTCAAGCTTTCAGAGGACACATATTTATAGAATATACACCATGCAGCCCCCGAGTAAAGCCCCCCTCTATAGTGATAACTTTTTACCCCATGATCACAGATTTATGCACCAAACATTAAAGATTCCACACACTCAAACCCAGGCAGTGTGTCATAGACAAGAAACTGGGGGATTTTTCAGGAGGAGACACTAATATTAGCACGTCCTGGCCTGGTGCCACCTCCTGTGAAGAACTGTGTGTGTGTTTACGGGTGCACATGCGTGATTCCCCTGAAAGGATGCCCAGGTGTGATTTGGAACATACCACTCAACAAATTTGCTCTGTAATTATATGTCAGACAGGAGACAGGGAAAAAATAGGATTTGGCCGAAAAGCACAACTGATTATAAATTGAAACCATCAGAAAACATGCTCAGACCAGATGGGAGCCATTAGCAAATAGCTGGTTTTCTTTCCCTCTGAGACGACTTGAAACGTTGTCGAAATGCAATGTGTTTATATAATGCTGGGCGAGCTCTGTAATGACTTTGCCCCCAAGTCTTGTGTTCATGCACAGTCGTGCGTTACAGCCTTTGGCACCATCGTCTCTGTAAACAAGCAACTTTTAATGTACTACCATTATCACACAGAACAACATTTTAAATCAGATTTATTGTGTTTTGTGCCCTTAATTGTATATTTCTACCACAAGAACCAAGATCTGTCACTCTACCTAAACTCTGTGAATTCATGTGTTTTGTCTTCCCTGCAGGGATTGATCAAGGCCAGATGACGTACGATGGGCAGCACTGGCACGCCACCGAGGGCTGCTTCTGCTGCGCCCGCTGCAAACGCTCCCTGCTGGGCCGGCCCTTCCTGCCTAAGCAGGGCCAGATCTTCTGCTCGCGCTCCTGCAGTCTCGGGGAGGAACCTAACGGCTCTGACTCCTCTGACTCGGCGTTCCAAAGCGCTCGCTCCACCAGGGAGTCCAGACGTAGCTCCAAAATGGGGAAGAGCGAGGGAGGTAGGGCGCAGGCGGACAGATTTTCCGGCGAAGTGGACCCACTGTCTTTACAAATGGATCTCCTGAGTCTCTCAAGCCAGACGCCTAGTTTGACTCGCGAGCCGCCGTCCTGGCAGAGCCAGGAGCGAGCAGGTGACGGCTATAATTATGAATCCCAATCAAACCCGACCGCCAGCCCCACCCCACTCCAGCTCCTCAGCCAGTGCAATGTCAGGACTTCCTTTACCCCCCAGAATAACCAACAGCAGGACCACAGGGTCAATGACAATGCAGCTTTAAAGAGACCCCCCATCTCGACCCTGAAGGGCCACTCTCTGAATGATGCGTGGTTCCAGCGGCCAGCTCCAGAGGAGTACTATCCCCCCAAACCCAGGATGCAAAAGAGCTTCACTGAGGTGTCCCACTGCTCTCAGCAGCACAACGGCTTCTCCTCTGACAAGCGCTCCATCAGCTTGCATGGATTTCAGAGGGACAGAGACGCAGGGCCTCCAGCAGCAACCCAGGTGGCAAGGAGCAGGAACCCCATCAATGCACTTAACTTCCCAGAGCAACTGACGCCCCTGGAGCAGACCCCGCGGGGATCCATGGAGTCCCTGGCCTTCTCCAATGGAACAGGTGGGTGTCATGGTCTGTAGGCTTTGCTCTAACCTGTTGAATATTACTGCATCTTCTCTACTTATGGGAGGTAACAGTTACAGCTGACACTTTGTCCTTCTCTGTTCTTCTGCAGGAAACTCAGCGGATGGAGCAGGAAAGCGTCAGGAGCACCTTTCTCGCTTCTCCATGCCAGACCTGAGCAAAGACTCTGGAATGAACGTGTCAGAGAAAAGCAACATGGGCACTCTCAACTCCTCGGGGCAGTTTCGGAGCTCGGACTCCATCCACAGCCTCACCGCCAGTCAGCCCTACATGGAAATGGACCCGCCCCGGCCTGCTCAGTACAAAGTGCAGTACAGTGACCCTCCCGGCATGGGTAGGGGCATGAGCATGACTCACTTACCGCCTGGCTTCACATTCCAGGAGGAGGACAGGGTGAGTTTGGTGAGCAGCGCCAATGCCGCCCGTCTGCCGCCCATCAGTGAGCGCATGGTGGGCGGTGTTGGTGCTGGGGGAGGAGGTGGTAGGGGAGCAAGTGTCCGGATTAACGCACCGGAAGAAACTCCCCAGAGGCGAAGGCACCACCACCACCGCTCCCGCAGATCCCGTCGCTCCCGCTCAGAAAACGCTCTCAACCTAGTGGCGGAACAAAGAACGAGACCTCAAGAAAGGCCACAGTTGTGTGTCCGGGAGGATTATGATCGTTTCCCGCCACCAAGGAGCGCCAGGGACCAGTTTGGAATAGGAAGAGGAGGAGGGGGAAGATATCAACCCCAGTTCTTTAGGCAGTGCCCCAGAACCACGTCAGACCTGACGCTGCAGAACCCTGGAGCCAGCCGACGCACTGGCTTGAACCAATACTCCTGGGACGATTACGATGATGACGATTGGTGCTCCACCTGCTCCTCGTCCTCCGAATCAGAGGACGAAGGCTACTTTCTGGGCGAGCCGATCCCCAGACCCATCCAGCTGCGCTACCTCAGCAACCAGGAGCTTGTGCACAAGTACAACCCCGGGATGGGAGGGCCCAACCGCAGTGGGCAGTTATACACCCACAAACGCAGGAAAAGCAAAAACTGCATCATCTCCTAACAGCCTCGCACGCAGTGGCTCCTCCTCCAGCTTGTGAACGCTAACATCCTCCATCTGGAACAAAGACAAATCCAAACTCAGCCCATTTATTCAGTGTTGTCGAGTGTTGAATATTATGTAATTGAGAGTCAGTGATGAGTTCCAGTGGAGAAGCAACAGTGTTTGCATGTTTGTTCATTTAATGTCTCTCCTGAGTATTAAGGCTGTTAGAGTCACATGCGCAGCTCGGTCACATCGCAAAGTTACAGGCTGATGACAGCTTCATTTCCACACAGTAAGCAAGTGCTCAAGCTAGTCGGTTCGGTACAGTTTTGCTTTTTTTCATGCAATGTGATTTAGAATTAGGATATGCTGTACTATTGTATTCAGTTCATAGTGTGTACATAGAGAAAACTAATTAATAATTTCACTTTAAGTTAAGGACGTCCATGTAAATACGGTTGTAAATGAGGCCTCACATATTTTTATATTTTGTATGGATAGAATCATGTATTAAATATCTATAATGTAGAGATAGAAGATGACAAACGTATGCATGTTTTATTTGGCTGACCTGGTGCTTCATTTGGAATAAAGGAGTAATTCTGTGATCTGTTTTACAACTTGTGTAACGATTGGTGGTGAGCTCAGTTCAGTGCGTTTAAACATTCACCTTCTCCCTCTGCTTGAATGTCGTGAGTCACCCTCGACGTCCACGTTAATACCGTACATGTCATTAGACAGTATAATTAGCGCAGTCACATTCAAAGACGCTGAGCTCCATTGTCCTGGAAACAGATGCAACTTCAGCTCTGGTTTGTTGCGTCAGCCTGCTCGTGTTGTAAACTGCTGACAGTGGGCTAGGGATTTAGTTCATGAAATCTGGGGATGCTTTGTTCAAGTATTTATCAGCTCACACACACACACGTGGCTCCGAGGACGGTTGTGATGCTGCTTTCAGACCAAACTCCAAATATTTTCCTGAAATTATCCAAAGGGGATGTTTGTGCTGCTCTGCATATTCTCCCAAATTTTCCAGTGCCAGTTCCCCAGTAAAACGCCCGATCCTAATCCACAAGACAAAAGAATATAAATATGTCGAGATGAAAAGAAGGTACCATATACTATGTGTAAGATGAAGCTGACCGAGAGCTCTTGTCTTGTTGTTCTACTGTAAACAAAAACACTTTGCTCGTGTAATTCAAACATCCTGCACCTGCACGCTCCGACCACGCGCCATCCCATCTCGTGAGCGCTCCAGACATTTCCCTGTTCTTTTGAACACGTCTTATTTACATTTCATGGTCAAACTCTGGAAAAAGCCCAGTTATGTCTGGGTTATTTTCCTTGGTTCAGATCTAAAAACAGCTTCCGTCTGGGTTTGCTGCTTCCAGACTGAAATAACACATTCACTTGTGAACGGATTGCTGCGACACTGAGCAGAGACATTTTTTTTGCAGCCCTCAGAAAGACGATCTGGGACCCCTGACTTCTTGTGTTCCACCATCATCACGTTGTAATTTAAACTTGCCCAATGCTTTGCCTCAGAACTGCCTTCAGCTGTAACGGCTGGCGTTAGGATTTATCTCGAAGCTCCAGCCTGCCTTCCTAATTACACATTAGCTCCTAGCATGGCTGTAGCCTGTCAGTCGTAACAAGTGTAGCCCCTCTGGTTGAATATTTTTCCATTTACGGTATAACAGGTTGTATTTGCGAGTGTTAAGCTGTGTCATATTGTAAATTGGATTGCCTCCGATGTCCATGTGGCCAGAGGATTATCACCACGAGCCCCCATAATCCACACACATATGTTTGGAGCAAGGTGTGTGCACGTCTATCTCTTGATTAGAGGCGTCGAGGCTCTAATGCTGTTGACATGGCTGGCACATTAGTGTGATTGCTTCACCTAACCTCAACCTTCAGTTTTCGTGTTTACTGCGGGACGCTCCATAGATAGCTTCCAGACGGGGGGGGGGGGGAGGAAAAGAGTCCTAATTTAGTCGCCAACGCCAGCTGCATAAACATGTGAGATGCATTATGTCAGACTGCTGACGAGCCTAAGTGAGACTTCCCCCTGCTTTAAGTACGTTCTCAAACTTCATCTGCAGGCTGTTCTTCACATCAGCTGAAGTTCACTAGGTTTAGCACATGTAATCATTTGTCTGGAGGAGTAATGAGTCACACTGTGAAACACACACCAGCCTCTGTCTTCAGTCATGTAGCTCCTATTGTTCCTGACACATGAGCTACTCTAACATCCTCATTAACGTTAACCCATCTCAGTTCCTTATTAACATCTTGCCAGGCATTTACCTTTGTGTGTGTGTGTGTGTGTGTGTAGGGGGATATCTCCAGTGTCTAATTCAGAGCAAATGGAGGGGTGCGGCCATTAGTTGCCAGGCCGTACCATGCACAAAGCAACTAAAATAAACTAAAATAAATTAGATTTCTAAGAAAAGCTGAAGTTTTGTTCTGTCAGAGAATGATCTCGTCTTGATTTTTTTTTTTTACAGTCAGCAGGAGTAGATGTCCGATTCGAGCCGAGGAGTCAATTCAGGGGCGAAACCAGGGAAATCCATCCGTGAAGGCTCTAATGAGTCATTCAGGTTCTGTGCTCACTTTCTGCTGCAGGTCGTCACATCAACCAGGTCAGAAATCTGCTCACGTGTCTAATTTTAACCCATCAAATTGAATTTCCTGCACCCTGCTTCCCTGCGGTCTGACAGAGTAGCTGGTGTCAGGAGAAATGATGACCATCCTTTCAATAACTCTGAGGTATGTACACAACTGCATCAGGTGACAGCGTGAAAATAGACCGAGGGGCCTGAACTGTTTTTCCGCTGTGAAAACCTGACTGCGAAACGTAGATATTCAGGAAAAAAAAGAAGTCCCATAAATTTAGAATAGGATCTTTTCACTTTCGAACACAGGCAGTTACAGTGACAGAGGCAACGCCCTTTTTAAAAACAATGTTTTTCATGTGCTGTGCTACTGGGATTCTGTCCATCCAGAGAGAGGCCCTCTCATGTGCCTCTGCATGTTTTCCTGTTTGCAACATGTTGCAGTGCTCTTTTTTATCGTTTTTAATTTGATTTAAAAGCTAAATATTATTTTTTAAATATTTTACAGAGGTGTCAAAAAGATATTACCAAACATGCCTAAGTGCCCCTATATTAGCCAAGTGCTATACATGTGTAGCACATGTGTATTGCAGTTTAAGTGTTTAAGTGTGAAGCCCAGATGCACAGCTGTCATGAATTGAAGCCATTTGAGATGTTTTGGGAAACTTTAAAAGCCATAATTACTCGTCTTTGAGAGCAGAACGGCTGCAAATTACAGCTGCGCTATGAGCAAAGTAAGATAGCCTGATTCAATTACTGACAAATGAAGAATGCCAACGGTGTGTTGTCTCTCACACACACACACACACACACACACACACACACACACACACTGGGCTGGTTTGGTAAATAGAAGCCCCATGACAAGACCGGCTGGGGCCTTTGCGAGCAGTCTCCCTTCCTTCAGCCTCATCATGTGTGTGCAATTACCATGGGAAGAATGTAGCAGAACAAAACAGATGCGCAAATACAGGATCACTTTTTACCGCAGTCGGACTGGACACGCATGAGCCACACCGGACCATTAAAAACAGCTAATCACCTAAGGCATAAATGCTGATGAGATTTTTTTTTCCTCCCCTGAGGTGTGAATCTAGGGTTAGGGTAAGTTTTTAACAAGATATACCCAGGATATTTATCCCCTATGGATTATAATCAGTGGAGGTCGTAAGGGCAACGTGGGATTTCACAGAACTGTGTGACACTAACTCCTCTGTCCATCGGTTTTGAGCTACCCCACTTCATCGTGACCTTTGCCCTTCCACTCGCCTCATTGTGACCGGTCAACAGTTTGTATCCGATCAGCTTCACTTCCCAGTCTAATCCCTGTGTCAATAGGCTTATCCTCCAGTTTTCCCAAAGATTTACTAAAGCAATTAAACAACAAGGAAACACAATCAGCCCCATGAGTTCCGAGTTGATTGTGCTTTGGCCACAGTGAGAAGAAATAAGAGTTGGTTTGGGTTCATCTTCAGAGGGGGGAACCATCTGTGTGTCACCTGTACACAACAGCTAGCAGCTTTAATCCTGGACACGTTTACGTGTGTGTCCCTCGAGCTCATGACTTAAGCGTGTGTTGTGTTTATTCCCAGTCTTTTCAGTTCCCTCCTCCCATCTCTCTCTCTGGCTATTCGCGATGGATGGATCAATTGGTCGCGCAGCTCGAATTGGACAGTTTCACGTCCTACAGTTATGGATGAACTACTTGGTGTGATGTTTACATGACAAGTCTATTTGGCGAAGGTTTATCTTTAACATGATCTTGTTAATAATGCAGAAAAATTTGCAACAAGAACTTTTTTTTTCTTTATGTCAGACCACATTTGAGAGGCATCCAAAACAAAACAACATTATATACATCTACATCATTCACACACGCACTGTTCCTATGTTGGCCTTTCTACATCCAAGTTTCATTGTCACGGAGACAAAATGAAATCAGGCTTCCCTCAGCCCAGTGTCAGTGTGACCCGTTAATTCCCTCTGACATCTGCGGCTCATTCTCTCCCTCTCAGTCAAAGTGGATCCTCTTCAGACATTTTGAGGACTTCTCAAACAGCTTGACACTGTTTCAGATAATCACCATATTCTCGGGGCCGACACTGAATAGCACATGTAGAACTATTCACTGGAGAAATCAGCACAGCTCTTCCACGTCCAGAAATTGTCAAAGTCGATCGAGGAACAACTTGAGGGCTGTGAAGCAGTGACTCATTCAGTCCGTAACACGTCCAACTGTGGTCCCTCCTCACTGCTCACATTCGAAAATACCATCAGGCATTTGCTCTTTCATATGATTAGAATAAACTTTATTTATATGGATATTTTACAGTTACAGGGTGCTTTTCATGACGAAATGAAAAGTCAAGGCAATGGATCGGCATTAAAGCAGAAAGTGGAGAATAAAGCCATAACAGAAAAACAAAAGGGTTAAAAAAATAAGCAAAATAAAACATTGAGAAAAGATTGAAATCATTTGTATGATCAGAAGTAGGGAAAAAAAAGTCAAAATTCAAATTATATTTACATCTTTATTAGAGAATGCAAAAGGTTTAAGGAAGTTAAACAGACAGGAATCTAACCCACACTGAAGGCCAGTGTTAGTGAGGTTGTCTTCATGTCAGTGCCGTGCATTCAGAAGATAAACATTGACCCCTGCTGGTGATACCGTGCCATTGCAGCTGGTTAAGCTTCAGACTCTGCAGCTCTGCAGCCCCACATTGTTCCTGATGTCTCTGGCAATGAAACCCTCAGTCAGTCCTCCTCTTGTGTCCACATGGCAGAATGATCAGCACAGCCAAGATACGGCCAATCACAGCTCACACCGCTGAACTGTGATTGGCCCGGGGCATTTAGCTGCTAATGAAGACACTGCAGCTTCCTGCAGCTGCCAGCCAGAGATAAGGAAGAGGAGACTCTCAGAGGTTTAAATGTTCATCATTATAGGCAGGGAGCTTCTGAAAGAGGCCAACCAGGAGGTGAGGGGGACTCGCAGGTCGAGGTTGGCTGCATTCACATTGATTAGGGAAGAAATACTGCAGGAAATTAAAAAAAAAATCTTTTTAATTTTAATCTTAATTTTAATTTTAATTTCTTATCTTTTTATCACTGTTACAGGGTCTTGTATGTTCCACCGTCAGTGTGAGAAACCCAAAAAGAGTTACGTATGAGTTTTAACTGTATTTACATTGAGATTTAATGAATATATTTTCATGGAAAACTGCTCCCTCTCAAATCCCCTGCTTCAAGAAATATGTGTTCATGTGGGCGGTGTTTATGTATTTATTATTAGGAATTTAGATTAATATTTTATTCCAGATTTTTCCTACTACATCCTTATAATGTGTATGTAAAACTGTCCTTCTGATTAATTCTGGTTTAATGAATTTCGGTGGTGGGGGGTGGAATCTGTCTCCATGGGGTCTCAGGGCGTGACTGCTCTAATAGAAGAGCAGGGAGGCGTGTAAGGCTCTGCCCCTGGTCTCACATGATTCTGAGCTGAAAACTAGTCACCACAGAAAATTGAGATTGATTTTTTTTCATATTGGAAATATTTGGGAAACATTTCCTAACTTTGGAAGAATTTGTTGCAAAATGAAATTTCAGAGGTGCTACATGTTAAATTTTGGCCTTAAAAAGTGGAATTTAAAATCCTTTAAAATCCTCCCTTGCAAAAGAAACAGTTCTGCTGTGCCATAAAGATGCATTAATGATGTTTCTCATAGTTATAGCCATTTAATAGTGACACCATTGAAACTATTACATCTCACCTTTGTTATAGCCTCAGTCATTTAACTCCAGTTTTCATAAGATGTTTAATTTTTGTGTCAGTCGTATTTCCTTTCATTTCAACACCTTGTTTCTGCTCCATACTATAACCTGGTCTCCACACTCTTCTTCCCTGTGAAGAGTTTCCCACAGACAGTGATGGCTTGAAACTCCTCAGAGATCTCCAGCAGGGTCTTTCCTTTGGTCTCCGGCAGGACGAAGAAGGAGTAGAAACATCCCAGCAGGCACATGCAGGCGAACAGCACAAAGCAGTATGAGCTGAGGGCCTCCTGGGAAACAGGAAGAGGAGAGCATCAGAATGAGTTTCATCTGCACAGCAAAAAAAAAAAAAAAAGATAAATCAATCATTTGTTTATTTTTTGTGTTTTGATTTCAGGGTGGTTGAACTCACGATAAGGAAGGGAAAGACGAGACCTATCACAGCCAACGTAAGCCAGCGCTGGATTCCAACGAGGACCAGTGCTGTCACTCGATTGGACTGGATGAACATCTCACTGTTGAGGGCCGCTGTGACTGCCCCTGAAAGAACCGGAACCAGAACCACGGAGCGGTAGTTCAGTGACGCCTTAAACTTAGTTTTTATTTTCAACACTGTCAAGCACATACCAGGTCCTCCACAAAAGGAGATGATGAAGCTGAAGATCAAACCAGCAGTGATGTAAGGAACCCAATAACTGTAATTCTGCATGAAATACAAATGTATTAGTGAATATTAACAAACTTTAACTAAGTTAAAAAATAAGAGATAAAATTCCTACATACAAGATAAAATACAAAAAAAAAAAAAAAAAACAGCACGTGCAAAATGCAGAACTTTAACCCCAGTGCAGAAATTGTACTGACTGGGTATTGTAAATTGTAGACATAGTGAGACAGTGCAGAAAATGTGTAAAAACTGTGCAATAAGTGTAAAGTGAAATTGGAATTGCGAGTGCAGAAAGATTGTTTAATGGCAGTGTATTTTTCACATCCAATCAACAGTGAGCATCTTTTATTCCCACATCTGTATCTGCGGTGGGAGGCTCACCTTCATTTTCATTGTGACAGTAACAAACACCCAGCAGGCAGACATGACACCATAGCCTCCCGACAGCAGCGGCTTCCTCCCTGTGCACTCAATAACCAGGCCCTGAGAGGAGCAGGGAGAGAGTGAATATATATTTTGATCCACAGGGGCAGCAAGCATGTACACACCGGGAGAGTTCCTCACACAGGAGATTGAAGTGAGGATCTCGCAGACTCCGAGGCCAAGAGTGACGTAGCGGATCTTGTCTGCCGATATGCCCATCTCCATGAAGATGTCGAAGGAGAAGGTGCTGATCTGTGAGGAATCAACCTTTATTGAACTCAAAGTATCATTTAGGGGGGGCCCTCATTAACAAGGGTGTAGAGGTTCTACAAATGAACAAACACAGTGTATGGATAAAGTGCATGCATCCTCACGACAGACATGCCGGACAGCTGGTTGCAGAGAGAGATGAGGGACATGGAGATGAGCTGCCATCGGACCGTCCTGTCACTCAGCAGCTGCAGGGGGCTCTTTGGTGGAGCAGCCTCAATGGACGCCTGCTCCGTCCACATCTCGTCCATCTCCTCTTTGTAGTCACCGGGACCCCACAGACTCTGGAGGGCTGGAGTTAAAAGGTATTTAAAAAATGCCCTTCCTCGCTCAAGTTAGAAAGGTTGGTGAATTAGTTGGTAACCCTGCTCTGCTCCCCCTATACCCACCCACGTTGACACATGGTGGTTTGGTCAGGTACTCTGTGAGTGTGGGGAAACAAACCAACCTTTTTTGCATGCCTCATCGTCACTTTTCTCTATGAGTAAATATCGGGGCGCGTCGGGAAGAAAAGGCAACGCCGTGATATTAACCAGAGAGAAAAATGCAGGGACACAGAGGACAACGTTCCACAGCTCCTCATGTCCGAGGATCTCACTGAAAGGGGTAAAAAAAAAGAATTTTGAATTGAATGGTGACGTCAGTGACATCTTATGATGCTGAATTAATAGCTGAATTGAAGCTCATTGCACAGCCATAGCTGGGATGTGAACGCCACACATTGAAATAATACAGAAGTCTCTGGATGTGTGAGGCTTCAGTGCAAACTTCTCATACAAATTCCCAATAAGCACAGCACCTTAATCCAAAGAACTGTCCTGACAGTTTGCCGAGTGACGCGAAGATTGTTGAGGAGAGAGTCACTATGCCTCTGATCTTTGTGGGCGAGATCTCTCCGAGGTACATCATATGTAAACTCTGTCCCAAACCTGCAAGACATTCAAAATGTTTTTGATAAACAGGTAAAAAAAAGGAATCTAGCTGCTAATTACACAAATGACAGCAAAAGGTTCTCAGTTCAAAGGACAAGGGATAATTCTGAAGTGGTTGCAGGTGTCTATAAATCCAGTTTGTCATGTCTGTGACAGAATGTGTTGGGTTTTCTTACCTGATGCGTAGCCGCACAGGAACCTTGCCACAATGATCATTTCAAAGGAGTTGGCCATTTTGCTCGTCAGCATGATCCCTGATGCAACAATGGCAAGGGAGCTGCTGACGATCACTGGCTTTTTTCTGAAGAGGGAACACACACCCCTTCATGTCTCGCAAGGACACTGAGTGAGACAACATGTTGCATGTCTCCTCCTCACCTCCCCATCCTGCCTGAGATGAATTCTACACAGAAGGCACCGCAGAGCCCCCCGACCGCATACAAGGAGACGATGAGGGACCAGATCATGGTGACGGTCTGAGCAGGCGGAGGCTCACGATATCTGTCGTACCAGCTGCTGTTGATGAAACGCTGTATGTACTGCAGAGAGGAAGGTGCAACTGTGTGTAAGCCCGACATGACACCTGATGCTGAGGGGACACGTTTGTGGAGGATTGATGAAGACAGATAAGAAAGGGGCGTGAGAGGCGGTGGATGCATCTCACCGGTGAGGGAGAACTTAGAGCAGTTAAGTGGTAGCCAGTCTGAAAACTTCCTCCAGCTCCCAGAATAAAGATGAGCAGCAGAGCATTGCCACGGGTCTGCAGAGGATCACACATGATAAATGAGCAGATGATATCTGTTTGTGTTCCTCTCAGGCAAGTCACAACTGCTACAGGTGATATTGCCCTTCAATGGTCAACTCCTGAGTGAAGACAGTGTTCAGGAACCCTTCAGCGTCTTATGTGGAAATATTTGTTGAAGCTTGGCTGAGGAAAAAAATCAGAATGAATTCACCCAATCATCTGCGCATGATGCTCTCTTATATTCTGAAGTCTGCTTTCCGGCAGTCCCACTTTTAACCCCAGCTCATCATTCAAATCGTTGTGTTTCTAGTCATGGAGCCGGGACCGCCTGCTTACACAGTCTCATATCTGTGATGAATGAATGCCCTGACCATCGCTAAGCTCTCACGAACACAGAAGCAGGTTGCGCTATGTCCTAAAGGGGGACAAGTGAAAATTTCATGACAGAGATAAGACAAAAAAGATTTGAAAAAAGTGAAGAGAAGCAAAAAGTTACATAAGATAAGATAAAAAAATACTAGAATGTAATAGCCATGGTGCTGCAGCCAACCCTAAATTGATATGTAGCTTTCACATTCAATTTGTTTAAATCAAACTGTAAACTGATAAAATATAGAGAATAATATAAAGGGTTTGGGGGTAAATTAGAGAGATAATCAGAATATCTGATGTCATAAAAAAATGAAATATTGGAGCATGTGTTCACAGCTGAGGAGTTTTCGGTTTGAGCTGAGTGTTGCACTGTTAATGACCAGCTTACAAAATAACCAACAGCTGACAAGGTGCAATGATTCAGCTAAAAACAGAGGCTTACATACTTATCGAGTTCAGACCACCTCACAAACTGATTTTGCCTGTTTAAAAAAAACCTGTTCTGTTTTTCTTCTGAAGAACATTTCCTGTGAAGATCAGTTTGAGCTACATCATTATGTTTGTTTTATACAGCACATGAAAGTATTGAGTAGTTTGTACAACACTTTGACTCAAAGACGTTGTTCTAACTTTAAAATGCCCAGTAGAATTATATACATATACACGTGACAATTACAATCATATTGAGGACGTGGAGAGGATTAAAAGCTCACCAACTGCTGTAGAAGGGTTTCCATTTTGTCGTCTCTGGTAGAGGCAAATGTTCAGACTGCATAGTGGACTCAGTTCAGTTAGTCAGGCTGGTTATCATTAACTTTTCATTCCTACACAGAAATAACGTTACCAGAACCCTGTCACTGTCAGATGGGCCATCACTGTCAGGCTGACTGGTATTATTCTGCTGCTCCATCAATCAGTTCAGCTGGATTTGATTGCAACCAGCATAATGTATAATGGGTTAAAGGTGCAGTCATGTAATGGGGGACAAAGAAAAACATGTTCAAGGATCATACCAGTGACTGACGCAGTGTGCTGATCAAGGGACATTGCAAATTAGGGTGACTACAACAGGACACACGCATGGTAAGGAGATGTTAATATTTGACAACCACAGCAACACATCATATAATGCCAGCTGATTACTTATAGTCTAACTCGAGACTGGAGACAAGCACTATATAGAGCCTATAGCAACATAGTAAAATCAGCTTCAGGTCTTATCTATTGTCCCATAGAATCAGGGAAACCGTGAGAAATAAATACATGACATCCTTTTCTGATTTAATAGTGAGTGGCTTCACTCTATGATACAACATCACATCATTATGAATATTAATGTTTATCGTATCGTATTGTTAATATTACACATATTAGATATTACACATGGTTGAGATGGTTGGTTGAGTTTTTAACCCTTAATCCATACCCTTATGTGTGTAGATTAAGACATACTTGCAGATATTGAACATAAATTAATTATGATTTCATCATTTCATCTACTTCCTGTGCTTGTGTAATGGCTTTATAAGAATAACTACATTAAATGTTCTTTTAACAAACCCTAGAACACCTCAGCTTCAGGTCCAGGTTTGTTACAAAGTGCATAACAGGCTTTGGTAGACATACACGCACGTGTATATACGTGGTGATGATAATTTGTGTAGTACAGAAACTAAGCAGCACATGACACACGCGGTGTTGTTCCCCCTCCTGTCCAGCAGGGGGCAATATACTGCAGCTCGGCGGTTGAACGCACCGCTCTTGTTTCCGCTCGTTGACAGACGCTCGGGCGGAAGCAACATGGTCCAGTGTTTCCCGGAGTCATCGTTCATTAGCAGCCGCCAGTGAGCAGTGGAGTCCGCCTGCACAAAGAAAAGCTTCGGTTCGTGTTCGCTAGCGCCTCTTTGAATCATAATGCCGCTGGAGAACCTGGAGGAGGAGGGTCTGCCCAAGAACCCCGACCTGAGGATAGCGCAGCTCAAGTTCCTGCTGACGATGGACGGCCATCGACAGGATGTTAGCGTGAAGACGGAGCTTATGGAGGCTATCAAAGCTAACAGTGAGTTAGCATTTCCACTCCGCAGCACCGACAGCTTTAAACTCTGCTCATCGCATGCATGCTGACACGACTGTTCGCACAAAACATTTACTATTGGCCGTATGATCGTTTATAATGGCTCCACAGCCACGAGCATCAGGATCGTTGGCATCGGCTAAGAACACTGCTAGCTAACGTCAGCTAGCCACTGAAGCGATGTGAGTGAGGCGGTTTGACAGAGATCGTGTAACAGCAGCAAGTTGTTCTTCTGTAATGACCCACAGTCCTGATATCTTTCTTCAGGTGTTTGTTTTATCCTCACATGTACCATAACTGAGTACTGAAGAAGCTTGTTGTTTTGTGCAGACATGGCTCCGTATTACGAGGGTCTGTGTAAGGAGCTGAAGTGGCAGCTGGACGCTGATCTGCTGAGCAAAATGAAGAAGGCGAACGAGGAGGAGCTGAAGCGTCTGGACGATGTGCTGGAAGACGCAGAGAAGAACCTGGGAGAGAGCGAGATACGAGACGCCATGATGGCCAAAGCTGAATATCTGATCAGGATTGGAGACAAGGTAAGAGTTCCCTCCTCCCATAGCATCTGAACAAATGACAAAGGCCAGAAATCATGACACAATTATACCACAGCCCACTGAAAGTTGTCCATTTTAAGTCAAAGGAAGTCCACTTTACAAGCAGTCCTGCTATATGTGCATTTTACACTGCTGTTCCCTTAGTTCCCTGATATAAAAATTTACACATACAAATCACAGGTAGCTGCATATGAAGCACACAAGTCTCATAAGGACACACAGGCTTAGGCTAGATAGGATGTGAGCAGTGCAAACGCAAATACTGCAAAAAAGATTAGTACGTGACAAATCAATGACAGGGTCTGTCTGTTTGTGTGTCCACAGGAGGGTGCCCTGACAGCCTTCAGGAAGACCTATGACAAGACAGTTGCTCTGGGCCACAGGCTAGACATTGTCTTCTACCTGCTCAGGATCGGACTCTTCTACATGGATAGCGACCTCATCACACGCAACTCTGAGAAAGCAAAGAGGTGAAGGATCTAATGTGTTTATTTTGGAACATCTCTACTTATGGCCTCCTTAGTACTTGTCTCTCTAAGGACCTTACCTCTCTCTCCGCAGCCTCATTGAGGAGGGAGGCGACTGGGACAGAAGGAATCGCCTGAAGGTCTATCAGGGTCTTTACTGTGTGGCCATCAGGGACTTCAAGCAAGCAGCCGAGCTCTTCCTTGACACAGTCTCCACCTTCACCTCCTACGAACTCATGGACTACAAGACATTTGTCACCTACACCGTTTATGTCTGCATGATTGCCCTCAAAAGGCCTGACCTCCGTGAAAAGGTAATGTGGACGGTGCATGAACTCAGAAGAGGTTTTTGTGGAAGTAAGAAATGGATAAAATTGCTGCTGCTAACAAATGCGTTTGAAACATTTCTGTGTAGGTAATCAAGGGAGCAGAAATCTTGGAGGTGCTGCACAGTCTGCCCTCTGTTCGCCAGTATCTTTTCTCGCTCTACGAATGCCGCTACTCTGTCTTCTTCCAGTCTCTGGGTGAGGGCAATTTTCCTTTCATGAGTCGAAATAAAACCCCCATTCTGAATAGCGTTTGACTCGCTGTCACATATGCCAGTCTCAGTATGTTTTTAGCTAGCACAGTTGTTTACCATTTTTCTTCCAGTTAATTTGAAAATACACCACTTGCCATTGTATATTTCCTGCTCTGCCACTTGAATAATGATGTGAAATGTTTTCTTTCTTACCACAGCCACAGTGGAGCAGGAGATGAAGAAGGACTGGCTTTTTGCCCCACACTACCGCTACTATGTGAGGGAAATGAGGATCCAGGCCTACAGCCAGCTACTGGAGTCCTACCGTTCCCTCACCCTGGGCTACATGGCTGAGGCCTTTGGTGTCAGCACCGAGTTCATCGACCAGTGAGTGACAGTACAGCCACTTTTATTTGCTGCCTGAAACTAATAATTTATACAATGATTAGCTTCATGGTCACAACGCAACCTAGCAGCCTTCCTCTATAGTGTCCTCAGCACTTAGCTTCAGTTAATATATTTATTTCAATCGCATTTTCACATTGGAAATTCAGCTCCGAACATACTGAGGAAATATTGCATACTGTAGATATTGTGTTGTTTAAAAAAAAAAACATCAGGCTGTCATTATCTTTTAGTTCTGGTCATCTGAATTGTTTCCTTTTTTCTCAGGGAACTGTCTCGATTCATCGCTGCTGGCCGTCTTCACTGTAAAATTGACAAAGTGAACGAGATTGTGGAAACAAATAGGTATGTACCATTCTTCTTACCTAATACATGGGTCAGTAACTGCAGAACAGTGAATGTTTCCTGTTCTTCTTTCCAGACCCGATAGTAAAAACTGGCAGTACCAGGAAACCATCAAGAAGGGTGACCTGCTCCTCAACAGAGTCCAGAAGCTGTCGAGAGTCATCAACATGTAAACACAGAGGCCATATTTTCTCATCACAGCGATGGGGACTTTTTTCTTGGTATACTCAAACCCATTGTCTGTTGACAAAGTGACTTATTACATTGTGTATATAAATAAAATTTGTTTAACTGTTAACCCTGCAGTATGCAGTATTTTTTTCTCATAGGAAAGACACAGAGACATAATTTCATATAAATAGCAGTATAAATTATTTTATTTACAGAAACTTGTTACAAAACAAATATACTATACAATCTTTTTTTCTTTAAATATTAATTCTAACCTATGTTTTGTTCATGAATTACATAGCAGCCAATACAAGTCCAGCTGAAAATGATTCTGATAATGTATACAAAAGAAATCTATACACACTTTTACATAGTATGAATGGTGGCTTTATTTTTTTCCTCCCAGACACGAGCTGTAGTCTCTCACTGTCACATTCCAAGTCTGTGGTGCTGATCAAAATAAAAAAAACATCTATGCTTTTGTTTCCTCGTACAGGAAACAACGCTCAAGATGTCTGGAGTTTGAGGGTAAACAAAACACTTGATTGAAGGTTCTCGTGTACAAATCCCAGTAAACAGACAGGACTACAGCCACACGCTGAAGCTGACTGCAAAACTCAATGTCTTGTCTGGAAAACCTTGATTTAAAAAAAAAAAACTAGAACACTCAGTGTTTTGTACTGGGCAGCTGATAAGCTCAGGTTTTACCACATTTAGGGTTCTTAGGCAGATTTAAAAGCAAACTCCTAAACACTTCCAACATTCAAGTAAGGTAAAACAACCCAAAGAATACTGTCCTCAAACAGTCTTGGTGAAACAAATTCAGGCACTTTCTTAAATTTGATGTTTCGTCTAAAAGCTGTGATTAAAATTACTTGTTTGGCAACAATAATGTGAGCAGCTGGACTGTCCTCTTCCTTGCTGTGATGGCTAGAAGTCCCTTCAGCCGTTATAAAAACAACAAGTGTTTCAATCGTGGTCTGCAAAGTGTCTAAAGACTACATGGAAACTAGTCAGCTGACGAGCACAGATTCAAGCCTGCAGGACATTTGAAAATCACAGGCCAACTGGGTCAGCAATTGTTTCCCCGCCCCTCCTGTCGTGTTGATTCATAGGCAACGTAAAATGTCTTGTAAAAGCACACGTGATTGAGACCTTGAAAAGTGAATAAAGGTATCCTCTGTCATACAGACACATGCTACAGTGGCGACACTTCACCGCTGTTCCTTAAAGGATCTCAGTACAGGATTCATGAGATGCTTCAGCTTCTACATATAGGCGTATTGCATTTTATAGACTTGGCAGTGAACCACTTCAAATAGTCCTCTGACTTCTCATCTTTTTTTTTTTTTTCCTCCTTAAATAAATAACTTTCTCTTATTTTTATTTCTTAAATTGTACCAAAAATTTAGTGTGTACGAAAAATGCCTGTGCAAAAATACATATTTCACTATGTACAACTTGTTAACAAAATATGTATTCTCAAATAGGGATACTTCAACACTTGTCTGATACAGAGGCTTAGAGGGAAAACAAATCTAAATGAATCTTTTTAAAAATGTCTCTACTTTTCCACACTATCTTGACATCAGTGGAGCTTCCATAAAAACAAGACATGCCAAAGGTTTAAAATAATATATCCTGTGAAGCCATCTCCATGAATCTCGCACCTTAAAACCCACTGGAGACCACGCACGGTAAGAAAACGTCTTAACGTGAAATCAGGCATGTACAAGACTCCATTTCGACAAAAGCAACAGAGTACAACGCCTGGCTATCTGCTCCTCTGGGACTAATCTCTTCTCAAATCACGCTGACGAGGCATCAGAACTTTTTTAACATCCGGAATTTGGGGTAGTGGTTACACAGGAGGGACAATCATACCCACAGAAGACAGGTGATGTGCATAAAGTTTGTTCCAGTTAAGACGTACCATACCTGATTCCCTTTGTCGGGGAAAAAAAAAGAAAACATTACAATTCACATCTTCCCGATAGCAGCTGCGGATGTTGCACGGCTGTATGGGTTAAAAATAAAGAAAAGAAAAAGTAGGTAAGCTGGCAATGCACCATCACCACACTTCATGAGCAACCCTGGCCCACCTTCTAGTAATAAAGTAGTTGGCAAAGCTGGCAGCAGCTTTTGGCGAGCCTTGTGGACAACTAAGCAGTGCCTGTGGAGAAAGCAGTTATTTAGTGCTGTTCACAGTTGGGGGTAGGTCTGCTGTGGCTATCATTCTGCACAATGAAGAGATTCAGACAGTTAACAGGAGTCCGCAATACCAACCTCGCTCTGTCTCTGACAAAAGATTTTATCAGCCGGGCACATCAGGCATCCTTTTCACATTTGAAAGCACAACTGTCCTCATCGCGTCTACAAAGACTCTTTGTAGTTCAGTGTAAAAAGTTCATAAGAAATCATAAAAAAAAGTAACACTTGCATAATTATTCTGGGTTAATAAAAAGAATTGACCAGATCGTCCTTACAGGTTCGTCTCAGGCTACTGCGTGTTACCCCGAGGTTCCTCGCCGCGTCGCCGCCAGAGAGGGTCCGACTGATGATAGAGTGAAACAACAAGGTGATTGTGTGTTGTTCAAGATGTTGCAAGTAACAGTTTGCTGCTCCACCTGCTCTTGTTCCAAAGGCTTCTGAGATCAGGCGCTGGGGGTGTCATTAAGTTGGATATTCCAGTAGTCCAGCAGAGTCTGACATGAGAAAAATTCTACGCATTCACTCACATTCACACACACATTCTAACGGAAGGGGCCGGTTTGTCCCCAACCTCCCCGCCCCCCAGTTGCTCGGCATTGTTGACAGCTTGTTGCTGCAGCCCTTAACCTGAACCAATGAGCTCTAAAGCCCAGTTCAAGAGACCCATGGCTGCTGCTGTCGTTTCTCTCATGTCCAACCAGGCAGGAAGACCTCTCAGAATACTGGGGCAACGCTTGAGTGGAGAAGGGGGGTGGGGGTCGCTTGGCTCGCTCATTAAACCCCTTGTGCCCCATGCTGCTATCCTAACCGTATACAGTGCCACCATGCCCAACACACACGCACGCATGCACACACACACGCACAAACACGCATGGCTTTGGGAGAATTAGTAAGGACCACATTGACTTCACTGGGCAGTCCAGATCATCTCCACCCTGAGGATTGTGGGAAGCTGAGAGTAATGTGGGTTTGATTTTAAAAGGCCTCGTGCAGTCCAGAGCGGCGTGCCGACCGCTCCGGACTCTCCCCTGTCTGTGTGCCGGGTCCATACACTGAAGCCGGACACCGCTGTCAGGGACGAGCCTTCGGCTGAGGAGGGAGAGGAGAAGGAACTTGATTAAAATGCTTTGAATCAGCAAGGCATCATGGAGACAGATCAGAGATAGAACTTAGCTGGGGGTAGTGCCATTCACCACTTCAGTGTCTGTACAGTTATTCTAACCTCAATGGGAACTAAAGTATTTTTTTCTTGGGCATAGTTCCACATACAATTTCATTGTACATTTAAGAAATATTTATATCTGTGCTGCACAGATTTTGACCCAAAGGATTGACTCTCTCAGGCCATGGCATGTCTCTTGCAACTTAAAATTAGGGCCTGATTTTAACTCTGCTCAAGGGCATGACTCCAGTTTTAATGGGTTATAGCAGAAATATATACGCCCCTGCTTCTGTAAAGTTTCAAAAGGGTTCTACTGCAATAAACCCCAGTCCAATCTCTGTTTCCTGTTAAAAGCTAAAGGCATTTGCAAGTCAGTAAATGTCCAAGTAGGAGCATATTCCAGACATGAGTATTTGCTTTGAAACACAATTTCAGACTGTGAATGTCTGAACAAACAGGCTGAACCAAAATGATGAGTTGACTTTTCGACAGTTTAAGCTGTACCATCATGGCAAACAGGCCATAGCAAACAAAAACAATACAGACTATTAATCACACTGATTTCGCTCATTTCTATACTAAATGCCAACAGCCTAAGGCAACACAATGTGCTAATGTGGCATGACAGTGGAACAGTCGAACCGCCAAATGAAGCAGAAAATCTGGAACTAATGAAAGTTTGCATTGTGGATTGATGACAAAACAATTAATGGGATTTCCCACACAATTTGTTTCCATTCAAGGAACTGCTCTTTTATTAACACTGTCACAGACTGAAATGTGATAAATCTATGACTGAAACAGTTGAATCCTTCATTGAATAGAGAGCACTGCTCTGTGGAGAATGACAACCTCCTGAAAGGTACAGAGTATTAACTCACCTGATGTAGATGGGAGTTGTTGGGCAGCCCTGGCGTCCCTGGAATGCTCCGGCCATGTTTCCCATGGATGTTGTTAATGGCAGGTGACTTGGCCACTTTTGGTCTACCAGGTCCTCCTCCTCCTCCGCCGCCTCCTCCTAGCCCTCCTCCACTATTAATGCTGCTGGAGACAGGAGAGCTTTTGCGCTTCTTGCCCTCCAGGCGCCCGTCTGAGGAGTGGTGGCTGAAGCTGGTGTGGTGGTCAGATGAGGACTGGTGGTGGACAAAGGGCCCCAGGGAAAGGGTGGAGTCACTGCTGTTCATTACCACACTCATGCGCTTGATGGACTCTGCGGGGCTGCCCGAGGGAGGACCTCGCGCAGGGGGCCCCGAAGAGCCACCTGCTGAACCTCCAGGAGGCTCGGCCTTGAGGCTAAGCGAGTTGGTCCGCACAGTAGGGCCACAGTTAAGCCCCACGCTGTGGACTCCGCTGTGGGAGGAGGATAATGACGATGAGGATGATGAGCCTAATGAGTGGTAGGTGCTCCCTGAGCTGCTGACATTTGCACAGTTCTTCTTGAAAGAGGAGGAGGAAGAGTAGCTAGCATTAGAAGAGGAGGATTCAGAGGCGCCATGGGATGAAGAGAGGAGAGAGCTGTTCTTCCTTTTCTTCCCAGAACTGACGTTAGTGCTGCTAATGTTCATGTTAGCCCCACTGGTGCCCCCACCAGTGGTGTTGGGTACCACAGAGGCGGAGGAGCCAGAAGAGATTTCCTTGGGCCTGAAGGTTGATGATGACTTGGTAGTGCTGCTGCTGCTGCTGCTGGAGGAGCGGGACTTGAGCGCCCGGCCTGAGGCTAGGGAAGAAACTGAAGAAGAAGATGAGGACGAGTGGGCTGAAGGCATCTGCGGCAACGAAGACACTTGTCGGGCCTGCGTAGTGCCGTAGGCCGGGTGCTCAGCCCCACCCTGTGGGGAGCTACGGGCATTTAAGGTGGTCCCATAGGAGAGCACAGATTTGCCCTCATATGATTGGCTATAAGGAGTCTGGGGCAAGGTGGCAGGGGGGCCCAGGAAGCCTGAGGAGGGAGTGCTACCATGGGAATTTGTGCTTGTCCTATGGGTAGGTGCAACAGAGGAGGAGTTCTCCAAGGCCAATGGGATTTTCCTGAAATAGGGAAAAACACATCGTTCATTAGATTGTAAAAAACTGTAAACAAGTTAAAATTCTGAAGAGAAAATATGCTATATATATATATATATATATATATAGTATTTCCTCTATCTGTGTAAACATCACTTGACTATTAAAATATGCAGTTTGAAAATGTATTTTTTGGATGCTTCTTCCACCCGCAGTATCAATGTGGAGAATCGGAGCTGTGCAGACTTACTTCCACATCTGAGAGTTGACATGCTTGTCCATCATAGCGGTAAGGGCACATCGTGCTTTGTCCCATCGCCGGTCAAACGAGTAAAAGCCTCTTCCAAACAGTCGACTTCCAAAGGTACAGTGCTGAGAAAAGAGAGGAGGCACAGATCTGATCACAAATTCTCCATAGATTCAACTACTGTTCTAAAAAAATTGAAGATGTCTATGACACGTATTAGTGATGGTATGGCGCACTTACAGCTGCCGGTCGAGGGTGATAACCTGAATAATGACAGTCCAGTTTGTCAGTGTTCTCCTCCCGCTCCTCGTTTTCGCCCTCATCACTGGAGGGGATGGGGATTTGGGGGTGGTGTGTTGATTCGTGGACTACCGCAGGGTCTCCAGGGGTGCCAACTCCGTGACTGCTGTTTAGTCTGACAGCACAAGGAAGACCATTTTTCATCCATGTTTTTCTGATGCCACTACACACAATACAAGCATGTACCACAGAATAACATACAAGAGTGTGTGATGTCAAACTTACCGTGTAAGACCAGGGCTGTGAAATTTGGGCTTGCAGAGAGGCAAAGGCTTAGTGGCGTCTGGGGCAGGGCCGTTGCCATGAGCCACCTGGTGCAGGTCATGGGCAGTGGCGAGGTGGGAGGGAAGATGTGGGTCCCTGAGAGGGGGGTTTTGCTGGGAGTGGGGTGGTCTGTTCTTGTGCTCCGCCAGCAATGTGTCAAAGCGCTTCCTCCGCCCTGGTACCGCCCTTCGCTGGCTTAAGGAATGTGTCTGTTGTGACATTGAAAAACGGTACATTTTAACAACAAGCATAAGACTTGCAATATGTTCCCTGTTAAATTTGAATCCATCATTGTCTCATCATTGCTCTAACGCTTCTTAGTCAAATGGTGAAGGCATTCAAATAAAATTCATTCAAATAATGAAAAATAGCCAAGACTGCCAGCTTTTGGTTTTAAATAGCGGACAGTTACTTCAGACCAAGCGTGTACCACACAGAAATTAGTTACCTTGCATGTTAGAGATCTTGTGCATGGTTTCCGAGCTGTAATATCCATGACGCCACAGTGGATATCTGGATTGAACTCACGTTCTGAGGGCACAGCAGGACAGTGAGGAAGAACAGTTACATTGTGTCAAATCAGTGCAACTTATATTAGACATAAACCATGGTCTAAATAAAGTCGTGTTTAATTTTAACAGTACAAAACAATAATGTCTGTGAAACATCCTGCTCACCGTTTACTCTCCTATTGGTGTGGCGTCTGCTACTGGCACTGCTGCTGCTGTCTTGCTTCTTGTCTGAGAGGGCCGAGAGGTGGCCCTTGCCATTGGGGATCTGACCCAGGGTCAGTGATGGAGGCTTTGGTATGGAGGGACAGTTAAGGCCTGGTTTAAGGGCTGATGAAGAGGAGGTGGTGATGGTGGTAGTGTTGGAGCTCACAGTGGTGCTAGAGGAGGATGTGGAGGAGGATGAGGTGGTGGTGGGTGCAGGTTGGGCCTGCACCAGCTTAGCTGACGAGTCCACCCTCAGGTGCATCTTCTCCACCTTGACAGCCGGGGTGAGGCTGGAAGAGAAGGTTACAGAGATGAAGAGGGCAGCGAGGAGGAAGCTGAGAGTTAGAAACACTGAGCCGGTGAGAAACGCATGGTAAGAGACGGAAGCACACGTATGAATGGAGCTGGGAGGACAAAACATGAAACTAATCAATTATGAATCAGAAAAATGTGCTTGCATATATTACTTTGTTTGAAATACAGATTTTAGTTATACATTACATCACGCAGGTATTTGAAACTGGAAACACTACTGCTAAACTGAATTATTGCCTTTGAGAAACATCACCCATTTACTTGTGGAACTTTCAAGCATATAATAATGCCAAATTGCTGACATTTTGGGTAGCTCTTTCTGATAGGGGAATTTTTAGTGGTTGAAATTAAAAATATAATAAAATACATCTTTACTAAATAACACATTATAATCTTATCTGATTACATTATGACAGATGGTCGGAGGGAAAATTCATAATGCTACACTACATAATATATATAGGATGAATATGTCTATTTCCTGAAACCCTGGCATAACCCAACATAACAGTGAAACTTACTGAGTCTTGTCTGGCTGGAGCATTCTGAAGGGTGCAAAGGGCAGTCTTCGCTGAGTGGCTGGCAGCTTGTCTTTGGCTGGTTTGAGGAGTTTGGGATTAGAGGTCGAGGAGGAAGTCGAAGAGGAGGACAAGCTGGATCCAGCAATTGAGGGTCGGCCAAGGATGCCTCCAGTCGCCACTCCAGCTACAGACCCCGAGCCCAGCCCGGGCCCAAGCCCACTGCTGCTGCTCCGGTTCCTGCCCGTCATGGGGAAGGGAGAGGTGGAGGCAGGCTTGCTGGCTGAACTGTGTCTTCTCTCTGTAGAGTAGCATAAACCAGGCTGGTATTGAAACAACAGTTTAAGACAGATAATCAAATAATACAAATTTAGACAATAATCAAGTCCCAAAGCTTTGATCAAATACCGTAACAGGTGACTCTGTATAGGTAGAGGGAGCAGGAAGTGAGCCACCAGTCAGTGCAAACAGGGAAACACAAGAACATGAAAATCTTTCTCTGACAGTAGTGAGTAGTTTAACTTGACAACAAATAAGTAGCATTTGTGAGTCATGCCAACTCGGACTGAAATAGAAACAGCTAACAGGTCAAGTGCTTCATTTCCTGCCTGAGCTTCTTATAACAGTTGCTGTGCAAACTGATGAAAAGCAGGATGACAGCAGAAAAGGTTAGGGTGAAGCTGACTTATGGACAGAAAGACAAAAATAGAAGAAAAGCACATCACTAAGTGCTTGCCTCCACTATAAAATATCTCATCAAAACACGAGTCTTTATTTGACTTGATATTTCCACTACTGTTCGAAGGTAAAGGCTCATTACAAAGAATCAGGCTTTACCTGAATTGAGAGGCAGAAAATTTGTGAACTGGGTCAACATATGGACAGTAAAAGGACATGGTGGGGCACTGAAAGTGGACATAGTGGAGCCTTGTATGGCTCCCTGCGTGTCTGCCGAGGCCTGGTGGTGCTATGGCTGTGGTGCTTCCCTGGGTGTCTGCCTCGGGCCAGGCACTCAATGATCACAGAATGCCCAACGACACAGCCTCAGGAGCACTAACTGGTTTTGATAATTACCGTGGGGAAGTGTGGGCCTAGTGAGCTAACTCCATGGCGTAGCTGGAAAGTGGGCTAGCAGCCAAAGTTCAGTCTCAGCAGGTGATGTGCTAACAAGCTTGTTGCTGCAGACATTGAAGGGGATACGAACACACATGTAAGCATGAGAGGCGTCTTTCCCCCAGCTCCCTCAGCTGCCAACATAAAAACAAACACCATCATCCTGTTTAGCTTTCCTCCACTTTCCCTTTTTCAGTAAAGAAAAAATGCATTACCGAGCGTCACCTGAGGGCCTCTCTCAACACACCAATTCATGACACACTCATCACACGATACCTGTTTCCCTCCCACTTCTCAGTAGCACAAACCCCTAAAGCCTTTTTGTTCCTTGCTGGTTGCGCTGCTATCAGGTCCTATCTCAGTCACAGTCAACAACTTGGCCTACATGCAAACTTACACCAGGAAACCCCGGCATAACACTCATCGGGCTTTTCCATCAAGTTGGTGCTAGTGCTAGTTCCAGGCTAGTGCCGAGGTCGGAACCGGTTCTTTCAGTTCCCACCAATAAAGAACTGGCTTCAGGTGCTAAATACCGGTGTTTAGCAGGCACCAAATCTTTGCTGGGTCCGGGCAAAGCACCTATTACATGAGGAGGTGGGCGCGGGGTTATCGTGACGATCATGATGCGGTTGAAAACAGCTGTCGAGCGAGTCGTCTGTTGTCAGAGTTTCTCATTCAACTGTAAACATGAAATGAGCTGAAGCTGTAGGAGCAGTCGATGGAGGAAGAGACCTGGTGCTTCTGTGGTCGTCTGGACAAATACATGGGAAATTGGAAGAAGCCTCGCAAACCAGAGTTTAGCAACTCCTGAATAAACTCAAAAAGTTAAAAAGGGACTTCAGGGACGGCTATTGATGAAACGACATACTGATGTCTTACGGTGACACAATGACGTGGCTCCAACTTGGCTCCTTGCTGATGGAAAACCAAACTAGTTCTTGGGAAGAACATGATTGGAACCAACTAAGCACTAGCACCAAACTAGCACTTTGTTCTTTGGAAAAGCCCTAACAGTGAGATTCAGAAGGGCAAGCAAACACCAACGGCACCCTTAGAAATAAAAGAAAAAACATCAAAATTTGGAAGTGGGATAAAACACACACAAGAACAGAAGGAGTCTTAATGTCCTCCTTCACAATGTCAAATTTTTATCGTGGTGCTAAGGGGAATTCCTGACTCCGGGAGTCAACATCAACAGGCAAATATAACAGCCTTACTGCAGTCTGTGAAGATGATGCACAGTCAAGCTATGATATTAAATAAGAACGTTCCAATCTCAAAAATAGTTCATATACCATGGATAGTTTCTCCTTATTTAAGCTACAGGTATATGATGTTTGTGTAGCCAAGGCATTGGGTATGTGCACAGCAGTAAGGAGACGGGGTCTTTGTTCAACATGTTAGGAAATGAATGGATGAAATGGCAGCCGAGCTTCTGGCTTCCCGTTCTGCGAGTGAGTGTCACCCCTGCTGGGATCAGCCACAGCCAAAAGCGCAAAACACCTAACAGGAGGCATCTGTGCTCAAAGAAACTTGCTAAAGTCATATCGAGACCTTCTTGCCTGTGCTGAGATCAGTGCCTTTTCCCTGAGTTAACGCCACATGTGGTCTTCCCATAATGACATCAGAAGCACAGATGCTCTGTTTGGCCACATGAAGCATCACAACTGAATTACACTTGGTACCATTAGTTAATAAAACTAAATGTACCAACTTGTTTGATAATGTATTATGGTGTAAAAAAGAGTAACAACATATTTCATTTGAAACCAGGGAATAACATATTATACCAAACATCTGCTTTTCAAAATGTTTCTATCTATCTATCCTTTTATAACTCCTTCTTGAAGAGGAGTAAGCAGAATTTAAATTCTTTATGGGCCTAATCAATAGGTTAGTTATAATTTAAGTGTGGCTGTTCTTGACTTTCTAATAGAACCCATTTCTATTGGTGGCTAAATTCAATCACTATAACATCACATACGACATTTTAATTTGAAAGACTATAGAAAAATGAGGAACAACATTACCAGCCTGTGCAATATGAACTTGGCCACCTGCTGTGATTATCAGTATTGTTTTACATTACAGGAACTACAATGCTTTCCATTGTAGTTCCTGTAATGATCTCATTAAAAATCCCCAGGCAGGTAAGCAAAGCCAACTAGAAGCTGCAGTGCATGTTAACAGTCTGATCCTAACAGGCTCATATTTGTTTATATTGTTCAGGGTTGTGGGGGAGTCTAAGAACAGTTTCTCTTTGAGCCATGTGCTGTTATGCCTCCCTCTTGTGGCTGACCTTGACAACATTATTTAAATTGACTAAAATTCAATATTTTGCCGCGAAATCAAGAACCATGTTACATGAAAAGAATGCTATCAGCGATTTCAGCTTCCGGAGCTGAAAGTGAAAAGACAACAAATGATGGCGACAGGAGCTGAGATTTTGGTCATAATTGTGAACTGAGAAACATTTTCTGTCCTCTCTAATAACAAAGACTAAAACTAATTGACAGGACACAAGAGGTGTCACTCCAAAATTCTGCATTCTGACAGCTCATGTGTTGACTAAGGGGGTAGGGACTCTCTGCAGTGGAAATGCACACACTGAAATCCCTGACGCGAAATCTGATCTTAGCTGCAACTGCGAAAACAGTACATTACTGGGAAGACTGAGAGAAGCACATCAAATATTAACAGGGGAATTGTAAAATACACACAAGTGATACGATGAGTCAAATAAATAAATAAATCTGTAGTCTGTAGAGTCCCCTCTTAGGCTGCTGTGTGGAGAAGGAAAGGTTTTAAGGGACCAGAACGGAAGAGGCAGAAGTTATACCGCCTGGTGTGTTAATGTGTGGAATAGCACCACCAGCAGTGTAGTTGGCGTACGGCATGAGTAGTGTGTTCCTACATATGGAACATACTTTGTGTTATATCCAGGGTTTTTATTCGGCTCCCATAATAAATACGCTACAGAAGGAGATCAACTGTAGGGGCGTACTGATGACCATAATCACTACAAGTATCTCTTGGAAAGGCAATGCGATGAGAGATGAGATACATGCATATACTTGTGTGCATGGGAATGATTCTTACCGTAGTGTGCTTGGAAGGCTTGGGGCTTGACTACTTGACCACAGCTGCACATCACCAGGTAGAAGTCGTCCTGTGCGGGACACTGGCCGAATATGGGCATGTCTGTACACAGGGGAAGAATGAAGCAGTCAGGGCACAGGTGAAGTTGCATCTATACAGAGGCATCTGCCATTAGCTGTCATAACACTATACCACTCTACATGAGAGAGTAATGACAGTGTGATGGCACAATTCTTCATTATCTAAAATAAAGCGAAAGTAGCCATATAAAGAACCATAAAAATTAAACATCTTATAAAAGGCGGGCAAAGTTTGAACATCCAAGTGTGTACCACTCCCCATTCAGTGCAGAATAAGTCCTAGTGATAAGAACCAGGAAAAGGCAGAGCCAGCAATCCAAAGGTTACTCACTGTCAAAAAACCAGACATTAATTACCACAGCCCTTACAGAATATACATAGCATGGAGTGGGGAGGATTTGTGAATATATATGTGGAGCTTTCATGGAGGAAACAACAAGCAGGATCATTATCATGTTATCTGTATTATTCTACTGACAATTCTCTTTGGTATTTTTCTCTTTTATAGTGCATTCTAGAAGTACTCAAACTGCTCCAGCTTTCTGCTATGTTGCAGACGTATGCTTAAATTTCCAATCATTAGTCTGAACTCAATAACCCAAACTGGCTAAGTGAAAACATTTCAGACCTTGTAACTCATTTCTCAGTTTCGCACTTTTAGTAGCGATTACACTTTTGGGGGTTATGATGCAACAAGCTTTGCACACCTGGATTAGGGGATTTTCTGTCATTCTTCTCTACTTCTCTCCAGCTCTGTCAGGCTGGATAAGGAATGTCACTTGACAGCCATTTCTGTGTTAATTGTAACACAGGACATCGTCTCTGAGGTTGGGCAACTTGAATTTCCACTTCTCCATATCTCCCCTTTTATATAAACATCCCAATGGAAATAGTTCTACAATCAAAACAAGGCCTATTGGCCTTTATTACGTTCTGTCATGTTATGGAAGTTGAGTGAGAATTGTGTAAACGTTTCAAATCCTTACGAGTGGCATATGGCTAATGCGAAAGACCCTGCAGGTATTGTAGTTTTAGGCAATGAAAAGCACAAAGATCAAAGGACACTATGGTGCAACAATTGCAGGTGTACAGCTCCAGCATCTCTAGCCACCCAGTGGTATGATCTAAGCCAGGCACTTCCCAAGCCTCTCCATGGTAAATCAGAGGGAAGTGCCTCTCCTCACCAGGATGTGATCAGAATTTACTCTGGTGCACAGATCCAGAAAGCACCTATTTAAGGAGGCTAATTAAGTGATTGCCCGGGGTGTTATGATGAGAGGAGGAGAAAAGGGGATTCAAGAGGGAAAGAGTGGAGCCCCTCTCCAAGACATACTCTACAAGGGCCTTCAAGGGTTCTTCAAACATCGCGAGCAGAATCTGGAGGGGATGAGGGCTCTTAAGCAAAGACCATATAAAAGGGTCTACCTGGCATGCTCCCTCTCAAGAAGGTCAGTGACAGTCTTGTGTGGAAGAATTGACAGACCTGATGTGATTTAATGTTCTCAATTGCAGCCATTCAAAGAAGTGCCTCCTTCAACAGCAGTCAAATAAAAAGACTTATTTCCACAGCGGCTGGGGTCTGCCACAGAGAATGGGCAAATTGCTTCACTTAACAGACAAAAGGATGTAAATTATATAGAACTTGAGAAGTAAAGCACTACTGATGTGCCTAAGAGCAGGTCTTATTCCTGTGCAAAGAAAACAACTGAAGCGATGCGGTAAGGAAGGTACTGTTCACTGGTTGCCAACTGCAGATGCATACGCCACTAAAGCAACGGTTGGAAGCCGTCCTGAAAATTCTGGGCAACTTCTTTTCTACTCAGCATGTCCGTTTTCATCTCGTTCTCTCTGTCAGCCATTCTTTTGTACAACTGGAAAATTGAAGTTATAATAAAAAAGTAAACATATTTGCCAACTTCACGTGTATTCTCAATTAAAAGTCCACCTTCTCCAAAAATCTTAATGAGACAGGCCAACTGCATTTCCTCATTAGATCACTTGCAAGGTCAAACAACACTTATTCCCAAACTGCTGCTGTTGTACACGTGGAGCATTCGCCAAACAGGCTGCTCCACTAAAAAAGCAGCCTGGCTGGATCGCCTTACCACTCTGCATTCAACCCACTGGCAGCAACTGAAGTGGACGACTAAAATGGCCCGTCTTTAAAAGTGGTCAAACGCCACTGTGTCCGACCGATTCTCCGTCTCCATTTTAATCTTGTGCAAGCAGCAGATGAAAAGCAATGAGAGAAAAAGGAAGTTACCGTGGAGGAGAAACAAGAGATGGAGGAAAGCGTGACAGAGAACAAACACAGAGAAGCAGGCCGAGGCCTCGGCAAGACAAAGAGGAAGTGAGCAGTGAACCTGTGCTTGAGGAGGAGAAAGAGAGCCTGTGAGCACGAGACAGAGGAAGAGAGCGAGAGTCCAGTTAATTTCAGCATCCTCATCCATGGCAGTGATGAATGTTCTAGATAGAACAGCAGCATCTCTGACTGCCTCTGAGCAGCACACACACTGAAGATGAACTGTGACGATCACACTGGGACTACACTTCCGAGATTCCTCACTGTACAGATTGAACTGTGAAATTAAAATGAAAAATAAGACAGATGATGAGTAGATTCATCATTAAATTTCAAAGCCTTTTTCAATGCGTGTATTAGAATGGCAGTTGCACCACATGAGGAATCTGGTGGTGACTCATGGAGAGGGATAGTCATACCCTTGTAATACCACCCCACTATACAGACACGTGCAGAAAGACATATTCTGATCGCACACAGCAAGGGTTGATCAGCCCTGCGACACATGCAACAGACACTGACAGATGCTGCTGCATGATGGAGGCCTGTTTTGAGCCAGTTTCAATTCAAGTTGGGTAACAACCTTGAATTTTATATGATCTCTCTGCCTGCCTCTGACACACTACTTTCATTCACTGTCAAACAGTATTGATTCAGACGGCATCTCTTAGGTCAATCAAAAACTAAACATGTAACCCTATTTGAAATGGTGTTCTGAGTCATGCTTACAATATATAATAAAACATTTCAGATTGAAATTGTGTGATCTTCAGACTCAAGTGAACAGTACTAGGCAAAGGTGTGTGTGTCCAAGATGGATGGAGGATGCATCAGACCACGTCTGGGGGTGGTTTAGGCCACACACAGCCACACTCTTTTGTGTGTGAATGCAAATGCATGCCGGGCAACAATGAACGACCACCGACTTAACTGTTGTCCCCTGACCTGCTACAGTTTCATATTAGCAGAAAGTATCTCAACACTTCAATATCCTACACATTCATTTATTTGTGTGTCCAGCCAGAAATTTTGAAGACTCTCAGCTTTTTCAAAAAAGGCACAATTAAATGAAGAGGCATTTAAGTAATAAACATGTGAGAAAAAAGCAAACAATGTATATAGAATATTGAGTAACAGTGGCAGAAAAGAGTATTTAAATACTTAACATGTAAGAAATGTAATAAACTTATGAGAAATATAATAAATTATGAGGGGCAAAGAAACGTATGTGTAAACAGTACGTATCATATATGGGTGGCTCGGCTATAAACGTAGCAGCAGGAATTGAAAAAAATAAATTTTAAATAATAAACAAAACTCTTTTCACTCAGCCCCTACTTGCCGTGCAACAAACTTGTCATTGTTAGACAAGCTAAAGAACAACACAGCATTTGGTCTGTTACATGCTTATATGCATGTGGAGCAGTGAAGGAAGATTCGATCACAATGGTCTCTGCATTCTAGTATCAGGTAAGAACATCTACCCCAGTATAATGCATATGTATGTAAGTGCATTCAGATTCTCTAAGCACGGCAGATGTCTGTTCCAAAATCCTTATGGATTGTCCACATTTTTCATTGAGGCCAAAGGAGAAGTTGTCAGGAAAGTCATTTTTCTGTACTTTTTTGATTGTGCCCATAGCATGCCAAGTTGTAAAATAGAGAGCGAAAAGGATAGAGGCGTCTTAATCTTAGTGTCCTATTCGCTGCAAGGACAGTCTCGGGATGGCACTGTCAAGTTCAATTCCTCACTGCAAAAAGACAGCACATCGCTGTGGATGTGAGGTTGAAACATAGAAAAAGCAGAAACAAACACACCATCTTTGTAGGTAAAGACGCATGACTTGTTAACTGCTTGTGGGCATTAACTAAGCACAGAAAAATATTGTTTAACAACCTGGGCTTCCAAGTACAACTACACCATCGTTAAGATAAGAAAATGAATTCATCATCCGTTCATTTGAATACGACTTAAATGAAAAAGTCAGTCTTTGACTCATCCTGTCAACTGACTCATCTTGATGTCAGACTCGGTGCTTTGGCGAGCCTGGAAAATGACTGCACGGCTGTTAATATGTAATATAACAAGATGCCATTTTATTGTTGAAACAGATGTACCTTTGTGGTGAAGCTTGCTGCAAATCCAGGCCTGTCAGCAGGACAAATCAGCTAATGCTAATGGGGTGTTTCCAAAAATAAAATTGCAGCACAATGTGCTTCCAAACATCACTGTGTGGCTGAGAGGCCGGTTGACGTGCACTTTGGTTTGTGGGTTTTATCCCCTTCGTGAGACGTGGTCCTTTCTCTTTATTACAAACATTACAACTGAACACTTCAGTATGTTTCAGCTTAAGAGAAACTGGAAAGGATAGAAAATAGGAGGACGTAATCATCCCATCAGTTTGTTGCAGTCAGGATTGTTTGTTGTTTTTACCTTGATGGTGGTTAAGACTTTTTATCAGTATGACCTCAATAAATCAAATATGATAGCACCACTTTGTAGGTGAGGACATTAAAAACTTGATCCAAATAATGAAATGTGTTATGGTGTAATGTGATGTGGAGCGTTACCTCAACATGAGTAAGACGTAGCTTTTACGGAAAGATCCTGCATTTTTAAATTTCCAATTAACGGTCAAGTTACACCTTCTCCTACTTATTAACTTTTGCAATCTTTAGGCTACCCTCAAAATACCTCAGGTGACATTGTTGTGGTCTTTGAGTGAGGGGACGCACAGGAAACATGGTGGAGGGTGTCACGTAAAATGGCAGAAATGTGGATGCTGGACAGCCAAGTCCAGAGGATGCACTGTCCGCGCTGATTGCGTTCATGTCAGTGCCATGTGTGGGCCTGCCCTCACCTACAGCGAGTCTAACTTGTTACCCGCTAAGTTATTTTAGGAGCAGATGTAAACGTCTGCTGCCACACACGACTAGCACACACGAATCGGTGATGATATCCGGTTGTCCAGTCGATTCACGGCGCGCACGGGTTACAGCGAGAGTGCATGTTGACCGAACGACGCGTGTAAAGTGTTTAATCCTCGTGTGTGTGTGTGGATGTGTGAGCAAACCAAAATACACCTTTGGCCCTGGAGTAAAAAAAAAAGAGCACTCACCTTCTCTGCACAGACGCATGGCTTCTCGATTTTTCCCGAAGTCTTTGAAACTTTCCTCCGATTCAGCACCTGAAAACGAGGCGATTCGACACACAGACAAATAAATAGTTGCACTTGCCCGCCTGCCCGTGCTGTTGCTACCAGTAGCGTTTCTTCATATTCCACCAAAAAACTGCATGCAATCGGCCACAAACAGGTCAGGACTGGCAACTGTCGCGCTCCGCCTCGCCTCCCCGCGCACATTTCGGACGCCGGAGGGACTCACCGTCGTTGCCGTGGAGTTTGGCGGCGTCGACCCAGCTGCTCCAAGGCTGCCCCAGCATTATTTCTGGACTAGGCAGGGATCTCCGCTCCGCAACAGTCGCCATTGCTGTGGAGCCTTCTCCCCGCTGGAGCTGCTGCTGCTTCAGCTGCTGCCTGGCCGCTCGGCGCTGCTCCCCCCTGACGTCATCCTCGGCCCTTTCCGACATTCTTTCCGCTACAATGTAACAACACAAGAGTCAGCGGTGGTCGCGCTCGGGATAGGAGGACTTTCTCGGCCGAGGGAGCGCGTGCACACCTCGGAGCTGCGTGTGGCCATTACACGGGCAACAAGTCCACATGCCACAGACACGCGAGTCTCACGGTTCGGGGGTTAGTTGGCTCGAACATCGCGCACAGTGAGGTGAGGTGCTTCAGCACTGAGCTCGGTGGCTCGTTTTAACACGTGTATCATGAACTCTGGTTCATTTCACGTGCAACATGATGGTTTAGATTCAGAAATATTTGACCATAAACACACTGAGCTACTGTGCATTGCACATTCGGATTCACTTGCACACAGTCATAACTATGGTACAGGAGCTGTAAACGCACAGAGCTTTCCTGGTCTTGATGGACCCTCGTACAACTTCCCAGTACACACACACACACACACACACACACACACACACACACACACACACACACACACACACACATATCAATCACTCCCAGCCGGTAATTGGGAGGTCAGTGTTACACACACACACACACACACACACACACACACACACACACACACACACACACACATATCAATCACTCCCAGCCGGTAATTGGGAGGTCAGTGTTGAGGGAGACAGGGATCAAACCTCCAACCTTCCTGTTAGAGGACAACCCCCTGACCACCTCTTGAGCCACAGCCATAGTGAACAACTCCCATTTAATAGTTGCCTTAACATGAGCCTGGTGTTATGATGCATGAAAAAATGTTGTGAAACATTCTCGCTCACAAAATTATTCAAAGAGGAAAAATACATTTCAGGATTAACCCCCAAATACGGATTCACAACAGAATTTAATTTAACATTCGTTCCTGACCCATAATGCATCTTTTCACCAAGTTTTATGGTAATCCACATTTTTTGCATTTCTAACTGATAAACAGAGGTAATAAGACATCATTCAGTTCATCCTGTAAAAAAAAATAAGCGCGTTTATCTCAGCTGTTCTTACAAAGTGCATCATGGCTGCATGGACTTTAAAATATCAACTGCTACCATCTCTGATTAATCTTTTTCACCCATGCTTTAATTTATAATTGTGCATGACGTAAATACATTAAATAGCTGGTAGTTTCACAGTGAATACAGCGTAAGCTAACTAAGCACTTATTCAGCCATGATTACTGTGGAATTAGATTGCAGTCAAAGCATTATGCTCATTTCAATTTTGTGAGCTTGTGATGCAGAATAGTAAAGAATGTCAAGAAGACAGGTAAGCATTTAAAATTGAAACTGCCAACAGAAAACACATCAAAGGACAAACCACAAATATTTTCTTGATTCCTGGAAGATGTTTCAGATGCAGGTATCAACCAACTTCATGGAGGAGGAGTGTGCAGAAAAGAATGTTTAAAAGATTGGATCATCTACATGTAGACCTTACTGTGAAACTGATCAACAGTGATATGTTTACATAGGCGCATGTCTTCACACAGAACATAGACATTACATTACAAAGATTAAAGGATAAAATTACTCCACCTTCATGCATGTTGAATAAGCAGTAACTGCTATTTTGCAAGTGAAATGAAGACAGGCTCAAGATGTGCTGTGTACCTCGTTACTGTTGATCAGAATAATGCAACAATGCTCAATGTGATTGACCGTTTTTAACAGATTCCTCTATTATTTCTGTATTTTCCAAATGTGTAAAAAAAAAAAAAAGTTATCTATAGCTTAGTTTTTTTTTCTTTCAAAATCAAAAGTTTATGATCTGCAAGAATGCTGCACATTTTAAAGTGACAAATCCTGGTATGCAAGATGAAAACAGAAAAAGACAACTTACTGTGGAGAGTAATACTGTAACTTGGCTTACTATCAGCATGAGCAAGTCTAGTCTTCATTGAGATGTGTCCTTGATTATGTGAATGCTGTTGTGCTGACACTTATCTGTTTCTGATGGTAATTCATCTGAACTCCTTGAGTCCTGATATGTCTACTTGACAGAATAACAAGGCCTGTTAGCATGTGGGCTGTTCTACTGATACCAAAATGGGATGTTTAAAAACATCTCCCCCTAATAAATGTCAGAGATGTTGAATGTCTTCCCATTTGGCACATGCACTGAAGAACCTTGAGCAAATATGAACTTGGCGCTCCACTGGTAGTTTCAAGTGTGCAGTGTACAAACTTGGCTTTGTCTTTAGACAAACTCTAAATTTAGAAATACAAATTAAGAAACGTATCCTCAAGGTTTTGCCAGTCACGTGTGGTTAAAAAATAAGGTATACTTTCATGTAATGTTGTCTAACTTTACTGCATATACACACGCCTCTGTACTAAATGATCACATTTGAGCAGTCATACATTCTCTGGGTACAGTTTGCATTTCATCAAAGTAGAATCTCCAAATGTAAGGCAAAAGTATCAACAGAGAGCAGAAGACGATATTTACTACTTTATCATATAGTTTGTATTCCTGGGGATCCAGATGTAACAAGATGTTTGATTAGCAATTATCTAACACAAAACATTCACCTTTTTTTTGCAGTGTTTTTCACAAGCATCTGAATCCTTTTTAACTGATCCTTTCCCATTTCGTCACCTTCTCTAGCAAAACCCTTGATGTCTTTACATAATGAATGGCTTACTACTGTTCTAGTAAATCTGTCATGTTATTATTTAAAAAAGCAAAAAGAAAATGACACTTTAGTCGCTCAAACTAGTCACTAGAAAATGAACATCTTAGGCTGACTTACATTCAGTCACAATATAATCACAAAATAAATAAGACCTCTGTACAAAATAAGGTTGCCCAAAGCTGAAGTCTTGTGATTTCTGCTTTTTAGAAACTTGTAGTGATGATACTTGTTCACTGAGGTGTTAGTGTTGTACTGGATGTAATCATTATACCATGTCTAATACTCATATAACAAACAGCTCACCATCAATACACACATCTTCTCCCTCACAATATCTGTGGAATGTGAAAGTGGATGTAATATAATTTTTATATATAATGCAGTGATAGGTTTTTAAGTACGACTTAATTATCAGTGGGAGTGCATTAAAAAATAAAATATTACACTCCGTATTGTGTTTATTGTTGTCCCTCCACACATCCATCTGTTATCTATCCGTCAAGGTCACTGAAACTGACTGAATTTTAAAGCATCCACTACAAACGACCACTTGGACTCAAAGATGGAGAGAAAATATTTTGATGGTCAAATCGTGTTTTTCATCTGTAATTCAAGAATTCAAGTGCTACCAAATACATTGCTTTCTTATATTTCTTCTTCTCAAAATATACTTCCTGAAATAAATGGAACTTCAGAAGTTGTTGGAACTGTTCAACTGTTCTCCTTTATCCCTTATTTTCGAACCACACACCAGCATAGAAATGTGTTTGTTGAATATGTGTTGAAAATAACTTGAGGGAAATCCAAAGTAAGCTGGCTGAATCTAAAATTAAACCAGGAACTAAAATAAGTCAGTTTGGAGAAACAACAGGGTTGTGTAAGTATTGTAAAACAATTTCCCTGTTCTGTTTCTAATTAAGTACTTTTGAAACAACACTATTTAACGAGGTATGATTGTCATATATTGTATGCATTGTATTGCAGTTATTGTCAATAGAGTGTAATAATGAGTAGTTGTGGGAACTTACCTTGGCAAAATAAGAAAAAAGGAACTTCTCTTTAACTCTATCAGTCGATCCTCATCAGTATGGGTGAACGCTGGCTGCCACACACACTGGAGAGGAAGACTGGAAACACACATGAACACACAAGCACACACAAACATGGAAGAAAGATGAGTCAGAATTAGGTTTTTTCATGTAGTTCTTCAGTGACCAGAGATTATAAGACTATGTCTGGAAGGTAACATTGTCCTCCCTGGGCCTTATCACACACTCCCTCAGCACTGTGCAGTAATCCAATCCATTAGGCAGCATCCCTAACCACCTACCCAGCCTCAGTGTAATCCCTTTTAAAAACTGAGACCATACCCTTTTAGCATTATTTTTCTTGTTTTAACTGATGGGATAACATACTGCAGTATATCGAGGGAGGTGGCCAGTGGTTTGATTATAACGGAACAGTGTGTATATATCACAACACAGTTACTTTAGATTGGAGGGTGCATCATACCTAAAACATTGTTTTGCTTTTTCTGAAGGAGGATATGAACTAGCTTCTAAATCAGCTGCAAAGCTTTCCCATAGAGCATTGACTTTTACAGCACCATGACATTTTAAAACACACCAAATAAGTAGCTCTAGATAAATGATTTTTGTGTTTTGCGTTACATTCATTTTACTTTTTGTCTTGATGTCTTGTAATTGTCATGTATGTGCTAAATCAGAAATTAACATGTCTTACATAACAACCATTGTTTAATATACATTGACCATTCCCTTGCTCAAACTAGTTTGAGTATCCGAAGAAAGCAGTGCAGTAGTTTCACCTTTTTATCCAAATTATATTTAAATTATGCAATAGCTAGGAAATAAGGTGAGAACAGTAGAACTCTGATCATCTCCATGTTGAAAACTCAATATGTCAGTGAGTGTTTAAACCTAAAGGTGCAAAGTTTTAACCTCCAATGGCAGATGTATGCTATAACACCATGTTATTGTGGAAAAACTACATTGAGCAGGATCAGCAAAAGGTTAAAATAAAATGGGACTAATATTCTATAGCAGACATAGAAGGGAAAAGCTCCTAGGTTACTTGTAAAATTCCTCTGCTCCATGTTGCATGCATACAATGCATGCAGCAGTAATTTATGTTAATTGCTATAGTCTTGTGCTTCTCAATTATGTGATTTAGAGTAGAGTTTGAATATTTATGGACAAATGATATCACAATGTCTTGTGCTTAGCCTTTGGGCTGGATGCCCTAAAATGCATAATTATCTGTAGCTCAAAATCTCAAAGTAATGGCTCCTAAAAGAGCTACCATCTTTATTCATTTCTATCATTATTATTATTATTATTTGTAAATAGCAGTCAGTATTTTCCCAAAATTAGTGATAAAAAGAGTTAATGCTCATTAACATTGCCCACAATAAGATCATCATCAAACGCCTGTGAAACATGATTTAAAATTTTGTACATTGGTCGAACATTTATTAATCAATTAAAATGTGAATTTACTTATTAAGTCACAAAAAAATGCTGGCTTAATGAAATGTAAAAAAAGGTGACAAGTTTCAAGTCATATAAACTATGGAGTGTTTAGAATGGTGGTTATTACTGCACAGAGGATGGTTGTGGTTAAAAGACATTAGCTTCAGGTTTGAAACACGTTAAATGTCAATATTAGCTGAAATGGGTCTATATTATTCTAGGGAAACTGTATGCAAAGCGTGCAAAGTGAATACAGATGTGTATACCAGTAACTTCAAAAACTCAATATGTTTATTCTAATAAGAAGTTACTTAAGTAAAACTATCCCAAAGGGAAAGGAAAGGGTATTGAAATGTCACCCAGCCAGTGAGGGTGTGCATTTCGCACTAGTGCAAACATGTGACACAGTCATAGTCTAACTTGCAGTCAGTTGTGATGTGGGCTCCATGAAAACGAATAGTTGACATTGACAACTTCACAGCACTTACACTAACAGTTACAGTAACTAGCATTGACCAGCAGGCAGTTTGATTGGCTAGCGTTGCCCCCACCTCTACTGCACACTGCTCCTATGAACGGATATTAAACTGTATCCGAATAGAAACATGCATTCCTCTATGATGTGGGAAAGCGGCAGTTGGTCTGTGAGCTGCTGTGTCATGATGACAATGACAATCTGTGGCAGGTACAGACGTTACTGAGCAGCAGTGGCGGCTACATTAGCCTGCTAGCTGCAGCCAGCCAGCCATGACTAGCGTTAGCGAGGAAGCTGGCAGCAGCCTGACAGCACATCAGAAGTCATTCACCGCCGCCACACGCCGACAGTAACTTCGCTCTTACCGGGGCTGTGGACGCTGTGGACTTGACTGGGACACCGGGCAGACGTGTATCAGCTGGATGCGCTGAGTGAACGAGACAGAAGACGGTGGGAAAGAGCGAGGGCAGTGCTCAGCCTGTGTGGAGGTCTTCACCTGGTGCTTCCATGTCTGTTTACCAGACTGCATTCTGGGACGGAGACGTCACTGCGTCACGACGCACGCGCACATGCGTTTCCATAATCACATATATATTTTTTCTTATTTCTTTCTTACTTTTTTATTAACGCAGCAAAAAAAAAAAAAAAGTTTACGAATAATAAAACGAACAGATAAAATATAAATATATAATGTAATGTAGAAATATACATTATGAAAAACAATCATCTATGTGGAAAATGTAAAGATATAATATGTAAATAATACACAGACATTTTAAATTTTCATTTAAGTGATTTAAAATAAACGTTAAATTTCTTGAGCTTTAAATATATTTAATATACTTGGCCTGGTGCAAAATATAGCAAGGATCCTTGTGTATATCTCGTCTCTCTTATTTAGTCATTCATTCAATTCTCTACGCATAAACAAACCCTTATAGATTTAACCAATTACTACCCAGGATCACCTGTAAGTAATTTCCTTTAAAGAAGTCTTAAGTCAGTTACCTCACCGTAAAGACTGTAAGGATTTATTGTATTTTGTACTTTTAGATTCTAACTCCACATCAGCTGGGGGCGGTAATGATCCAACACAGAACCTTTTCTGTGTAGGAAAGGACCGCTCGCCGCCACCGGGTGTTTTGTTCACTTCCGGCTGTTCAATAAAGTTTATCCGGCTCCTTCAAACATGGGCGCAGTTACAGATGGTAAGTTACGGGTTCCTTTATGGAGTTCAGCTTTAGTTAAGGTCACCAGTAGAAACATTTACCTTTTCAAAGTAAGGGCATACACAACAAACACACTCACCCTATCAACATATGTGTTAGCACGCTTCCAGAACATATAATAACTGTAGCCACGTTAGCTAGCTAACAGCCGATGGCTTTCGAACGTAGCTGTTGTGTATAGAAGGTCGTTTGAACTCCTTCCTTCCTCCGCCCTATAACAGATGAAGTTATTCGGAAACGTCTTCTCATTGACGGGGACGGAGCTGGCGATGATCGTCGAATCAATGTGCTGCTGAAGAGTTTCACCAAATGGTGCAACTCGCCTGGGACCCCAGAGGAAGGGTAAATGATCTCCGTAGAAGAAGACGAGAGGACCCTAACGCTGGACCTTTTCGCCTAGTGTTTTATTATTTAAAACTGTTGTGAAGAGCAACATTGGTCCAAGTCTCACCTCCTCTTGTTATTATTCAGCTTCACGCAGAGGATGCTGAGCACACTGGCCCAGTGCGAGTTCTCCATGGGGAAGACACTTATGGTTTATGCCATGAATCTTCGAGAAATGGAGAACTATGAGAAAATCTATGCTAACATAGGTAAGAAATATTCTGGCAATGACCAGGAATATGGGTGACACAGAACCATTTTTGCAGTTTATGTATGTGTTTGACCACCCCAGCATATTACAGTACTACACCTAGCACATAGTTACTACTAGTACTGCATCACATTCATAATCCTGCCATAGCATGCCCTGGGCCTCCAGTTTCAGTCTGCCCTTTTTCACTGGGAAATAGGTGTTGCACCCTCAGTCCTCTTCAACTCTCTCCAAGCAGAGATCCACAGTACCCCATCTCTGGACACTGAAAAGCAGAGTATATTTGTGTTTCAAATGCTTAATCTCTTTGTTCTCCCTGCAGAGCAAAACATCACATCAGCACATGAGAAGATAGCAGAATGCAAAAAGGAAATACAGAGGGCAAAGAGGATACGAAAAAATCGCCAAGGTAAGAGCATTTTCAGGAGTCTAGAAAATGTGTTATCATGAGTCATTAGTCATGTTAGACAGCTTGGTGGCAACATGGGAAGGCAAAATGTTTCATGTCCTTTATTTTTTCTCTCTCCAGAGTATGATGCTTTGGCCAAAGTTATCCAGCAGCATCCAGATCGACATGAAACATTAAAGTTGGTTGGCCTCTTTCTTATCTTTTATTTAAGTAGGTCGTTCATTCAAATATCCACTTAGCATATGCTGATAATTATAACGTGTTAATACAGGCAGTTGGAGTCGCTTGACAAAGAACTCCAACAACTCTCTCACATCAAGGAGAGTGTGGATGATAAGGTAAAATATGTATTCTCTCTTGTTTTCTACACCACAGTTCCTCAGGTCATTAAGACCATTTTACTTCATTACAATTGTTTTAAATCCCTTTTGTCTCACTCAGTTGGAGTTGAGGAAGAAGCAGTTCCATGTGCTACTCAGTACCATACAGGAACTCCAGCAGACTCTTGAGAGTGAGTAAACAAGGGAATGCTTTGGAACCATGTTTGTGTTGTCTTTATGCTCAGGAGCTGTTATGCTGTACAACAAACGAGGAGGTGTTTAATCTGTTATGGTTTGGAAATGGTTAACGTCACTTGGCCTTGCTAATTTCCTTGATCGTTCCTAGATGATGAAAAATCAGAAAATGAAGACAACATCCAGGAGAGCCCAGCAGAGAATGGAGAATGAATGCAGCGGATGCTTTTAAATGATTTTGTATTCGTCCTTGAATCTTTTTGTATGTATTGTTGATTAAAGTTGCCTTGTCTACATTTCTGTTGTGCGTTTGTGATGTGCAAAGGAGTGAAATTTTTGATATCACTTTTTTGTAATGATAACAATGGTTTCCAAGAACAGAGGAAACTAAAGAAGAGCTACATAAATGACACTACAGAAGAAATGAAAAGGAAGTAGGTGGCAGCAATACAACAATATGGTGTTTGATAGTAATAAATAAGGAAAAATGCCTATATTTACTTCAAGACAAGAGATCAGTTGTCTGAGTACTTACACTTATAAAAGTCGGTTAGGATACAAAAGTAAGAGTTCAAGTGAAATCTATTTTTCAATACAGTAACAAATGTAGCTTTTGTGTGTTTCAAGAATAGAGAACAATATAGTGCCCACTACAGGACATTAAACACACCATGTACATTCCAAAGTTAGACGAAACAAAAAATACTATGAGTTGTTCTTCAACCACACAAGACAGCATGTAAAATAACAAGTGCTCAGCTGCACTGTTCAACAGATTCAATGACTTCTGGCAAACATGAAAACACCACCTTCAAAATAAACTCTCTGAGCACATGAGGCCAGACATTGTCCTGCACCAGGAGGAACCCAGGGCCCACTGCCCACTAGAGGTCCCACTAGAGGTTGTCAAGTCCACATACCACCCTCAACAGCCAGTCTCCTGATGTCTCATCCATCCTTCTGAGCTGGAAGACACCAAACCTTCCTGCGACTGTGGATGTGCCTTTGTGGAGGGGCTGGACTAGCTGTGCGACCTGAGGAAAGCAGTGCAAATACAAAGGAGTTATTGGACACAAGGTTGTGTACATTAAAGCCTGTCTGGAAAGTACAGTACTTTACTGTATCTCCACCAGAGGGAGCACTATGTACTTCACATCATACCTGACACAAGAAGCAGCATCAGTTTCTGTTGCAGCCAACAGGTCCAAGGTCAGACGTCGAGTCAAAAAGATCAGAGCAGACAGGGGGGACTAATCATGGACAAATATGTGCATCTTTATTGACGGGAATTCCTGTAAATCATGATCCACACTAAGTATATTTACCCACAGACATGTATCATGGACGTCAGACTTATACAAACACATGTTCACTCTGCTTTTTTACAGCGATGCAAGCCACATGCTTGGGGGGGGGGGGGTCAAAAAACAGAGTTGCACAAGTCATATAAATCGATACAAACAGCAGCCGAGGACCACCCATTCTGTTTTAAAACAAACTGAACATGTCAAAGTTGTGTATGTACAGATGAGCCCAATACTCTCCATTCTGTAACTGTTTTTTTTTTTGCTGGGCTTTAACAGTGTACATGAACAGCACTCTACTGTACACATGCTTAAGAGTGGCCTAACTCATGTCTATGATAGCATAGAAAACAGTCACAGTAATGTGCACCGAGAGCGGCCACGTGTAAACACTTGAAGACAACACCATTCTTTTTAAATAAATACATTTCAAATGGAAACCATAGCAACAGACACAAGTGGCAATGGCCGCATCTTGTGGATGCTGTTTCTTGCCCAGGGCCTTTACAGTGTTTTTTTTTTTTTTCCAGTATGCCATTATTGCTTTAGAAACCTCAAGCTGATGTGTTGACAAGAACTCATAAACAATGGAACATCTGTCTGAATAACCTCCATTAAAGCCACCTAACTATACAGATCAAAATAATGGTATGAGCAGGGATTCATGGGTTTGTAAACTCTCAGAGGTAAAGTGGATGGTTTCATTTTAACAAGGGCACATTAGCACAAATACAACATCATGCACTTGAAAGGTCGCAGAGTATCACAAACACGGAGCTTTTCCCTCCACCACAGTGCAAAGATTGAAAAAGACATCCCGTCTAAACAGTGAATGTCGACCACCAAGCACAGAGACAGAAAGTGTCACTAGTGTGTTTCAAACTACACGAAATACAACATTCAGCAAACAACACTTCTGAAACTAGAGCAAAATACTCTGTTAATTTTGTACAATACCTAACATTACTTATTCTATCTGTGGTTGAACTTTCACACCTTTGATGCATGTTTTACCATCTTTTTTTGGACAGACAGAACTGAGCGAAGAACGAACGTTACTCCCCCCCCCCTCCCTAGTGATTTCCCTGGTATCTAACGCCGAAGTGCCACTTGTGAAACGGAAAGGCGTGGCTACATTTGATTGGAGTACGAGGTGGGACCTCCCACCTGGCTGTACTCAGACGGCTGGCCGAGGTCTCCCTGGAGGTTGTGGCTCCCCGTCTGGTCGTAGCTTCCCTGGTTGTAGGGCTGCTGGTTAAAGGTGCCGGCCTGTTTCTCAGACGCCCCGCCGGCCAACCTGGAAGACCCCTTGTGCCAACCGGTCTCCTTAAAGACAAACCAGATATTTCCAGCCCATAGAACAAAGTTGAGGAACCCGAATACCTGAAGAGAACCAGAACACGTTAGAGCCTTGTGAAACTGGCAGCTGAGAAATCGTATTCAGTTATGTAGACTCATTCCAGCCCGTCCTGCCGTTCTGTAAACCTACCACTGAGGTGTTGAGCCCAGACCAGTGCGACCCTTGCACTGAGCCGCACCTGTTGGTCGGGTCTTTGCAGGCAGAGATGAGGAGCTGCACCTCATCAGGATCGGTGGCCAGTTTCACATCAGACAGAGCCTTTGCCCACGCAGATGAACTGACCAGCCACATGAAGGAGAACACCACTGTCACCACGAAGTCCTGATGGAGAGAAGAGAGAGGAGGAAAAATGTCAAGCTGGCAAACAATTCCTTTAACGGGCACGTGGCAATAAGATCCCATGTCAGAGGCGATTGAACTCTCACAATGAGCGGTGCCTGGTTGTTCTCGTGGTACTTATTCTTGAAGAAGATGTAGACGATGGTCGCCATCAGAGAATACAGAAAGGCAAAGACTGCAATGGTGACGAAGAACTCAGCGGAGGACGAATAGTCTCCGGTGAGGAACACGCGTTCCTGCATCATGCCCTCGCACATGGGTGCCTCAAAGGACACCTGGTACAACCTGGCACACAGAGAAACGTGCAGGGGTCAAATTGAGCTCCTTGTAAAAATATCAAGTACAAATGTCCTCGCTGCTTTGTCTGTGATGCAGCATTACGATGGGATTCTGTCATATCTCCTCTATAAACATGGGATGTAGTTCATGGATCATGTGGTCATTTTAGTGTATAAGTTAAAAAAAAGTCACAAACAACCATTTGTCTAAATTGCACTGAAGTATTCGTGTTCAATGGATCGGTGTCCGACCCAGGTTCATATTCCTGCCTCCATGCTTTGAAGACTCAAAATGAAGCCCACTCACCTGAAGGGATAAGCAAAGTTGATTCCGATGCTGAGGTTGCTGCTGGCCTTCTCCATGCAGTCCACGCTGAGCCGCAGCTGCCCAGAGTAGCCCCCACATGTCGCAAAAGCAAAAATGGCAAAAAACTGCACAAAATAAAACAGGACAAATCAGACACCTGCTACAGTGCAACTGAAAGTAAGAAGATAGATGAAAAAAACATAACAAACCTGCCAGATTCTTACTGTGATTATCACCAACCGGTCCACTAGTATTTTACGCGGAACACAGTTAAATGGTTATCCTTTTATTACACACAGTAAAATATTAGAAAAAACAAAACATACTGAATCATCGAAGGACGTTAGATCGTCAACAAACATTTGAACAAAGTGGAGCAAATATAAGCAGACAGTAGAGGGGGAGGGGAGCATGTACAGTATAATCCAGTTTTTATGCCACAGGGCTCCCAGAAGTATTCTGATAATGAAGCATAAGCTGGGAGAGACTGCCTGAGGAAACACTGCGTCTGTGCGTCTGTGTGTGTGTGTGTGTGTGTGTGTGCGACTGGTATGATGTTTACTTCTCCTAATCTCCTGTCCCTCCAGTCCTTGGTTATTCTACCACCTTTGTGATTATCATTATTAACGTGAGAGAGAGAAATAAAGAAAGAGAGAGGAAAAAACAAAACAAGGAGTCATAGCAGTGTAAGTGACAAAACAATCATCAAAATGCATCTGCAGTGACAAAAACAAAAAAATGGAGGAGGCTTTAATTTACTGAAATACAAAGTGGTTTCCCATATGATTGAGTCATTTATTTAAAATGCACTGATGTGCTCCCTCTCACCACACCTACAGTCATTACTGATGGCTTTTGTTTCAACTTATTTAACTTGAGGAACGTGATGTATAATAATTTCCCCTTATTTCCCCTGTGTCAAAACCAAGTTTCTGGGTCGCTATGCATATGGGTTTAGGACTGAGGTTGGGTTAGGCTCAAACATACACACCCTCTGCCTTCCAAATGCTCTCTCGCTCTCTTTCTACCCAGCGTTCCATATAAAACGACTCTTGCCTCCAGAGTTCTCACAAGCATGATCACCATAATCAGACCTGACGCCTGTTTAGCATGAGCCTCCCCTCTCCCATATTACCGGCAGCTGGACGTGCAGCTTGCCAGCAGCTGGAGAGGACATTTGTCTTCAGCCTCAAAGCCCCCACCGGCCTCAGGAGGGCGCAATGAAATCATTCAGCCACGCTCGCGCTCATCCTGGGAGATGTGCGCGAGCGTGTTCTTGAAGTGTGAACAGATAATAGTGTGAGAATGTTCTTGAAGTGTGAACACATAATAGTGTGAGCATGTCCGTCTCAGCCAAGTGGCAACATTCACACTCTGCCCTAAACAAGGGGGCATTTGATTAAAATTCATCACAAATGTGAGGTATCAAAATGTGTACATATTTATTTATGTACCAACAAAGCACAGATAGATTCACAACTCGCATGTTAGCATAAAGAATGTAACACTGAAACGTCACAGATTCCAGGGTTACACGAGACTGAGATAGAGCTGCTGCCCATATAAAGCTTGAGCTAATCAGAATCTGCATTTTCATCATTTTTTGAATGATCCTTTATTTCAAACGCCTCTCACTCTGGTTAGCATTTTGGCAGATGATTTTAATCCAAATCACTGAAACAATATCAAGTGAACGGGTTGATACATCCAGACACACGTGCACTTGAGTGAAGAGAGATAATGAAAGGGTTTACCTCTGTCTACTGTCCTAAGCTTTCCGCTCGGTGTCGTCAGTTGAACCCTGGTGGCTGCTCACGAGGGCGTCAAATTCATGCCAAATTCAATGTGAGGTTTTGTGAGGCTGATCTGGAAGAATGGCTCGGTTCAGCTCAGTTCAAAGGCAAACACTGTAAATAAACCAATAACTCCATTTCCCACTTGCTTTGGGCCTCAGGTGGAGGCTGAATAAAGTCTGTATGTGGCAGTCGACGTGCACAGCTGGAACATCTGCAGGGAAATCCTTACTGGGGTGTTTGGAAGTCACAAACAAACAGAGAGGAGCTGCACGCACATTCTTAACAAATTCAAGTATGCAGCCGGATCACATGCAGCTCATAAGAACTGTGCACGTGTTTCTCAACAAACAACCGGTAGAAGAATAGCCATCATAAGAAATGCTCCCTGGCAAATATTACAAACAGTCTCAGATAAACATTTCTCCATTACTGCCGCCCTCTCTCTCCCCCTCTCCTGCAGCTGCCTCCTCTCCCTGTGATTTCCGGCTGGGGTTTAGCCCCTCTCACTTCTGGCTGGGGCCTTTGAACAGGAGCAAGCGTGGCATTGTGAAAGGAGGGTGGGTGCTAAGCCTCGCGCCCCTGTGTGTTTATCTGCCTCTCCCAGCTGGGCTCCTCGGGGAACAAGAGATACAGAGGGGGAGAGGGAGGCAAACCAAAAGGAGAGCCTGAGTGCAGGAACGAAAACAGTCTGCAGCACAAAGAGCGCTTGGAAAAATCTCCCTGTTGGTGCTCTTCTGCTGCAAACACGAGGAGCCAGATGTCAGATCACAGGTGTATTCGCACTTTGACCAAAGATGTAACAAAACAACTTGTACTACAGATACGTAATGGATGTGGATAAGGTTGCAAGGACTCTGTCTAAGGACGTAGCATAGGTGAAGCTGAAGGCTCAAATGGGTGGAAGCTCAGAGGACGTGACAGCGTGAAGCTGAGTGAAGGGGCGAGCCGACTGGCAGACGAGCTAGAAGGTGCATTCACTGACATTTCTGTGAAACCGTCTCGCAGATAGAGACACAGGAACACACAGCGTCCACCTGCTCCATTCAAGTCGGCAGCAGTCGTCACGGTGTCAAGTGGCTGCCTCAGGAGGAGACAACCGCCTCAGATGATCAGCGCCTCGGAATGAGAGAGAGGGAAATCTAGGACACTCGCAGAAAATAAGAGCCGGATGAAACAGAGAGGCTCATTGAGAAGGGAGGCATATCTCTTTCAACGTGCTTATCCTGCAAACTGTAGCGTCAGTCTAAACACGAAACAGGACCAGATCACATGACATTTACTGTAAATTTTGGCCATTTGAAAATAATAATATGGCTCTAATATTAGGCTCAAGAAATTATAATACAGCAAATTCTAGCTTTACGGCTATCAGAGATAACTGTTTTTTAAATTTTTAAGTGTATGTTGTATTTGGTTTTCGACAAGGATGTAGAGTAGAGAATCACCATCAATGTGATGAGGAATTATCAGCAGATGAAGCGGATTATAAACAGTATGGATCTGGTGGCCTGAGAGGAATTAATGGGCTGCTTGCATTGGTCATGTCTATTTACGCTTGTGTAGTCATGCAGCATCACAATGTTTTTACATGTGTGTACATGGAGTAAAAATATCTCACTCTGTCCACTCAGGCAGAAACACACACACACACAGTCTGTTTTGCTTCTTACTGCTATGGTATACCTGAAATAATTGACTTTTTTTTACTAACGATAAATATGTATTTATTCTTTATATGCTGTTTCGGAGTACACTTGTGCTTTAACAAGATACAAATATTAAATGGCTTTTCTCCAAGCTGCAGAATTAATACTGAGCAAGGAATGACTTATATGTGAGGAATCAGGAACAGTGCATGGAATTAGCCCCTGGAAATTGTGGCTGCTTATGGCCTCTAGACAATCCTAGATCAGCCACTGATACTGTGATACTTCAGTGAAATTGGTCTTGGCTGTAAATCCCACGCCTTCACACAAAGAGGTGACATCCCCAAGCCCTCGTGTGAAAGCTGAAATCAGCAGCTCTTTTAGCGGTGGCTAATCCCTCCCTGCAGAGGGAGCGCTTTTTGTCTCGTGCAACCCACATTCATATTTCCCTCTATTTCTCTGCACTCAGTTCTCGCTCTGTAAGCTTGACTGACCACAAGCAGCGAGAAAGCATCTCCATGTACCAGTTCCAATTCACTGTTGCACTGTTTTAGAGACAAATTTGCTTATGATTTCGTGAATTGCTGAGCCAGAATGAACTTGGCTTAGTCAAATTTGACATTTGAAGTCATTGTGTCGGCCCGTTCTCACTCAAACTAAACAGTGTACAGTAAGGTACTGATGACATCATGACACAATGGGCCAGTTGAGGGTTTTAGACTCATGTCAGACTCATTGGTTGTGACTCATCACACCGAGTCTAGTACAGGCAGCCACAGCGTTCATACAGTGCTTGTAAATGTGCACAGTGGGAGATGATACAACTCAAGCCAACACAATGCTTCGGTGCCTAACAAATGCATGTATAGTATTTGCATCATGTGCTCAATCAACTGAACAATTTTCTCTCTCTCCCTTTTCCTTCCATCCCATTCTCAAACACACACACACACACACGCACACACACAAAGGAAAGCACACACGTACACACTCACAGACTTGCTGTGAAGAGTTTGGGCACATCTCAAAGGACAGTTTCTGCATGAGTTGGTCCATGGTGGAGAGGAGGAGACCTTACAGCTGTTTGGAGCAGAATATGTCAGCCACTGACAGTGTGCCAAACGAGGCAAGAACTGCACACACACACATTCATACAGAGAGAGAGAGAGAGGGAGCGAGAGCGAGCAATGAAACCCTCCTAGAGGATCTCCTGCAGACATGGTTGATTATGAATATTGCCTTGACCATGGGCAGACTCAGTCCTGACTGGAGCAGTGAGACAGCGGCTCATTTACACTAGAGTTAAAACAACCTTTCTTCCATGTTTGTCCACATGACCAGTCAGCCATACAGACGAGGGTTCATTGTTATTAACAAGGTAAATGTCAACCTTCGCCCGGACAAAAGCCCTTAGTGCTTGGAGCAGTGTAAACAAACCAAACAGAGAGACATGTGTTTTTTTTGCTGGTGTTGTAATGTGGAAAGAAATTCACCGCAGGCCTTTAGGTAATGAAGCATGATTGTTACAAGCCCACAGTGCACTGTTTTCATGGTTTCACACACTGCTCAGTCTTGGGTCTCAGGCTCAGGCTTGTGCAAGATCTTGTTTGTCTTAAACATTCAGCTGCAAAGGTGAATCACACACTAAAGGGATAATTGTACATGCTAGTTTCAGACAGAAAAACTAGAGAAACAAACGTCTCGGTGCCCACAATCTCCAAACTGTTGGGATTGTGAACAGTTTTTTTGGTCTACTTCCAGGAAGCTGCCTGTGTGACTTTTAGTCTGTTTCTTGGAAACCCCTTGTTATTTGTGCCCATCTTGGCCATAACCACTGCTTCTCCTCTGCACAGCATCACCTGCATGCTCTATATGACTTCCTGCCAACCTGCGTTGACCCTGGACCCAGTCAGCCCAGAGGACTGGACTCTGGGGAAGACCCCTGATCTCCCCTGGCATGAGAATGCAAAGTGAATGTCAGCCTCTGTGGTTAAGTAGTTAAGTCTCAAAATAAAACCAAACATCCTGTGACAATCATATAATTTATATATAACAGTGATTGTTAATAATGATAATAATAATAATAATAATAATAATAGTCACTATAGTTTCAATGACTACGTTGAGATGGAAACCAATTTTCTGTCTATTGACCTAATGTGAATGGCAGTGGTGAAATGAACTTCTCATGTATATATTTATTTTCAAGATTTTCAAGCAGGAATATCGAAACTCTGTTTCCAGAAATGCCCCTGGCACCTTAGTGATTGGTGGATCAGGATGTCACAGGACAGTGTGCAGTCATGCTCACACAATCACACATGCCGCCCATCTGACCCCCCCCACACACATGAAGACACACACAGGGAGCTATGACAGTGTGCCATCTTCATCATGCAGATGGTGCTCTGAATCGTCCGCTCTCTTCTTCGGCTTCGGCCCACAAATATCACAGTGAATCTGATCACACACACGTAACAGATGCACTGGGGATCTCACCTCTTTTACAGACATCTGACATGTCTCAGCTAAAATGTCCTGTGTCTGATGACAGCTTTGACAGGGGTTTACTGCCCTTTGCATAGACAAATAAATACATCTGTTTTTATTTTATTTTATTTTATTTTTTTATTTTACAGCTTTCTGGGGCGGACAGTCCCTGCACATTAGATGGCATTTATAAAAGTGAGGGAGACAGGCCAGCAAGCACACACAGTTGATATTTCTGTCTTACTGGGGACACTCGTGGACCTATACCTAAACGCCCTACCCTAACCTAATTCTAACCCTAACCCACTCAAACAACCCGCTGCAAAAGTGAGCCAGGCCAAAATGTCCTCATTGTCGCTCTATCCTTAAAATGGTTCTGACAGAGATACAACTACAGAGAGAGGGGGGGTGGGTGAGCTAGAGAGAGAACTGAATACCCTCTCTGGCTAATTTCTCTAAACTCACATCAAAGAAAATCACTTATCTCTTTTTTCCCCTCAGGCGTCTCTGCACTGTACAATAAACACCAGAGTCGCCCACACAGGCAGAGGTAGAAAAGCTTTGGTTCAGTCAGAGCGAGGACACCCCGTTCCCACAGTGCATACCTCACAGGTGGGGGGGGGGGGGGGGGGGGGGGGGGGGGGGGGGGGGTAGGACAATATCCTTGGTGGAGTGTCAGATGAAATGCAGGGACTTTGGCGCAATAACGCCTCCAAAATACGCACGGCTGAAAAGCTTCATAGCGGGTTTCCAGCGCGTTTTAGTTCCCATGGAGCTGTTGGACCCTTACATAAACTTGAGCCATTTAGTCACGGTGAAGCTGATTGCGGGAATAAGGTCCAATCACGGTGGGTAAACCAAACTAACGCCGACATTTACGCGCAAAAGCCAGGAGATGAGATCAACTTTAATCTCCCAGCACAAAGGTGCAGGTATTTATAAAGAAAAACACATCTACATCAGTCATCACATCATATATGATTCATTATATAATATGATTCCTTCATGTATTCACATTGCGGAGGGAAGTTAACCTATGCAAAAAAAAGGTAAAGTTCAACTCACCCATTCCAAAACCCGAATAAATCCAAGAGGTAATTTCAGAACGTGAAACGTCCCCACAGAGACAAGCTGCAGGAGACACGGGGGGAAGCAGCGCTGTCATTTCATCATCAATTAACGAGACCTTGGCCAATTTACAGCACAATTACGCACATCTCTGTGTCCATAGCACCTCGTCCTGCGTTAAATTACGCACCTGGTTGGCGGTGTCCATTTCAGCGGGAGGTTACTTCTCTTTCCCACTTGGTTCACTGGATGTAAACAATCCCAAACCACGAGAGCAGATTGACGACGAGACCGTGGCTCGCACCAGACAGGACGCCCTCCGCTCTGATTCCGACTCTGACCGGAGAAAGCCGAGTGCTCTTCGTTTTTTTTTCCTTCTTCTTCTAGGGACAGACTCTGCTGTGGACACGAGATTGGATTCAAAGAGGGCTGATGAATACAATGAAATCAAATACATCTGCATGAGACTCAGATGAAACGACTGTGCTTTGTCTCAGGGCTTTAAATGATGTGTTTAAAAACAAAACATAGTTAGGGCTACTATAATAATAATAATAATATGAATAAAAATAAGCATACAACTCTGGCTGCAGTGATAAGACATCCATTAAAGAGAAGTATTAAGTTAGCATACTTGACAACTACTTTCATAGCCAGTATCCAAATGACTTTAATACTATTTCAAAATTAATACCTCTTATCTAATAAAAAAAAAAAGTCATTTTTATGTTAGGAAATAGAAATTTAGTTGGAATTCTTGCTGTACTCCAACTGGAGTAAGATGACATTTTTTAAGATTTGTAAAAGTTTAGCTCCGTTCTGTACCTTCCATCTTGAAATAGCACTACAACAATACTACAGGAAGTGAGACTGACTGACAGAGGTACTTGTTACTGGCTAGACTCTCGAGTATTTGCTCAGAAACAAAAGCTGAAGGCTAACATTAACAAGCTAATGCAATGGCAACCAGGGACCACGCACACAAACACACGCACAAAATAGCAAATCAACAAAATAAGTACATGTGTATATTTTTTTTTAAAGTCTAATAGAAAAATAAACAAGCACAAGGACTAGTTGCTCTTTCATTTCAGTTCACAGGAGCTCAGTCACTTAGTCATCTAATGGGTTTTGCCAGGCAGAGAGAGAGAGAGAGAGAGAGAGGGAGGCTGGACGTCACTGCAGGCAGGATGATGGAGAGCGAGGGGGGCTTCCTTGAGTCTGCTACACTGATGGCACTTCCTGTAGAGCCAAGTGCAAACTGCTCTGACAGCGTGACTAATTTTACAGCATCGGCCCTATCGCTTCTGCGCCTATACTCTTTAATTTCCCCACTGCTCTCTCTTTCGCCCTCCCCCTCTAATGCACACACACACACACACACACACACACACACACACGCTGTCTGCCTGAAGGGGTCTGTCCATGCGATTATGGAATGATTGACTCTGATTGGCTAATATTTACACCATAGGAAATCAGGATCAGAGCGAGAAGAACGTCTAATGTGTATTTCGTCCTTTTACTTAGGATCTGATTCCTGATTATGAGCCGACACACTTTGACTGGATTCAAAGGCGGGTTGTCGTTCCACTGCACTGCGTAGCATCTTAAAAATATTCTGCAGATAATTGACTGCAGGATGATAACTGCCTTTTTTGTTGAGGTCAAATTGACCTTCAACTTTTTCCATATGAAGAAATGATAACTCTGCTATACACTACTTTGCCAAAGTGATACACCAGGATCTTATGAGCATTTAAGAGAGTAATTGACTTCCAACACCACACAGCAGCTGCAACACCTCCCCCCCCCCACACACACACACATGCACACCAATAGTGAGGAGCTGCTGCCAGATCTAATCTGATCTGATTTCACAAGCATGTAAATATCTGTGTGTGCTGAAGCAACCTCTTTTCCTTGCTTGAGAGGGGAAACTGGGAATAACTTGTCACTAACAAGGACAGGTGTCAAAATGCAGACTCAGGCAGTAACACACCTGGGTAAACTAGCTAAAGCCCTGTGTGTGTGTGTAAATAGTTGAAATAACGTCTATACTGCATTGAAAACACAACAATGATTTTTTTTCTATTAAATAACGACAATAACAAGTTTACACACGAACAGATTGTACGGAATTTATTTTTAAATGAATGTTATTCGAATCAACATTTTTAAAAACAGATCTATATTTTAAAGTTCACTGGTGTTTATACAAACTAAAAATAATAATATTTTATGAGCTCTGATGCAGCATTGGAATTTAAAGGGAAGATCGGTGTGAGTGGAGACACAGTTTAATTAATTGAGGCTGCAGACTTAGGCTAGTTTGTGTTTCTGCCGTTCCTCCAATTTTGCATGGGTGGTCTCAGCGCATTTCTTTTTCTTTCAAATACAATAATATTATACAGCTGCCCCCCTAATCACTGACATCACTGTGGATGTAATGCATCAGATGTCAACGGCTGAAGATGTGTTGTGACATCATTAACTTGCCACTTGCCACAACAATTAAAAAAACAAAAGAAAAACACTTTTATATAAAACCAGCGAAAAGCAAGGTGGGAACAATAAAAGTTGTGCACCCTTTGAACTTGCCATACCGTGCTTCTGAGTGGAAGTGTTTCACTGCTCCATGTCATTGTCATTCTGCAGCGTTTTCATAGCCAGGCCCCACAGTGTCACACTGGAGATAAACTGGCCCTCACTGGACCTGTAGGAGCCACTGCTGGTCCTGCTAGAAGATGTCAGTGAACTGCAGTGATTGTCCGCTGGAGGCAGGTAGGGCCTCCCCACCAGACCTCTGCCCATCTCCACCGACATATTCCCGTTCTCCACATACGGGCTGTACGCCCCCTCCTGAGACAGGTGGGGTTTGCCCAGCTTTGTGTGGTCTGGAGCCACCAGAGCTGTGCTTTTCTCCTGGTGGCTGGAGGAGAGGAGCTGATGTGGTACCAGGGAGCGGAGCTCTGGAAGGGGGTTGGGGGTGGAAGCTGGGCTAAGCTGCATGTTGGGGGAAGGAGCGTCTATACGTGGTGGGGAAGGAGTGGATGGTAATGGTTTGTCTGCGTGAGGCATCATGACGGAGAAATTCTGCTCAGAGGCGGGAGATTTGCTGCGGTCGTCGGGTTTAGAGAACGGGGCTGCTCCGTCTGAGCTACGCGGCGCCTGGTCGGAGTTGTCTATGGCCAGGCTGTCGGCTGGAGCACCCTTGCAGTGCATGTTGCTGTGTCTCCTCAACATAGCAGAGCGGGTAAAACTCTTGCCACAGGCGTTACAGATATAGGGTTTTTCCCCAGTGTGAGAGCGTATGTGGCGCTGCAGGTCCCCCGAGCCAACAAAGCACTTCCCTGCGTTAACGATACAAACAAAGTGTAAAACACCTTGCACAAGTTAGCTATGGTCCATACAGAGAAACTTACTCAAGTAGTTGGAGCGTCCTATTGGGGGGGCTGATGCTACATTTGATTTGATTCACGTAGTCATTCAATATTGGGGAGCAAAAAATGTCCAATATATCAACTGGCAATTAGTCCTACAAATTCTTTATCAATCCCTTATGAAAAAGAAATGTAACTGATCTTTCATATTCAACATTTTAACAATAAACTTTAACATGAATAATACAACACAAAAAACAAGAACAAACTAATATATAGAACCGGTATATCCTGCAATGTATAAACTGTAAAATAAACACACCATATATCTTTATCCTTTCAGTTTTGTTCAATTTCTGCACATAATATCACTGGTTTTCAATATCAACCCAAAATAAACCTCCTCTGAGAAACGCATGTATGAAGACTCAAAAAAATGATTGACCATTCCACAGGAAATGATTCATCTGGAATCCATATCTGTTGACCACATGTTTTCTCATACTGCTTGGAAAAGTAAGCTCCTTACCACATGTGGCACAGCTGTGTGGTTTTTCCCCAGCGTGCCGGGTCTTGTGCTTCAGAAGCTTCCGATGTGTGTTGAAAGACTTTCCGCACTGGTCGCATGTGAACGTCTTGTCTGTGGCGTGAGTCCTCTTGTGCTCCTTGAGATTGCTCAAGTTGTTAAATCCTGAGGGAGGAACAGTCAAGAGAGTTTAACGCCACCGGTTCATCTTATAAAAAATTAGATGTGTCATGTTGACTGATGCCACAGACCTCTTCCACATATATCACAGAGGTGTGGCTTCTCTCCCGTGTGGACCACCTTGTGACGGTGGACATCCCCTGATGCTGTAAAGCTGAACATCACAGATACATATTACATTCATGTGGCACTAATATTCAGCACATCAAGTTAATAGCACGAATCATGTGTTATTCACTCAATATTTAGCTTTGTCAGTATTTAATGTGCAAAAACAGCAGCAATGCATTCACCTAGAATATGTTACCAAGTTTTGAAAACTACCACATACATAAAAATAAGTACAGAATAAGCAGCAGGAGATTGTTCACCTTTTTCCACATAGCTCACAGATGTACGGTTTCTCTCCAGAGTGTCGCCGCAAATGAGTTTGTAAATTCCCAGCCTGCAAAAAAATGACTTAAATACTTCAAATATAATATGGGAACAAAAGAATAACTCTGCTTCAATCAAATTTATACTCCAAACTGTACCTGCGAGAAGTATCTCCCACAGACATTACACTGGAACGGCTTCTCCCCTGCAACAACACACATACATTTTGGGTCTAAAAATATTGATTCAATTAATCCTACCAAGTCACTGGTGTAACTGAGCTGTTTAATTATTTAAGTATTAACTGTAAATACCAGTATGTGAGCGCTTGTGCAGTTCCAGGTTGCTTGGGTGCTTAAAAACCTTCCCACACACATCACAGCAGTACTGCTTGTGTCCCGTCGGCTGCTGCAGCTTCAGAGTTTGCTCTTCTTGGGTCACAGGTGCAGGACCGGGCTGGGGTGGCGGCTCTGTCTCAGGAACCCTCTCCTCGCCTGCAGCAGCACCCTCGGCAGGAGCTGCTGGCGTTTCAGTCTGGATGACGGGCTCCTCTGGATGAATCTCTTTGGGACAGCTGAGGACAGGCTCGCTGACAGACTCGGCACACATCTCCTCCAAAGCCTTCTGAGACCTCAGGTAGTTGTATTTTTTGAGGTACACCGCCTTCTTGGGACGCACGGGCCTGTTGAGCATGGAGTCTGTCGAGTCACAGTTGAGGGCATTCAAATTGTCTGAGGGTGTCAGAGAGGAGGCGGGGTTCTTCTCCACTGCCACGGCTGTGCTGGGTGGATTAGGCTGAGCTGTGTTCCCTGAGCATACAGGTGTATTATTGCCTCCCTGGTTTACCCCAAGGTGACACTGCTGCTCCACCACCACCAAAGGACCCGGGCCTTGATTCGCTGCATTAATTGTCTGAATCGCGCTTTGTTTGAAATACTGTTTACTGTAGAAGTTACGGAGCTTGTAGCCGTGGACTAATTGTTTTTCCATAGGCGCCTGAGTGGTGGCAGTGGTGTCATAGCTAGAGCTGCTGTTAGATCCGGCAACTGGTAGCTTTTTGGTGTGGTCCACATCATTGCCGAGGCCAGGCCTGTGGCCTTCAGAGGGACAGTGGAGGTCGACATCGTGAGGAAGGCTGCTTCCCAAGAGACAGTCCTGCTCAGCGCTCAACATACCTGGGAGTGAAAACGATGGGATGTCCACTGGTGGCGGACAAGGTTTGAGGAAAGCGTTGCACATGCTCTGCACGTTTGGAACCTGTAAGCACTGAGCGATGTCCAGGAGCGCTTGTACGTTATCTTGATTGATGTCGAGGTGGGAGGTGTACATGTAGTCCAATATTTGGCCGATACCACTGACATCCTGGATAACCAAGTTGAACACCTCATTCTTTTGACTGGGGGAATTTTGGAATAAAGACCTGAAAAGATCAGAAGAAAAGGGGGAGTTCACACATATTCATGAATGACAGGCTCAGGATGTATTGCATTTACATGGCTACGAAATGTACGATGGCTGTTACCACCAGGTCCGAGCGTGGTCATAGGAACACACCTGAAGTAGGAGCTGAAAGCGGCCAGGACGTTCTTGTGGGCTTTGAAGCAGACCCCTTTCACCACCAGCATGCAGTCACACAGAAGCCCCTGAATCCTCTGCTCCTGGAGCTGCTGCAGGAGGTACGAGCTGTGGCTGGACAGAGAGTCCATGGTCACTGCTACTGCTCCATAGACACACACACACACACACACACACAGTTATTAGTATTTATTGAATGCAAACTGGAGAAAAAGGCAAAGAAAAGTGCTGCCAACAGTGTTTCAAAAGTTCATGTTTACACCTAGACTTTGAATCATAGCTAATCAACCAGGCAGAAATCTGTGTGTGTGTGTGTGTGTGTGTGTGTGTGTGTGTGTGAGACCACCCATGCAAAAATTGGAGGAGCGGCACAAAGAGGCGCACCACAAAGCTAAGCTAACAAACTAGCCTCCGGGGCCGTGAGTCTGCGGGCCAAACTAACTAAACTGAGTGTCTCCACCCACACCGAGCACTTGGTGTCTTTCATGAGCAGCAGTGACACACACCAGCTCCTGGTCCAGACCTGTGATCCAGCAGCAGCCTCAGGTTTCCACCTCTTATTTGGATGATGGGTCACTTCCCGACACCGAGGGCCCTGCGTCACTTCCGGGTGCATCTTCTTTTTTCCAGCCGCTGAAACACGAAACCGGGAAGACAACAAAACAAGCATAGTGCCTGACAATGAGTGTGGGGCATGTTTTAAATTAAAATAACGACGTGTGTCACATGCTAGAGGTGAGTGTGTGCATTGCCTCGCCGTGCATCTGTGTGTTTGGACGGGATCCGATTTCAGTCATCTAAGAACCTTTCTTTGGTTGCGTTTGTCCACGGAAGACTATTAAAGCGGCAACAGCGTGTCGCAGTCGTCACGTGTGTTTTGGAAAGTTTACGCGGATGGAAGAGAGCAGGGGTGTCGCAGTTTTTAAACGAGAGTCCGAAGCGTGACTACTTTATTGCAGCGACTAATGGAATTTACATACTTCCATCAACTCCATGTTATTCACAACTGTTAGCTTAGCTTAGCGCTTGTCAGTCGGGGATAACGTTGCTCTTCTATTTGGCGCTAACGTTAGCCAGCGCTGCAGTCAAGGCGACCGGTTTGTTTTAAGTTTGGATCATCCAGGTTTATTAGTGGCGTTTGAAAATGGTATTTTTCACCTGCAACGCATGCGGCGAATCTCTGAAGAAAGCTCAGGTTGATAAACATGTGAGCATGTGCCGGGGATGCCAGGTCCTGTCCTGCATCGACTGTGGAAAAGACTTCTGGTAACGACCGAGTGTTTCCTGTCATATCCTGTTGCTGTTCACTCACCACTCCCGTTGTCACAGAAGCAGTTTCATGTGCAGCATGTCGCCTCCGTGTGTACAGGGGCGATGACTACAAGAACCACCTGAAGTGCATCAGTGAGGATCAGAAGTATGGAGGCAAAGGCTACGAGGCAAAGGCCAACAAAGGAGATGTGAAGCAGCAGCAGTGGATTCAGGTGAGATGGGTAGGGTGTGATGGTACGATACAAGCAGTGTTTGTCTGTGCTTTTTTAAAAAATCGAACTTGAAATTGGTCTTGACTGAAGAAAGTCCACGAGGCCATGAACAAACCCGGGGTCAGCGCAAAGCTAAAGGACGTGCTGAAACAAGTCTGCATGTACGACAATGTCCCAAGAAAGAAGGCCAAGTTCCAGGTAACAGTTTCTTCAAACTGTAACAGAATTATCTTACTGTGTTTAGCGAACTCTCTTGTTGTCAGCTGTGTCACTGTTTTCATGTCATGTCTCTCTCAGAACTGGATGAGAAACAGTCTTAAAATAAGCAACACCAGCCTTCACGACGAAGTGTGGAACATCCTCTCTGCAGCTGACAGTGTGAGTTCAGCTGCTTTGAGCTAATTGTTTTTTGCATAGAGCAGCTAAGGTGAAAGCCTTTTTCTGTATGTATATAAAAGGGGGTTGGTATCATTTAGACCTGTAGCCATTAGATAAGTAAAACACATGTAGTCCTTTGTGGTTTTCCTTCTCTTCTTTGGTGTAATTCATTATTTCAAGTAATAGAAAAACAAATTGTAATCTCCATCTTCAACATTTAATTTGTTTTTATATTGTCAACCCACAACCCAACAGGCACCAGAGGTCCCCCAGCAGACTAAAAAAGATGAGCAGGCAGCACCTGAGGTCAAGGTGCATGCTAATGGGAGCGAAGAGCAGAATGGACAGCCCTGTGTTGAGGAGAAGAAGAAGCTCAACAAAAGGGAGCGTAAAGAGGCCCGTCAGCAGAAGAACGGGAAAGCTGCCAAAAACATACAAAAGGTCGAGGCACTAGAAGGGGAGGAAGACCAGACAGGCAAAATGAAGAAAAAGGACAAAAAGAGAAAGCGCGGCAGTGAAGAAATTCTGGATGAAGAGCAAAACGGGCACAACGCTGAAAACGAGACATCCAGCAAGAAAAAAAAGGGTAAGTTGTCTGTGAGGATTCTCAGGATGTGCAAATTGTATTGTTCTGCAGACGTTTTACATTCCTCCTCTTCACTTTATAAAGTGGAGATTAAGTATTTCAGGACATGAGTACAACACAACTGTTTTTCATCCCCTTTCCCAGTTGCTGAACCAGTAGAGTCTGCTGACATGGCATCAGAGGACACTGAGGTCCAAACTGCTTCCAAAGGTAACATGGTGTGGTTCACTCTCGTTATAGATAGATGATGATGTTAAACAGTGACGCCACCAGGGGTCAGTGTTGTTTCTTTTTGGTGGAAAATTACCCTCTGAACCTTCTGATCATCTTACAGGCAAATTCAACTGGAAGGGGAACATCAAGGCGGTGCTGAGAGACTCGGCTGACCAGGAACTACCAATCAAGAAACTCAGGAAGAAGGTGAGACCTGTGATCTCCTTTCCTAACCACTATTCCTTGACCCCTACTGAAATATGTCACAAGGTCAAGGAAAGATGTGAAGAGGCTGTAAAGTGCAGAGACAATCCCACTGAGTGGATATGAAAATCAATTCTTGATTTCACTCAAAATAGGACAGAAGAAATCAGGAGCATGTGAGAGTTCCGGATCGCTTTTTTTTTTTTTTTTAGGCTGGTGCGTGCATCTGTAAATATAATGTTGCTGCCGCAAAGCATTTTCTTCTTTCGCTTCGTCTGATGTTTACACTGCTAAAGGAGATAAGTCAGGAAGAATTAAAGCTAATTTGGTTATCCTTTTGAGAATTTAAACAGCTCTCATTATGGCAGTTGCAGCATTTCACACAATAAAATGGTTCTTTTGTAAAATGGACTGGTGGAATATACCCATGGAGTATTCTAGTCTGTAATTCTTTGTTTGCACAGCATTCAGTCTAACTTCCAAATCCTGCATGTCCTTCTGAACTAATCTTTGCTATCCTTTTTCCTTGTTTTCACAGATTTTGGCCGCTTACTATTCTTTCACTGCTGATGAAAATTTTCGAAATGAAGAGGAGGTTCTCGCCATATTCAACAAGAAGATCAAGAACAATCCCAAGTTTAGAGTTTTGAAAGACAGAGTTAAACTTATAAGTTAGACTGTCTCACACCTCTGGCATGACATTATTCATAGACTTTTAAAAATTTCAAAGACTTTGTTGTCTGTTATACTTCCATGGATGTTTTTATACAGATGGTGTAATCTTGGAGATTAAACCATTTTATAAGTGAAACATGTGTCTTGTTTCTGTTTCTGCAGTGGAGCCGGTCGACTTTACTAACTATCCCAGAACGCATCAGTGTTGTTTAACGTATAAAGTGACAATCGTGATAGTCGATGACTCTCTTTTACATTCCAAGGCCACAGTAAGGCTGGGAAATGGCACCTTATCTGTGGGATTGGATGTTAGAGTGGGGGAAGGGAAACAGGAGAGGTGCACCCAAGGTGAATTTGACTCTCACACGGGACGAAGCTAATGCACATTCCTCGGCACCCCGAACGGGGTTCACTTGGCTGTGGACACAGAAGCTCCATAGAAGCAAGATGCTTGGTGTCAGCCTCAGGTGACGTTTTAATGCTGTCTGATTTTCCACCACTAGAATGAGCAGCCTCTTTACCCCTTGTACACACGCACACACACACACGGGAGTAGCTACAGGAGGAAATCTGCCCATCTTTATGAAGCTCTGCTAATCCCAGTAGGTTTAACACTGATGCTCATTCATCACACTGCTTACCTGTAATTGTATATTAGATACTTGGGTATTAGTCAAGCTGTTACTCAGGTTTGCTAGTATTAAAATGGTGTTTTCTAGTCTGTTATGGGACTAATCCAGATCCCACAGGAAAACTGAAACTGAGCCTGTCTTCACTGTCGCAAAACAAATCTGGGTCTCCGCCTCCCTGTCTCATTTCTACCATTAAACACGACTTGATGAATTGTGACCACTATCCTTTTGCAGGTAGGTTCAGTCTGATCCTTTTGCACTGAACTTGATGGCAGCTAGAACTACTGAAGAATGTATTTTTCAAGTTAATTAGTAGGCTTGCTGTGATATTAAACAAGTAAAGGGTCTGAGTGAAGAAAAGTTTGATTATGAAGAAATGAAATGAAGATTGTCCCAACTTCTGATTTACCAATTCTAATTAAATTGTTAGCTGGAACAATTTTTGAATTGAATTGAAAGTGATAACATTATAGAACGACATGAGACATATATTAAGAGAGCATCACACTGCTGACTTTACACAGCAGACACGCTTTTCAGGAACAAAAGTGACTTCATGCAGGACTGTTATATGATGTTGCATTTGTTTGGTGCTATACCTAACTGTATACAAGTGGTCAAACTCCAATTTAAGTTGTTCTATTTCTTTAGTGCACACATTTGGGAGTGAAATGGGACAAAGGTATCGGCAGTGTCAGATTCTTGCCAGTGCTGTGTAAAGGTAGACGTTCAAGATAAACTTTGGAATGGAGCCAGTTACTATGCATTCTGCTACGATGATGAGGAATGAGAGCAAATAGAGTCAGTCAGGCCTTTTTTTTAAAGCAAATATCCTCAGTTACCCTTTTAAGCTTATAGATTTTTCACAGCCTGTTATATTTTTGTTTTTCATTCTGTTGGTCTCAAAATGATTGTCCAGAAAGAATTATGCAAAGCACACTTACTTTTGCAACCTGACTGATATCGATTTTTGGGTTGATATCAAACCCTTGTAACATAGACAGGCAACTGAGGCTTGACAAGTAAGAGTATACTATAAACTCAAATATTAAAAAAACTACTCAAAACGACATTTTTATATATATAAACATTGTATTAATAAACACGTCAGTTTAATTTCGTTATGTTTCACTGGTAACAAAAATAAATTTGCATCAAATAATGGAAATGGAAATGATTGAAGTCATGTATTGTGTCGACCTCCCCCAATAATAATAATAATAGTAATAAAATTCACTAGTCCAATGTTTATTTATTAGGCTTAGGGTCATTATATTTCTGTAAGTACATTAGCGTTTGTAAACACGAGCATAAGAAAACTACAACTGTCGCCGTCCCGTGCGTCATGAAACAGGCGACTCCGGATCGAGCAGGAAGTGCCTTCCAAACGGCACTTAGCTTTCAGAGCTAATGCTAGCAACTGATAGCATCAACGCGATGCTGAACGACAGTGAGCTGGCAACGCTGCGGAACAGATTCAAGAGAGATGCAGAGTTACTTCTGCAAACAACGCCAGCGGGAGACCAAGATGAAAGGAGTAAGAAACGAAGTGGCTAGCGTTAGCCGGGTTTGCTGGCACAGCTAACGCTGTAAACAGTGGGGACGTAACTTACTTCCGGTTTGGGGACCGACATCCTGACTGTAAATGCTAAACAAAGCCTGCAGACCAACTTAAGCAGATACACATGGCCAGAATGGCCAGCGTGCAGTCATTACTGGGTTTAATCAAAGTGGCGTTTTTTTTTTCGCGACACCATAACGAGCTGGTTACAGGCGGATGTTTTATAGTGCTGCCGTTATCTGGCCTATGACAGCATCATTAATACATGTATTTGATGCAGTCATGAAAATATAACACAACATGAATCACATACAGCATCCTTCTCAATTACCATCAGCACAAAACTGTCCCAACACACCGTGGACATTTCAGTTTTAAAGTTTTGTTGTATGTTTGTTGTATCTAATAAGCTGCCCACTAAGTGTAGAAGTTACACAAAAGACAGTGTGACTACTACAGTTCCATTCCAAAAGGGCTTTGTGTGCAACTTGTACAGTGGACACTTGTCCAACTCGAAGGCGTCGACTGGCAGATACCCAACAATTCTTGATTCTTTTGACTGGGAGCAAACGCTGTGTCAGCCCAGCCTCTCTGTAGAAGGAAACTGTACTCCTACGCTGTCTCCAGTCCAATACCATTTCTTTGCCAGTGTAATACAAGCAACAGACCAAGCATTTGTTGAGTGGCCATCCCTTTCATATCAACGTCTGCGATTATTCCAGTTCACGTGCCTCTGGGGGTCTTTCAGGTGAGCTGGCTTGCTATAGAATATCTTGTACACAAGATGGACCACAAGGCAGACCCTTGATTGAAGATGCAGGTCAACTATTTGTCTGGGGCATGGAGGCATGGAGTTCGTTGTGAACTCTGCAGAGCAGCTCTTCATCAGCCAACAACAAGCTCTGAAGTTTAATCAGCCAGTAAATTATAGAGATGAATAGGTCGCGGAGGAGTAAGATTAGCTCCTGGAAAATCAGATTCACCTCCAAATCGCTGAAACTTCAATGGTTGGGATTTGGCACATTTTATTAAAGCAAGACAAAAATCTCAATTGGTAGTAAATAGACACATGTATGAAACTGCAATTTGAAAATTAAATGACATTGTTGTGTTTGATTATCTTTCAGCTCCGGAGGAAAAAGATGTCAAACCTCTGCCTCGCATCAACAGACATTCCATTTTCTGGATTGTGGCATCTATAGCTGTGACATACTATGTTAACTTCCTCCAAAACCTCATGGAGAATGATAATATCAAAAGGTGACTAACTTAAGGAGACAAAAGATGAAAGTCCCTCCCAGGTTTCTTTCACATGTCTCTGTAATGCACACATACAGCCAAGCAGGAATAATATTACATATGTATGTGGTCCCTTTTCAACTGTGCATAATTTTTCTTTGTTATTTTTAACTGATCCTCACACAGTGAACCAAATTATCTGTTGTTGTAGCTAGGTAGCTGACATCTTTTTTGTTAACTTCAGATTCATTGATGTTCTCCCTCATCCTAACCCCTATTTTTTGCAGCTGGTGGTTCTGTGTGGGTCTGATACTTCTTGGAATCTGCCTGTCGCTGGCCATGTATTGCATTGTATACCTGGAGTGGTTCAAAGGCATCACGCACTATGACCAAGAATACCCTGCTATTCCTCCCCTCACCACTGCTGCCTTTATTGCTGCATCATTCAGGTAAAATGAAGACAATAAACCACAACTGCAAATTAACTTTTATCATTTCAGTTTTACACCAGGTGAAATATAGGATGCTGCATTTGAAACCAAAGAAAATAAGTTGAGCATCAGATAATATGATAACACTTCACATTTAAGTATATACACCTATTGAAACATGACATGGATACATTACAAGCTCTGGGTCACAGCAGCATCATGTGTGAAACATGACAGTGCAAGAGAAGAAGTTGTTTTTTGTCTGTCAGTGTTTGTGTGTATTTGTAAGTGACGTGTGTTTTTCCCTCTCAGCTTCAACATAGCACTGTGGCCCGTGTGGTCCTTCTTCACGCCACTCATCCTCTTCACACAGTTCATGGGTGTGGTCATGCTCATCTCTTTGCTTGGATGAATGAGAAAGGTGAGGACAATATTTGGAATGTGGAATAAAATCAAAACGTTGATTTCATTTGTGAATCTCATCTCAGAATCTTGTTTTATTGTTTTGCAGCTGAGGATTGACACCGCGCTAACCTCCCTACTAAGTTGTGGTTTTCGACTTTTTCTCCACTGCTGACACACATTTTGTGTTGCCAACTCCCCCATATCTCTTTCCACCCCACTTCCATTTTACTGAACTTAACTCTCTTCAAACAACTAAATGGAATTTAACCATGATTCATTTTACGACACACTCCTATTTTTTAACAGCAATATGTCAACGTGTCTTCTGTCTGTTTCTCTAAGCAGGAAATGCGTTGGACTATTTATCAAGCAGTGCTAAAAGCCAGCTTATCTCCTGTGAAATGTTTTTGTTTGAATAAAGTTGTGTTAAGCTATCTAATTTTAAATTACGTGTTGCTCTTCATTGAAACTGAATCAAACACCCACCATGCATCTGACACACACATGTTTATAAATTTCTCTCTTGAAGTTGCAGCAGGCAGACAATCAACATTCCAGTTGTATATTCAAATTGTTATTCAAATTTTTCTGAAATGGTTTTAATTTTAAATTAAAATTCTAATTCATGACAGACCTTGTCATGCAATTCAAAACAGGAGCTTCTGATTAACAGGTGCCCCACCCCTTTCTTTGATGTCTCTCCCCCATGAAGTCATGTGATTTCAGTCACATGATGCTCATGCTAACTTACGGTAGATATCGCATTAATTAGATTTTGTTCGAGGAAGAAACAACCATACTGGATTTCACACTTTACCCTAATTCACCATTACCCTGCATTTAATCAGTTCCCAGTTTATACACCTGTCAGTGAAAACCCTCTCAAGACTGCCAGATGTTGTGTCATGTTTCTAAGTTATACGTTTGCTTCTCTTACTTTTTGCTTGCGCATGCATACACACATGCTTTCTGTAAAGCGCCACAACATGATGTCTCAGGAATTACCACAAAAGCATTTATTTTTTTCTGGATTTGGTCCCTCTGCTCTGTTCATCAATAACTAATTTTGTAAACCCTATTTACTGAATTTTAAAAGTCTGTTAGTGACAAAAACTGTCACTGGGGTGATGGTGGGGTCCTTCCAAATTCAATCAAAAATGTTCAGACTTCATCAGTCGCCTATTACGCTTCTGTGTGAACCTCTCTGATAACATTGTCGCGCTGATTGTCTATTGTGAAGACATCAATACTCAGCGGCAAGTGGTGTCGAAAAATGTGACTCGATCAATGATCCAGTGCACGTGATGGAGGTTCAGAGAGATTCAAACAGACAAACGGCTCGCCCCCTAATCCCAGACACGCTCCTGTGCGTAATGGCGCACAGTCATCGAAGTCATCTTTCTAAATCTAAAAATGGAATTTATAAAATGAAATAAAATTGTAATCATAAAAAAATCCCTGTTGAAACAACCATACTGGATTTCATTTCCAATATTAAATAATCATTTGCCAATCTGCCACACAGAAATCTGAAGTAGTGTCCTTTTCAATATATGTATGTGCTAGTTTATAATGAAATAGTTAATAATATGATCTGATATAAGATCTAAAATTAAGGAAATTGGCATTGATAAAAACAAGTGGTGTTCACTTTAGTAATCAAACACCCTGTTGATGACTCTTATCTTTTCCACTAACTTGATCCAATTTGTAAACTTTTTAAAAAAGCTGCCCGGAGCACTGGGAGGGTCTGAGAAAGGCCCCGCATCATGATCTGTTGTGAAGACAATGCATGTGAACCTATCGATTTCATTCATGTGTTGTGCCAGAGTGTGAAAGACGCGTATAAAGGCCCTCCAGTGAAGATCAACAACACACTGATGACGTGTCAACGTCAGCAGGTTTTCATATGCTGATTGTGTCCATCCGTCCCTGGCTATTTATTGCGATACATGTCCTCACAACAAGCCATTGTGAATGTCTTCTTTTTTCCAACTTGTCCCCAGCGCAAGTGCACATGCGGATTTGAGGAGGTGGCTCTTGGATTCGAGGCGCACCGAGTCAGGACAGGTCACATCCCTCCAGCCTGCAGAAGTTACAGGTTTGTGAAATGTCATCCTCTTTTTTTTTTTATCTAGACTCTAACATCCGATAGCCACCCTGAGAGGATTTCAGCAGACTTGGAAGGACGCGCTGGCAGCTGCCCTGAAAAGGTGGATTTGGGCGCATATCGGTTTTTGTTTCTGTTATTGTGGATAATTCCGCGCCTTGGTGGTTTTTGCTGCTTTGTGCGGTGAATGGCTGGCACGGCGAGCCCGTGGTTTCTCTGAAACATATGGGGGGTGTCAGGAGGACGGGGGTCTGAGATCACCAAGAACTGAAAAGCAATCTCCCATTTTCAGTGACTCAGCGAGGCGCACGACAACATATTTCAGTTTCAAGGGTTTCAATGTGACAATGGCATCTATCAAGTCCATCCTCGGCGAGACCGGACACTGAAACTATGCGTGACCACTGATCCGAACCTGGAAGATTAAATGAACATGTTTGGCACCGCACCTGTGCGTCTGAATCCCCACCTTGGAGCAACAGGTTGTGCACCTCAAATGCACTTATAGCGCGCCGCGCTGACTCTCCTCTTCTCTCGCTTCTGCGGTTTCTCTACGGCTCCCACCATGGTGGAACACAGCGGCCTGGATATCATGTGTCTGAACAAGTACTGCCACAGCTCATCCTCGTCCTCCAGCTCCGAACAGGACAAGAAGACCTTCGTCAAGTTAAAGCTCAGCTTGTCCGAGGACTACCCAAGGAAGAACGCGGAGATCCTGAGCGGTCAGTACGGGACCAATCTGCTGCTGATTGGGGCCGCGCTGATGCTGGCGATCGCGCACCATGGTCCCTTTGTCAAGGAAGAACACCTTCTGTCCTTCATCACCTGCCTCATGAGCCTCCAGCTGATCTGGATGATGTGGTACATCCTTGTGCGGGACAGACGGAAGAACACGCGGACCGAGAAAGACGTGCACGCCACCACATGCTGGATAAGAGGTGAGCATGTGCCATTACGCACGCAGTAAATGCTCAAAATGGCAAAAAAATAATTGTTCTGTCTGAATTCTAGTGCGCATGAGTCCAAAAACCCTCAAGCGATTGTCACACATGTTCTCTATCAATGTTTGTTCTGCCATCAGTGTTAATAATAACTTGATCTCAACGTGTTTTCCTCTCTCGGTAGGTGGCCTGACTCTCCTTGCGCTCCTCTCACTCATTATGGACGCCTTCCGAATCGGGTACTATGTTGGCTACCAGTCCTGTGTGTCGGTGGTGCTCGGGGTATATCCTGTCATCCATGCGGCTCACACCATAGCACAGGCAAGTTTACAGCCCCACTTTCATTTCGAGATGGTGATAATCTTTCAGCAGGTAGGTCTGTGGATAATGTGCTCTTTGTTGCTGAGTTGAGGACAGAGCTGCTGCAACAATATAATCCTGTCATTGTCCCTGTTATTGAGCGATACTGCTGGTAACGAGATTTAAATGCTTGTCCAAGTTGGTTTTGCTGTTTGCAGCACGTGTGTAGTTAAACTATTTATAGTTTGGTGTGTAATGCTTGTTTTAGCCTTTTAGAATTAACTTCCGTGTCTTTGTTTTTTGGTGTTCAGGTGCATTTTCTTTGGTTTCACATCAAGGACGTCATCAAGAGCTTCGAAACATTTGAGAGGTGTGTGAAATATGTCAGGTTTTGAATTGAACATTTTAAATCAACCTTGTATTAATAAGGATATAGTTATCAGAGTAGCAAAATGTCTTACCAGAGACAAAGAATACTGTGCAAAAACCAAAAAGCCAGTGTTATCATAACACTGCCACATGCCAGTACTGAGGGGTCATCAACCCTGTTTGCAACTCTCTGCCTCCTCAGGTTCGGTGTAATCCACGCAGTCTTTACAAATCTCCTCCTGTGGTGCAACGGTGTGATGTCAGAGGCCGAGCACTTCTTGAACAACCATATGAGAAGACTCTCTGCCCTGGGCTACGGAAACCTCACCATAGGTAAGGGGCCAAGGGGTCGATTGCTGGCTTGTACCTGAAAGAAAAGTACAATAGTCCACTTGAGCTCTCGAGCCAATGGATAAAAGAAGAAGGAAAGAGAGGAGGGTTTGCGAGGGGAAGGGAGGTTAGCCCGGCAGGCCCGGTGGGTCTTGTTTGTGTCGAGCATCTCTCTATTAGGTTTCAGGAGACACGGAGTGTTGCTAGAGCTGAGGTCCCCTTGCCGGCCCTTTCCCCACACTTCAGCCACCACCACCCTCCTTGGCAACCCCCCACTTGACCTCAGACGGCTTTGTCTCCAGGCTGCTTACTCCCAAGGGTGCTGCAATTACAGTAACTGATACATCTAAGCCTAGGGTTGGGGGGTTCGCTTGCTCCTCCTCATATCCGGCTGACTGTGAGGCTGGCTGCACCCTGACTGTTGTTCCCATTTTAATTAAAGGGTGCAGGACCATAGCAGAGGGGAGGGGTGGTCAGGTTTTGTTGAGATGGTCTCTATAGGGCAACAGCATCACTATCATATGTTGGGTAGAGCTTTACAAGGAGTGAGTAAGAATAAACCATGTATTGTAGACAGTGTCTAAGATGCTCAGGTTTTCAGCTAACTCACATCAGGAAAATATGGCCTGTGATTACAGACCACCATGGGCTAGAATAGAAACAATAATGGACTTTTGTACTCCACAAGATATCCTAAAAATACTTTACATTTTATTCAGAAATCAAATTAAAAATAAATAAATAATCACTTTAGACAATTTCATGAATACCCCAATCTTTGCCCACCAATGATCACAGAGCAATCCTTTGTTTTGAATTTAGTTTAACCCTAATGACAGAGTAGATAAGGGTGAACTGATTTCAACCTTGTAACAAGTCAAAAAAGGGAAACAATGCTTGAGTGATTAACTCATGGTTAGTCACCTCCTGTCTGTTTATTCATTTTTTGTGTTTGCTTGTAAGCAACACTACACAAAAACTACGTGACAAGTTTCGTTCGGGTTCATTTGGGTGCAAGTCTGAACCAGGGAACAGCTCCAGCAAGTTGTCATCACTTTCTTTAACATTGTGAGCATTTGGAGCTTTTCACCTAATTCTGAACATTTCTGATAAAAATCAGACATGCTGAGTGGACTGTCCTCTATCTTAGTGTGGCAAATTCAGTCCAGCTTGATTCTATATATATATATATATATATATATATATATATGGACTGCCAGGCCTTGGCTGAGGCAAAGTAAGCACTGAGTGCTGTTTCACTCTTTCAGAAGAGATACTGAGATAATGAAAATTGGTTTGGAACAAAACGATTCCAACACACAACAAATAAAATCTACATTTCTATGGCATTGGAGTTAAACTCATATCCAAAGCATTCATACAATGATAATTCTGCCATGATGGGAGCTCATGGAGTGTGATCATGTTGGCAGCTGATTGTGGATAGTGTTGATGGATTGTGAGCCTGGCAGGTGATTGTGAACTATGATTACAACGAGAATGCTTGATAAACGATCCTGACTCACATAATCAACCATTACTGACAATAACACCTCAGTTGATGTGTCTGTTCATTTGCGGCTCCATCCTGTCTTAAGAGTTGAATATCGGTTCTGTAGATATTGTCTTTCAAGATTGACAACAAGGGTTAATGTGGGACGGAATAAAAATGGTTGTATACGTTGCTGTACTTTTCCATAACTCATAACTCATGTGCATCTGTTGTCGTTGTTCTGCAGTTCACTCGGATCCTCTCTGTAATTGCACCACCAGCACGTGCTCCATGTTCACCAGCAGCCTCTACTATCTCTACCCCTTCAACATCGAGTACCACATCTTTGTCTCTGCCATGCTCTTCGTCATGTGGAAAAACATCGGACGGACCATTGACCTTTCTTCAAACCGGAAGAGGTTGGCCACCAAAACCCGGGGCCTCTCCGTCGGCCCCCTCCTGGGTCTGCTTGCCCTGGCCAGCACCATCGGGATCTTGGTGGTCTACATCACCCATGTGGAGTCCGTTCAGACACGCCAGTCTGCCATTTCCATGTTCTACATTTACGGCATTGTCATGCTGCTGTTCATGTGCTGTGCCGGGTCTTTGGGTCTTTTCATATACCGAGTGGACCACAAACCACTGGACACCTCTAAGAACCCGTCGAGACAGCTGGACACGGAGCTGCTGTTTGGGTCCTCTATCGGCTCCTGGCTCATGTCCTGGTGCAGCATTGTGGCTGTGCTCAGTACCAACAGCAGCCCTACTTATCTGTGGACTAACTTCTTCTACTCTCTGCTGATTGTGCTGGAGAAGTACATGCAGAACCTCTTCATCATAGAGTCGCTTTACCGCCAGCAAGGGGACGGAGAGAGGGAGGAGCCAGAGTTTCAGTCTGCTCCTGAAATCTTCTCCGTCACTTCGTCTTTAGCGCCGCCATACAACGGCATCATCAACCGAGCTTATGAGACGCCAGAGAAAGCCTGCGTTACCATGGAGAACGAGCAGGAGGAGAGCGGGCAGGCGTACAGATGTCCGAGGAAGCCGTCAGAGGTGCCCCTGCCCGTGGGGAGCAAAGATGTGGAGCCTCCAAATATAAAGAGGCAAATTCTGAAGAACATTTCTGTCTTCCTGATAATGTGCAACATCTCTGTGAGTATATATGAATTTACACTTAAAGTATCTAAATAATGTGACCCAATCATATTAAATGCTTTTGTAAATTTAAACCTGTCTTACCCATCTACATTTTCCCTTTCCACTGCTATACTCTCATCGCTCTTATCCATCTTTTTCTTTGACATGAGTAAAAAATGTTTTGCTGCTAAATACAGCAAAGTTTGAGATGATTTGATGAAGACAGAGCTATGAGGAGATTGAATATTAAACTAATAGTCATCCTGAAATAACAAATGCATGCTAATGATGGAAGTATAATTCTGTTTCCAGCTTGTCAGGCTTCTCCCAAGTGTCTGAGAAGTCAGCGAATGCAGGTTTAATTAATTCTGTTCCATTCCCTCTTTCAGCTCTGGATCCTTCCCGCCTTTGGCTGCCGGCCACAGTATGACAATGGCTTGGAACAGGAGACGTTTGGCTTCAGCATATGGACGACAGTTCTCAATTTTGCCATCCCCTTGAACCTTTTCTACCGCATGCACTCAGTCGCCTCCCTCTTTGAGGTGTTCCGCAGGGTCTGACACATTTGGCACATGGTTGACAATGCCAGATAACAAAGACAGGAACACTTATCTCCACCAGCTCCCTAGAGTGTCTCATAGCGCAGGCCATCCGCTCAGGAGGCAGTCAGGGTCACACTCCAACAGACTTGAAAACAAGCCGCAGAGGCGAAACAAAAACGTAGATCCCTCGGTGTGGAGACCGCAGCAGAGGATGAACCCGCTCACCTGCGTTCCTTGAAGATAAACTGTGTAAAATGCAAGACCTTTTCGAGATGATGCTGAACAATGGTTTCCAATGATTTAAATAGAACAGTGTACTGTTTGTTTTCTAGTTACATAGTTTTTCTTTTTGGTGCATCTTTTCAAAATTGTACATAAATCAAATGCTATATGAAGATTTTGTACTGTTAGTACTTGACAATGGAGAAAACACTTCTCACTTGATTTGCATCAAAAACACCTTAGTCTCATGCATTTAATAAGGATCTAGTGCTGTATTTTACAGAGCCATAGGGCATGTTGACTTGACTCACATTTTATATGCATTTAAAATGTCCATACTCTTTACGGATATGGTTCTCGTGTTCTTTAGTTTGTAGTTCACGTAGTTTAATGGATGTTATGCAACACGTTAGCTACTAGAATAGTAAGTATCTCATGGTGTCAAGCCAGTTTTCCCCCATGGCACAGCTACATGCAAAATCAAAGCAAGACATCAGTCTAGAGCAATACATGTCTATGTTAAATGACATTGTCTCAGATGGGGGCAAAAATATGCATTGAGCAGTTTTGCAAAAGCTTTTCGGTGTTGCGATTCATGAATAAAGGACCAATGTATTTCCTGTGGGGACCAGATATCACAATATATACAAATGTCTGTTGCTAATGGCAGCCCACCAGTATGCTAGGTAGCTCTAGCATTGGCTGCCCAACTCTAACCCCCAAATCAGTTCAGTGACTCTACTCTTTTGAGAATTTTGTCTAAACACACTGTTATAACAGCACTATATATTAAATAATCGCTGTGATTTGGAGACTAGTTCTCAGAAACACCTGCATCTCTCAGTGAGCCTTCATGAGGGTCACCCTGACCGTCAAGTTGAAATACTTATGCATATTGTACAGCATTGTTATACACTGTGATTTGTATCCAATTAATATTGAAAAGTTCAACCAGACAAAACATTAACTGTCATTTCCAGTCTATGAGCCGACAACATGTTAAATTCATGTATGTGAATATGAAAAGACTGTGGTTTCACATGTTCAAATCAGGTGCCTCTACACTGGTATAAAGATGAATATTGGTAGACAAGTTGTTCTATTAAAGATTCTCAGTCTTTCCACTTGACGTACTCGAGGCTTCTTCAGTTCTGCCAGGTGAAACGACTTCAAGAAACACAAGGTGGCCTAAGACCTGTACGGTCTCAAGTTCCAGAATTATTATGCCGGAGCAGATGCTGTATGTTTACACTCAAAGAATCTGCAATACAAACATGACAATATGTGACATCACTTCTTGATATAAAGCACAAATACACTGTATAGTTGTACTGTACACTGTGTCAGTCAATGTATACTTCTCATCCTGGTGCTACCTGCTCAATGTATCCTTACTTTGTGCCAAGTTATAGCTGAAAACTGAAATATTCTCTGTACATACTACCTGCCAATCAGAATCATACAGAAACTGTGATACAATTTTGCGAGATTCCAATGAAATGGTGCTCATATGTTGTGATTTGTACGATAGTAATGAATGTATATCGAAATAAACGATAGTTTGCTTTTTCATATTTCACATCTCTTTTCTTGACCCTTGTGTCCCTCACGTTGAGTCTTTACGGAGAAACTGTAATGCATATGTATACCAGAGGGTGGCGCCATTTAACTATGTATTTTGAAGAGTTTGCACGGATAGTCCCAAAGCTCGTGCTGTCTGGACTGCAGCTTGCGTTCTCTTGCCATGACGTCTTTTTGAGACAAAGTGATTTTAACAATAATCAAGACAGAAACAGAAACAAGAAAGAACTAGAAAGCTTCAACTGTGCTTCCAGGTTGTGGCTTCACATCAACGAATAATCCCCGTGGGTTTCTCTGTCTTTACCACAGCTACGTTATCCTTCATAATGACGTCTTTTATACCGACTCCATGTGAGCGAACACGCACATATGCGTCATCCTTTCGATTTTAGCACATTCATTCAGTGGCTGTGGTCACATCTGCAGTCAAGATCTGTATGGGACGAAGTAAACGTTGCCACGACATCCTGAGATTATAGGTCATACTCCAGAGAGTTTGGCATCAGGCGTCGGGGGGATTATTTTGACGTAGAGTCACAACGATTTGACAGGCACACAGTCACGTCTAAAAATAACCGCGAGGTCTCAGAGCCGGAAACGCCGCCTGTGCTCCGCAGACGCACGACAGCGGCGCGGAACTCCTGGCCAGCGAGATCGCCGAGAGCGTGAATGTGACTCACCTGTTCACACAATTCTGGAAAAAGTGGCTGAGCTGTGACCTCCAGTCTGCGGAGGGAAAATAAATATTGTGAGCTACTCAAATATATATCTCCCACCAGTTTCATATATCCAAGCAGCTTTTTCCGATTCATCTGCACGAATAAAAATCAACCTTTCGCGTTTTATATCTAAAAGGAAATTAGATAGATAGATAGATAGATAGATAGATAGATAGATAGATAGATAGATAGATAGATAGATAGATAGATAGATAGCTCCAGCTGCCTGCTGTATTCAGAACCATGGACAGCTCTAAGTGCTTGCGAGGGTCATTTCTATTTACTGTTTGTGTTAAGTTTAATACGTTTAAAACATATAGACATACAGACGACACACATATAAAAATCTTAACCTTGCTAAATGCAACCTAGAACAATTTCACCCACACGATTCTCATCACGCATCAGAGGATAGATTACACACAACATGAGAAATCTCTCGAATTTCTCTTTTCACTCGCACAGTTTTGATTGGCCTCCACAATGACACGATTTTCATCCGACAAAAGGCGTTAAGGGATTCCACACACTTCTTAGGAACAGCGCACTGTTGAGCGCAACGTCACGCACAGAGGACGTGTGATGGACTGTGCGCCCAGCCCTAGTCAGGTCAGTGTGCGTCAGGCTGGGAGGACTCCCTCCTCATCCACACAACGCCTCTCGGACTGAGCGCTCCACTGAGGCAGTCTGTGGGACAGACATCTGGACCGGCCAGGCTGCAACATGCGCTCGCCACTGCCTGCTGCGCTTCAGCCCGTCAGCGCACCTGGCACGTCGCTCGGCTCAGTTCTGACGCGCGCTCTCCTCTCCCTCCGTCTGTTCCGCACTTCTCATCAGCCCGGCAGCCGAGCGGGTCAACGGGGAACGTGCAGTGAGTGGCTGACAACTGCGCCTGTCCCCGCGCACCGAGAGATGGACTGCAATTTTACTTGAAGAGCCACATGGAGAACCCAGCCAAGTACCTCTCATCGGTGCAGGGGATTGACTCTGTGCCGGCACCCCAAGGAGAGATTATGTGGAACAGCACCGAAACAGAGGCAACAAGCGAAGGGGGGAAGGATATGGTGGTGCGCACAGTGACGGGCTGTCTGCTGTCCCTACTCATCCTTTGGACTCTGCTGGGAAATATACTCGTTTGCTCCGCGGTGCTGCGCTTTCGGCACCTGCGGACAAAAGTCACCAACATTTTCATCGTCTCCCTGGCTCTATCGGATTTATTCGTGGCTGTTCTGGTGATGCCATGGAAAGCTGTGGCAGAGGTGGCGGGGTACTGGCCCTTTGGCACTTTCTGTAACGTCTGGGTCGCTTTTGACATTATGTGCTCCACCGCCTCCATCCTCAACCTCTGCATTATCAGCGTGGATAGATACTGGGCCATCTCGAGCCCCTTCCGCTACGAGAGGAAAATGACCCAGCGAGTGGCCTTTGTCATGATAAGCATCACTTGGACGTTGTCTGTGCTCATTTCATTCATACCGGTGCAGCTAAACTGGCACAAAGCCAGTGCTGACGACATGGCTGGGGCGCACAACTCTTCCGCGCGTTGGCCGATAGAGGAGAACTGCGACTCCAGCCTGAGCAGAGAGTACGCTATATCCTCCTCTTTGATAAGTTTCTATATCCCCGTGGCGATTATGATTGTGACTTACACCCGCATATACAGGATTGCACAGATACAGATAAGGAGAATAGCCTCCCTGGAGAGAGCAGCAGAACACGCGCAAAGTTGCAGGACCAACAGAATAGAGTGCCAACATCACAACACCTTGAAAACCTCGATCAAACGGGAAACCAAAGTGTTCAAAACTCTGTCGGTGATTATGGGTGTCTTTGTGTGTTGCTGGTTACCTTTCTTCGTCCTAAATTGCATGGTCCCGTTCTGTGAAAGGCCAGCCGCAGACCGGGACGCGGGCCTGCCGTGCGTCAGCGAGACGACGTTCGACGTCTTCGTGTGGTTCGGCTGGACCAATTCCTCCCTCAACCCCATCATCTACGCCTTCAACGCCGAGTTCCGGAAGGCTTTCGCCAGCCTCCTGGGCTGCCGCAATTTCTGCTCCAACACTCCGGTGGAAACGGTTAACATTAGCAACGAGCTGGTCTCATATAACCAAGATACCCTCATCCACAAGGAAATCGCAAACGCCTACGTCAACATGATCCCCAACGTGGTCGAATGTATTGAGCACGAAGAGACCTTCGACAGGATTTCGCAGTTTACCCACAACAACGACAACGCCACCGACTCGGTCTGTGACCTGGAAGACTGCGAGGCAGACATCAGCCTGGACAGGATGTCACCGTTCACTCCCAATGGATTACACTGACTCCTACTTCCCATGTCTCCCTGTGCGTAATTGGACGTGTTGATAATAATGCCATATCGTTTATTTCAGCTCCTTTGCTCCAGAAGCTCCTCTCCACAGGGGCCCCACATGGGTCAGGGTCCTCTTAGGGCCTGAGCAGTGGGCCCTTTGCAACTGGCGTGGGAGTCTATGGGGACTCGGTCATGGACACCTGGGCGGAGTGTCTCTGCAGCCTGCACTGCCTCAGCTTTTTGTCAAATATGAGATGTGATGTTGTTGTCCTGTTCTGAAACAAGTAACGTGTAGGTGTTCATTTACATGGCAAGTGAAGTCTGTGTTCTTTAGTTCAAAGGTTCAGTGTTGTTGAAGCTGTTGTTTACTGGAAGGCTTTACTCGGAGCATCCACGTCTCATATTTATTCACACGGAGGGGGAAATGTTTGTAAGGACTCACCGAGGATTTACGAGAGATAACCTTTTGCTGCTTAACAAACCTCATCCAGTGCCGCCTTTCTACTCAGTGTGAAACATGAGGGCAGCCTTACAGACAGTGGGATCCAGATAGTTCTACTCAAATGCAGTCATTTCAGCGCCTTATTGCTTATTCAGAGACGACTTTGGAGACATGAGTGGAATGTGTCGTACGGAGCTTCTAATTTACACGATGCCAAATGCAGTATTACAGTGTTCACCCTCTGCACCCATCTCCCAGTGACTCCTCTTGCGCACCTGCTCTGCACCACGTGGACTTGTATGCAGTCTGACCCCGGCTTCGATGGCAGGAGGTTTTCATGGAGCAAGACATGATGTAAAGGCACAAAATCTAATGCTGTGAAAAGTGAGTCTGTTTATACCGGCACCATTAATGCAAAACAAATCATTTGCACTGAAAAGTCGTTTAAATGACCGAGGACGTTTTTCGCTTTCCTGTAATTCTTTCATTTGTTATCGAGGCCAAAATTACAGAAGGCTCCTGCTTTCACAACCACAGGCAGGAAACTAAAGACAGGCGAGAATAAAGACTGTCCGAAATGACCAAAGATGTCGAGGAGCAAATCAATAACTCCGACACAATAAGGTTGCAGCCAGTCGTCAGCTAGAGGAATGGTTGCTATAGAAAGAGTCTACACACACATACACAAACACACACAAGGCTGCTGGGCCAACCCACCTGGATGTCAGACATCACCTCTCCCACATCTCTCTTATCTTTGTACTGTACAGATGACCTGATCTGAATGTATACTGTCCTTTCAACAGTGAAGTGTGTCATCATTTGTCAAATAAAATGCTGTCATACTAAGAGGAACAGTGTGCTCTGGTCTCTTCCTGAAGGTGACATGAAACTTAGCTGGGTTGTAAGACTTTTCAGCGTGCTATCATCACATGTCCGCCTCTGACTTCTGTTCCGTTTCCTGTTTGTTCAATAGATCTCTCCATCAGCGGTTTGCCACCTTCGGACAGACCGCTGGCAGGGAGTGACAGGAAACACTGACGGATGACGTGCAGCATAGGTCCCCAGACTCAAACTGGGGACATCATGCGGTGAGCATCTTATTAATGGCCTGCTGCTCCTCCCGTCAATACAGTCTGACCGTCATTCAGAGTTCAGGCAGCTGTGAAGTAATAAAAAAGAGCAAACACAGCCTAAACAAGCCGCCCTGACACACAATACCTGAGCAACCACCGTCTGTTGAACTGCCAACAGAATCCGTCCATTCAGCTTTTCTGCCGACCACAAAACAAGACCGCTCCCTGTTTCTCTCTTAAATATGTGTTGGCACAACTCTTAACACACAATATGCTAGCTTTAACATGTG